>CM053791.1:242484257-242964257 GCA_028749045.1 Cupressus sempervirens
ATGAACCAAATCAAATGGAGACAATAATAATAGTACTAGAGTATGCAATATATTTTAATGCTTTCTTATTTAATAAATAAAACTACCTATTAAATATCTACAACAAAAACTTCCTACTGTTGTTATAGAATAATATCTACAACACTACGAGGCCATATACAAATTGTCTTTGCCTGGAAAAATCACTTCTCTACAATGCAATATATTCAATGAAGTTCAATAAAAAATATCTCTGATAAAAGGATAAAACTAATTTCCTGCTGCAAATACAATTGCTATTATATTTTACATTAGGCGCTCTATTCTAAGATCTTTCTTGCTTGCACAAACACATGTTTTAAACAAAATAGTTTCCTTTTGTTTAAAGAACTGAAGACTTCACTACTAAGTTATTAAGACAGAATCTCCAAAAACTTAATCACTATGTTACACAACAAACATGAGATAAGATTATAGGACAAACATTAATATTGTCCCACTGACAAGGTTAAGCTACTCAAGCTTGTGCAACCTCCTAGGAAGTAAATGAGCTTCTTAGGAAAAGATAAGATGGATCTAGGAAAAATCTGATTTTATAAATTATTAAATGCCAATACTCGGCCTTTTTCCTAAGCCATAAAAAATAAAAACTCATGATCATGCTTGATCAACTACACTTAAAATCTTCTTTAATCGCTAAAAATTTCCAATGCTTAAAAGCTTGGTGAAGATGTCTACTGGCTACTACTCAGACCTACACAAATCCATATGTATTTCCCCATTTTCAACCTATTCACAATTAAATTTATATTTGATTTCTATATTGTTATTTCTACCATGAAAAACATGATTCTTTGTTAAAGCTATGGAGAAATATTATCACAAAATATGGTGGTTGCTTTCACTTGTTCTTCCTTTAAATTAACCAAGATCCTTCTTAGCCAAACCACTTGACATGTTGTTGCATTTTTTCTATACACTCAACCTTAATTTTAGATTGGGAAATTATGTTTTTTTTCTTGGGAGACCAAGAAATGACACCGAAACTCATATAAGAACATAACCAAAAGTGCTCTTTCTATCATCTAGACTTCTAGCCCAATCACTATCAATATAACCAACCAAACTAGAATAATTTTTACCAAAATATAAAATACCATATCCTTTGATACCTTTTACATACCTCATGATTCTATTACTAGCTTTCCAATGAGTGTCCTTTGGAGTTTCTATAAATCTGGAAATCAAACTCACTACATGCATAATGTCAGGCCTTGTTGCTATTAAGTACATCAAACTTGCAATTAAACTCTTGAGAAATAAAAATACCACCATTTGTTTGTTTAAATTCTATGCCTAGAAACTATCTCAGGATTCCTAAATCTATCATTTAAAACTCATCCCTCATATCTTGTTTGAAATCAGCAATAAGGTAATCATCATCCTTTGGTAAAAATAATATCATCAACATATAGGACAATAATTAAAACCTTACCATTTGCTGCCTTAATTTAAAGAGTAGGCTCACCACCACTTTTTTGAAACCATTACTCAACAAATATGAATCCATCTAGCTATACCATGCTCTTGGTGCTTGCTTCAGCCCATAAAGATATCTCTTCAACCTATATACTTTATGTTCTTTACCTGGAACTTCATAACTAGGTGGTTGATCCATATACACTTCTTTCAACACACCATTAAAGAAGGTGTATTTCACATCCATTTGAAATATCTTCCACTTGTGTTGGGCTACAATTTCTATGACAACACATATCATTTCCATCCTTGCAATAGGTGCACATATCTCATCATAATCTCTACCAAGATGTTATTAATATCCCTTCACCACCAAACATGTTTTATGCTTATCTATTTTTCCTTTAGCATTACACTTGGTCTTATACACCCATTTGACACCAATAACTTGCTTGTTGGGAGAAAAAATCTTTAGGTCCAAAGTTTCATTTCATTCTATAGCATCTATTTCCTCATCCATGACCTCATACCATATTTCATCTTTCACAACTTCTTCAAAGTAAACAAGATCACTATGAGAAAATAATGCAAAAATAAAATTCTCATCAAAATCATTATACAAGTTTCATCTTGTTATATCTCCCTTATACTTTTAGTCTTTCTTGGTAGAAGGGAGGCAAGAGTAGGATCAAAACTCTCACTACTAGTGTTGTGTTGTGTAGGCTGAATCTAGAGCTATTCATAACTATCACAAACTGTCTATACATTAGTTCCAAGTTATTCAGAGTTATCTAAAGCTAACTTTCTAGTTTTCTCTAGTTATTTTCTTTTCTACCTATTTCTACCAAGAGTAATCCAAAGTTGTCCAGTGCCATCAGTTTCTATTGATTCTTCATCTTGTTGATAATCAAACTCATCATATTCATCAATAATATACATTTTACTTGAAGTTCTAGATGGTGCATCCATCGAGCCATGCCATGAGTAATTCTCTAAAAACTCAACATCTCTTGAAATTATTATCTTCTTTGTAAGAGGGTTATACAATCTATATGCCTTAGATTGTAAACTATAACTCATGAAAATACACTTCTTGCCTTTATCATAAAACTTTTTTCTTTTCTCTTTTGGTACGTGTTCATATGCTACACATCCAAACACTCTCAAGTGTTCAACTACCCATCTATGCTTTGCCCATACCTTAAGAGGTATCTTATCATTAACTACTTTTGTAGGACTTCTATTAATCAAGTAAACTGTTGTTGCTACAATTTATCCCTAGTATCAGTTGGGAGACATTTTTCTTTCAAAATACTTCTCTCTATCTCAACTATAGTTCTATTCTTTCTTTCAACCACTCCATTTTATTGTGGAGCATAACTAGCTGTTAGCTCATTCCTTATACCATTTTACTTGTAAAACTTCACAAAAATATTGAAGGTATACTCTCCTCCTCTACTTGAACTTAAGACTTTAATGTAATGTCCACTTAAGACTTTAATGTAATGTCCACTTCCTTTTTCAGCCTAGGTTTTAAACTCTAAAAACTCATTAAAAGTTTTAGATTTATTTTTTTGAAAAATACACCCATGTTCTATGACTGGAATAATCAATAAAGGTCATATAATAAGTACTCCCTCCTATGGAAGTAACTTGCATAGGGCCTACCAAATTAGTATGTACTAACTCTAATTGTGTTCTTTCCCTTGCAAAATTAATAGAATCAAAGGGAAGCCTATGTTGCTTACCCGAAATGAAAACCTTACACTTGCTACTAGATTCAACAATACTTGGAAAACCATCCACCATTAATTTCTTTGATAATAAATTCAAACCAACATAGCCAATATGTCCATACCATAAATTCCATAACTTGGAGGAGTCTTCAATCATGCTTTTAAAAATTGATTGCTCTTGTACTGTGTTGTACACGCTTTCTTAGGAGGTGCACCAACAGATTGAGAGCTGAAACATGCTTCAATCTTCAATGGAAACATCTAGTTCTGTAATGTCCCCATTTTAGCAGTTGACCAAGTGTGTGCATGTTAGCCTTGTTCTACATGGTCCCGAGGGCTAACGAAGGGTTTAATGGGATCTTGGAGTGTTTTGGCCTAGTCATTTCCAGTTTGGGCCAAAATGAAGTTGATTTACTCAGTTTTAGGCATACTTACTATTTTTAGTAAGTTGGCAGGACACAGTGCAGGTCAATTTTGGGGATTGGATTCGATACTCCTCGGTGAGAGCTTTCCGATGAGCTATCACTCACATTATTCGGAGTCCGATTGCTAATACATTTTAATGCCTGAAGTTTTATTAAAGTAACGTCTCATTTAATTGTAAAATATTAAAGTGTTACTTTAATATTTATTTTATGGTGATGTGTACCCAAGGGAGACATAAGGGGTATTTTAATATATGTTTTATATTACACATCTTTTATCCCACATTGCCCATATGAGTTGAGGGGACCCATGGGAATAGAATAAAAGGAAGCATTTGTGGCTTCATTAGACAGGTTGAATATGAGAAGAAATTGGTGTGTGAGTTGCAGCTCTATTCTTGGCATTTGAGGACGTCTATCCTCTCTTGTAACATTCTAGACGTCATTCCCTTGGGGTTTGGCCTTTGGAATTCTTTGTTATTGGCTTCATTATCAGGCAGTTTAGTTGCATTTCCGGCTATAGGCAGATTTTGTATTTTGCTCATATCTTCTTCACTACTTGTCCGACGCTTATGCCGCTTTGAGGGAATGGTATTATGAGGGTAGTGGACTGATTGAAGGACAAAGTATTGTAGCAGCAAGTTTGAAAGCATGGGCTGGAGTATTATGTCAATACTGCTGAAGTAATTAGTGAGTTGTTAAATCTGCCATGTATTTGGTTTTATGAATTCTGAAAATAACATTTTATTAGCAGTAGTTCATTTCCACTTTGCATATTATTGTAGTTTATTTCTTGTTTATGTTGTATGATACCAATTCCATGCACAAAACACAACAAACAAATAAACATTTGATTTCCAGAGTTATAAGGGGTTTAAAAAATTAAATAGAGAAATAAGAGGTTGCATGCAAACTATTTGGCAAAATTCCTTTCAGCAAATTGGTTTAGTTTTTTGGGACATCCAAGCGTGTCCATTCCAGTGGTATCAGAGCTATAAGTCCTGCCATCCTCTAGAGGTCTTATAGGGAATTTGGAACAGCCGGATAGAGGGAAAAAGTAAGTAAAAAAAACACAGGCTAAGCATTTATGTTTGAGCATGCGACAGGGGTCTTATAATTTTTGCGATACCAGAGCAAGACAAAATAGGATTTCAGACTTGCAAAGCAAACAGTCTAGTACATCCGTGCATGGGGACATTGAATTCAACCATACAGACATAGAGGAGATATTCTATGATTAGGACAATAATATGGGTGATCGAGATGACAGGAATACAGGATTAGGCAGAGGCAGAAATGCTGGTCCAGATCAAGGGGAGGTACTGTTCCGACAGTTACTGGATACATTAGAGAAGGGGCAACATATGCAGCAGGAGCAGAATAGGCAAATGGACATGATGTTGCAGCTCATGGCTAGACAGATGGGTGTCAATATTAATCCAGGTGGTGCCAACATCAAAAACAATAACAACGAGGGAAACAATAACAATGGGGGAAACAATAACCATGAAGGCCAAGGCAACAACAATGGTCTTGAGAATAACATTAATGGTAATAATGGACATGGCAACAATGGGAATGAGGCTGATAACTTAAGACATGTTGCACGCCCAGCACGGACTGTGCGCTTGAGACCTCTTCTACCCACTTTTCCACCCAAAGATCCGGTTCATCCAGTAAATGAACCCCAAATTACAGAGTTATAGGATCAGTTCAGAAGGGACTGGGAGGCTAGTGGACCAGAGTTTTAGGCAGATATTTCTCTTAGAGATTATATGGACTTGAGGATGAGACATATGCCTAAAGCAAGAGGGAGGAATCAAAACTTTGAGCTGAGGAAGAAAGTTGGAAAACTTTCTTTACCTTATTATGATGCTTCAGGGAAGATGACTGCACGAGCTTGGGTGCAGAAGGTAGATACATACTTGCAGCTTAATCCTATGCCTGAGGAGGAGGCTATCAAGTATGCGGTTATGCACTTGGATGGCGTTGCACATGAATGGTGGCATCATGGCATGGTGACTTTGGGGCATAATCAGATTACATCCTATGAGGAATTCACTGAAACATTGATTGGGAGATTTGACACTAAGGATCCCGAGTTACATTTCAAGGAGCTAGCACAGTTAAAACAGTCAGGTTCTGTGGATGCTTACATTGCCAAGTTTTAGCGCTTGTCTGTACTTGTTACTGATATCTCTCCTAGGAGATTGGTGGTGTTATTTTGTGATGGTCTTGCTGATCCATTACGAGGTTGGGTGAAGGGACATGATCCACTCACGTTAGCTGAAGCAACTAAAAAGGCACGAGATTTAGCCCCTTCGGTATACAAAGGAAAAAACCATTCAACAGATTCTTCCTACCGCAAGGACAAAGACAAAAAATCATTTCAGAAAGAGTATAGAAAACCCAAAGAAGGATCAAAAGGACTAGACAATGAAACCTTGAATGAACTTCGAAAGAAGCTGTGCTTCCATTGTAGAGAGCCTTGGGACTTATCTCATAAATGCTCTCTCAAGGCTAAGGAAAATCAAATAGAGTATTTTTCAGCAGAAGAGTCAGAGTCAGAAGGGGAGGATCAGCACTCCGATTCAGATGAGGGTAACACTATAGAGGAGAGCAACATTCCTAAGGATGATAGATCGTTGGCACGCTTGACAGGGGCCCAAAAGGCAATCACATTTAAGGTCAGGGGTACTATCCAAGGGCAGAAAGTGATATCTCTTATTGACACTGGGGCTACACATAACTTCATAGATGCACAGTTGGTAGCCAGGAGAGGGTTACAGACAGAGGAGTATGATGGGTTTAGAGTCATGGTGGCTAACGGTGATAAGTTATTATGCACTCGGAAGATATCTAATCTTCGCATCAGGTTTGGAGATGGCTACGAGTTGGAAGATGAGTTCTATGTTGTGGACATGGGAGATTATGATGTCATCCTCGACATGACATGGATGGCTTCACTAGTTGAGTTCACACTCAATCTAGCGAAATTGGAGATGAGATTCTAGCATGAGGGGAGAACTGTGGTACTTAGAGGGCTTTCAGATGGAGGTTGCAGAATAGTGTCCTTGAGGAGAATGCAGAGACTTTTTCGTCATGATGACATAGAGTGGGCAGTAGAGTGCCACATTATGCCAACTTCACCAGAGCCACAAGAAAATAGTCATCCACTAGATGTCCAGAAGATACTTGATAGACACGCTAAAGTATTTAGTGATATTCCTCATGGGGTTCCTCCTGACAGAGGGATGGAACATGTTATTGAGCTCGAGGAGGGAGCCAAACCAGTTATGATTACTCCCTATTGTCATCCTAAGAAACACAAGGATGAGATAGAGAAGGCGATTAAGGATTTGTTGGAGCTGGGGCATATCAGGCCCAGTAAGAGCCCTTTTGCTTCAGCAGTAGTATTGGTAAAGAAGAAGGATGGGACAATGCGCATGTGCATCGATTACAGGGCACTGAATAAGAAAACAATTAAAAATAGGTATCCCATTCCTAGGATTGATGAGCTAATTGATGAGTTGCATGGGGCATGCTTCTTCACCAAAATTGATTTGTGATCTAGATACCATCAGATCAGGATGAGAGCAAAGGAAATTGAGAAAACATCCTTCCGATGTCACTATGGCCACTTTGAGTTCATGGTTATGCCATTTGGTCTAACCAATGCACCTGCTACATTTCAAAGTTGTATGAACTAGGTATTCAGGAAGCTGCTGAGGAGATTTGTCTTGATCTTCTTTGATGACATCTTTGTCTCCAGTCAGACCTGGGAGGAGCACTTACATCATCTGGAGGAGGTGTTATCTATTCTGGAGAGAGAGTCATTGTATGCCAAGGAATCTAAATGTGAGTTTGGCATGACTGAGCTCCTTTACCTGGGGCATATCATTAGTGCAGATGGCGTTCGGGTTGATCCCGAAAAGATTAGAGCTATTGTAGAGTGGCCTACTCCCACAAACCTTACACAGCTTAAGGGATTCTTTGGTTTATGTGGCTTTTATAGAAGGTTTGTTAAGGGATTCTCACAGATTGCTACACCCTTGACAGATCTTACCAGGAAAGGAGCCTTTGTGTGGACAGGGGCAGCACAGAGGTGTTTTGAGCATTTCAAGCAGGTAATGTATTCATGTCCAGTTCTAGCTCTACTGGATTTCACAAAGCCTTTTGAGCTTCATTGTGATGCATCAGGTGATGGGATTGGAGCAGTATTGATGTAGGAGAAGCATCCCATTGCATTCAAGAGTAGGAAGCTCCGAGGAGTTGAGAAAAGTTATTCTGTCTATGACCAGGAGATGTTGGCCATAATGCATGCATTGGCCAAATTTTGATCATATTTGGTAGGTGGACATTTTGTGATCAAGACTGATCACAACAGTATTAAATACTTCATGAGCCAGCGTGATCTTAATGACTGGCAACAAAAATGGGTGACTAAATTGCAGGCTTATGACTTTGACATAGAGTTTGTCAAAGGTAAGAAAAATGTGGTGGCTGATGCCTTATCTCAGAGACGTCACTTATGTGCTCTGGCAGAGATTTCAGGAGATTGGAGAGATCGGATTATAGCAGAGTATGTCGGAGATCCTTGGGCTTCTAGATTGATTTCAGGTACCATACAAGATGATCGCTATGAGGTGATAGATGGATTGATCAGAGTTCAGGACAGGGTTTATTTGATTCCGTCATCACATTTGAGAGAGGCGATATTGAAGGCATTTCATGATGCACCCACAGTAGGACATCTGGGGGTCTTCAAGACCAAAAGGCAGATCCGAGAGCGGTTTTCATGGAAAGGGCTCAAGGATGATGTTCAGAGGTATATCAGGGAGTGTATGGTTTGTCAACAGAATAAGGGAGAACACACATTTCCTACAGGTTTATTACAGCCCTTGCCCATTCCTGATAGGAAATGGGAAAGTATTTTGATGGACTTCATCACTGGTTTACCACGAGTGCAGGGAAGGGATTGCATCTATGTGGTGGTGGACCGCTTGACGAAGTTTGCTCACTTCTTTGCTATTTCGTCCAGTTACACAGCAGCACAGGTGGCAGATCTTTTCTTTAAAGAGATATTTAGGTTACATGGGCTGCCCAGATTCATTGTCAGCGACCAGAATAGTAAGTTTATGAGTGTTTATTGGCAAGAGTTATTTAGGTTTTGTGGTATAGATCTTACATCTAGCACTAGTTATCATCCGCAAACAGATGGGCAAACAACGATTGTGAATAAATGGGTGGAAGGATATTTGAGGAACTATGTAACTACACAACAAAAGGCTTGGATCAGATGGTTGCATATGGGAGAGTATTTTTATAACACCACTTATCATATGTCCATCAAGATGACTCCTTTCATGGCACTCTATGGTTATGAAGCACCTAGCTTCATGGATTTAGTTTTGGGGGACAGTAGAGTGCCCAAAGCCAAAAACTTATTGCAGGATAGTCAGGACATCCTAAAAGTGCTCAAAGAGAATATACAACAGGCCCAGAATCAACAGAAATTGTATGCTGATCAGCACCGAATAGAGCGTAGCTTCGAGGTAGGGGATATGGTTTACTTGAGGCTACAACCATATAGACAGTCATCGCTCAAGAAGAGCAGAGCTGAAAAGTTGAAACCTAGATTTTATGGTCCCTACAGGGTGATTCGCAAAGTGGGCAAAGTCGCCTATGAGCTTGAGCTTCCAGACGGCAATCGAGTGCACAATGTGTTTCATGTGTCTAGGCTTAAGAAAGCCATTGGTCAAAGTGTAGTGCCTTCTGCAAAGTTACCCCCTTTGGATGAGGAGGGGAAGCTTGTGTTAGTACCTTAGGCTATTGTGGATACCAGAGAGAGGAAGCTTAGAAATAGGATAGTGAAGGAGTATTTGGTCAAATGGAAAGACCTGCCGGAGGAAGATTTTACATGGGAGAGTGAGCAGGTTATTCAGCAGGCTGGACTGAGATTGCTTGAGGACAAGCAATTTCAAGGGGGGTGGACTGTAATGTCCCCATTTTAGTAGTTGACCAAGTGTGTGCGCATTAGCCTTGTTCTACATGGTCCCGAGGGCTAACGAAGGGTTTAATGGGATCTTGGAGTGTTTTGGCCTAGTCATTTCCAGTTTGGGCCAAAACGAAGTTGATTTACTCAATTTCAGGCATACTTACTATTTTTAGTAAGTCGGCAGGACACAGTGTAGGTCAATTTTGGGGATTGGATTCGATACTCCTCGGTGAGAGCTTTCCGATGAGCTATCACTCGCATTATTCAGAGTCCGATTGCTAATACATTTTAATGCCTGAAGTTTTATTAAAGTAACGTCTCATTTAATTGTAAAATATTAAAGTGTTACTTTAATATTTATTTTATGGTGATGTGTACCCAAGGGAGACATAAGGGGTATTTTAATATATGTTTTATATTACACATCTTTTATCCCACATTGCCCATATGAGTTGAGGGGACCCATGAGAATAGAATAAAAGGAAGCATTTGTGGCTTCATTAGATAGGTTGAATATGAGAAGAAATTGGTGTGTGAGTTGCAGCTCTGTTCTTGGCATTTGAGGATGTCTATCCTCTCTTGTAACATTCTAGATGTCATTCCCTTGGGGTTTGGCCTTTGGAATTCTTTGTTATTGGCTTCATTATCAGGCAGTTTAGTTGCATTTCCGGCTACAGGCAGATTTTGTATTTTGCTCATATCTTCTTCACTACTTGTCCGACGCTTATGCCACTTTGAGGGAATGGTATTATGAGGGTAGTGGACTGATTGAAGGACAAAGTATTGTAGCAGCAAGTTTGAAAGCATGGGCTGGAGTATTATGTCAATACTGCTGAAGTAATTAGTGAGTTGTTAAATCTGCCATGTATTTGGTTTTATGAATTTTGAAAATAACATTTTATTACCAGTAGTTCATTTCCACTTTGCATATTATTGTAGTTTCTTTCTTGTTTATGTTGTATGATACCAATTCCATGCACAAAACACAACAGACAAATAATCATTTGATTTTCGGAGTTATAAGGGGTTTAAAACATTAAACGAAGAAATAAGAGGTTGCATGCAAACTATTTGGCAAAATTCCTTTCAGCAAATTGGTTTAGTTTTTTGGGACATCCAAGGGTGTCCATTCCAGTGGTATCAGAGCTATAAGTCCTACCATCCTGTGGAGGTCTTATAGGGAATTTGGAACAGCCGGATAGAGGGAAAAAGTAAGTAAAAAAAACACAGGCTAAGCATTTATGTTTGAGCATGCGACAGGGGTCTTATAATTTCCGCGATACCAGAGCAAGACAAAATAGGATTTCAGACTTGTAAAGCAAACAGTCTAGTACATCCGTGCAGGGGGACATTGAATTCAACCATACGGACACAGAGGAGATATTCTATGATCAGGACAATAATATGGGTGATCGAGATGACAGGAATACAGGATTAGGCGGAGGCAAAAATGCTGGTCTAGATCAAGGGGAGGTACTGTTCCGATAGTTACTGGATACATTAGATCAGGGGTAGCGTATGCAGCAGGAGCAGAATAGGTGAATGGACATGATGTTGCAGCTCATGGCTAGACAGATGGGTGTCAATATTAATCCAGGTGATGCCAACATCAGAAACAATAACAATGAGGGAAACAATAACAAAGGGGGAAACAATAACCATGAAGGCCAAGGAAACAACAATGGTCCTGAGAATAACATTAATGGTAATAATGGACACGGCAACAATGGAAATGAGGCTGATAACTTTAGACACGTTGCATGCCCAGCACGGACTGTGAGCTCGAGACCTCTTCTACCCACTTTTCCACCCAGAGATCCGGTTCATCCAGTAAATGAACCACAGATTACCGAGTTACAGGATCAGTTCAGGAGGGACTGGGAGGCTAGTGGACCAGAGTTTCAGGCAGATATTTCTCTTAGAGATTATATGGACTTGAGGATGAGACACATGCCTAAAGCAGGAGGGAGGAATCAAAACTTTGAGCTGAGGAAGAAAGTTGGAAAACTTTCTTTACCTTATTATGATGCTTCAGGGAAGATGACTGCACGAGCTTGGGTGCAGAAGGTAGATACATACTTGCAGCTTAATCCTATGCCTGAGGAGGAGGCTATCAAGTATGCGGCTATGCACTTGGATGGCGTTGCACATGAATGGTGGCATCATGGCATGGTGACTTTGGGGCATAATCAGATTACATCCTATGAGGAATTCACCGAAACATTGATTGGGAGATTTGACACTAAGGATCCCGAGTTACATTTCAAGGAGCTAGCATAGTTAAAACAGTCAGGTTCTGTGGATGCTTATATTGCCGAGTTTCAGCGCTTGTCTCTACTTGTTATTGATATCTCTCCTAGGAGATTGGTGGTGTTATTTTGTGATGGTCTTGCTGATCCATTACGAGGTTGGGTGAAGGGACATGATCCACTCACGTTAGCTGAAGCAACTAAAAAGGCATGAGATTTAGCCCCTTCGGTATACAAAGGAAAAAACCATTCAACAGATTCTTCCTACTGCAAGTAAAAAGACAAAAAATCATTTCAGAAAGAGTATAGCAAACCCAAAGAAGGATCAAAAGGACTAGACAATAAAACCTTGAATGAACTTCAAAAGAAGAAGCTGTGCTTCCATTGTAGAGAGCCTTGGGACTTATCTCATAAATGCTCTCTCAAGGCTAAGGCAAATCAAATGGAGTATTTTTCAACAGAAGAGTCGAAGTCAGAAGGGGAGGATCAGCACTCCGATTCAGATGAGGGTAACACTATAGAGGAGAGCAACATTCCTAAGGATGATAGATCGTTGGCACGCTTGATAGGGGCCCAAAAGGAAATCACATTTAAGGTCAAGGGTACTATCCAAGGGTAGAAAGTGATATCTCTTATTGACACTAGGGCTACACATAACTTCATAGATGTACAGTTGGTAGCCAGGAGAGGGTTACAGACAGAGGAGCATGATGGGTTTAGAGTCATGGTGGCTAATGGTGATAAGTTATTATGCACTTGAAAGATATCTAATCTTCGCATCAGGTTTGGAGATGGCTACGAGTTGGAAGATGAGTTCTATGTTGTGGACATGGGAGATTATGATGTCATCCTCGGCATGACATGGATGGCTTCACTAGTTGAGTTCACACTCAATCTAGCGAAATTGGAGATGAGATTCCAGCATGAGGGGAGAACTGTGGTACTTAGAGGGCTTTCAGATGGAGGTTGCAGAATAGTGTCCTTGAGGAGAATGCAGAGACTTTTTTGTCATGATGACATAGAGTGGGCAGCAGAGTGCCACATTATGCCAACTTGGCCAGAGCCATAAGAAAAGAGTCATCCACTAGATGTCCAGAAGATACTTGATAGACACGCTAAAGTATTTAGCGATATTCCTCATGGGGTTCCTCCTGACAGAGGGATGGAACATGTTATTGAGCTCGAGGAGGGAGCCAAACCAGTTATGATTACTCCCTATCATCATCCTAAGGAACACAAGGATGAGATAGAGAAGGCGATTAAGGATTTGTTGGAGATGGGGCATATCAGGCCCAGTAAGAGCCCTTTTGCTTCAGCAGTAGTATTGGTAAAGAAGAAGGATGGGACAATGTGCATGTGCATCAATTACAGGGCACTGAATAAGAAAACAATTAAAAATAGGTATCCCATTCCTAGGATTGATCAGCTAATTGATGAGTTGCATGGGGCATGCTTCTTCACCAAAATTGATTTGCGATCTGGATACCATCAGATCAGGATGAGAGCAAAGGACATTGAGAAAATAGCCTTCCGATGTCACTATGGCCACTTTGAGTTCATGGTTATGCCATTTGGTCTAACCAATGCACCTGCTACATTTCAAAGTTGTATGAACCAGGTATTCAGGAAGCAGCTGAGGAGATTTGTCTTGATCTTCTTTGATGACATCTTGGTCTTCAGTAAGACCTGGGAGGAGCACTTACATCATCTGGAGGAGGTGTTATCTATTCTGGAGAGAGAGTCATTGTATGCCAAGGAATCTAAATGTGAGTTTGGCATGACTGAGCTCCTTTACCTGGGGCATATCATTAGTGCAGATGGCGTTCGGGTTGATCCCGAAAAGATTAGAGCTATTGTAGAGTGGCCTACTCCCACAAACCTTACACAGCTTAAGGGATTCTTTGGTTTATGTGGTTTTTATAGAAGGTTTGTTAAGGGATTCTCACAGATTGCTACACCCTTGACAGATCTTACCAGGAAATGAGCCTTTGTGTGGACAGAGGCAGCACAGAGGTGTTTTGAGCATTTCAAGCAGGTAATGTCTTCATGTCCAGTTCTAGCTCTACCGGATTTCACAAAGCCTTTTGAGCTTCATTGTGATGCATTAGGTGATGGGATTAGAGCAGTATTGATGCAGGAGAAGCATCCCATTGCATTCGAGAGTAGGAAGCTCCGAGGAGTTGAGAAAAGTTATTCTATCTATGACCGGGAGATGTTGGCCATAATGCATGCATTGGCCAAATTTTGATCATATTTGGTAGGTGGACATTTTGTGATCAAGACTGATCACAACAGTATTAAATACTTCATGAGCCAGCGTGATCTTAATGACCGGCAACAAAAATGGGTGACTAAATTGCAGGCTTATGACTTTGACATAGAGTTTGTCAAAGGTAAGAAAAATGTGGTGGCTGATGCCTTATCTCGGAGACCTCACTTATGTGCTCTGGCAGAGATTTCAGGAGATTGGAGAGATCAGATTATAGCAGAGTATGTCAGAGATGCTTGGGCTTTTGGATTGATTTCAGGTATCATACAGGATGATCGCTATGAGGTGATAGATGGATTGATCAGAGTTCAGGACAGGGTTTATTTGATTCCGTCATCACATTTGAGAGAGGCGATATTCAAGGCATTTCATGATGCACCCACAGCAGGACATCCAGGGGTCTTCAAGACCTACAGGCAGATCCGAGAGCGGTTTTCATGGAAAGGGCTCAAGGATGATGTTCAGAGGTATGTCAGGGAGTGTATGGTTTGTCAACAGAATAAGTGATAACACACATTTCCTATAGGTTTATTACAGCCCTTGCCCATTCCTGATAGGAAATGGGAAAGTATTTCGATGGACTTCATCACTAGTTTACCACAAGTGCAGGGAAGGGATTGCATCTATGTGGTGGTGGACCACTTGACGAAGTTTGCTCACTTCTTTGCTATTCCGTCCACTTACATAGCAGCACAGGTGGCAGATCTTTTCTTTAAAGAGATATTCAGGTTACATGGGCTGCCCAGATTCATTGTCAGCGACTGGGATAGTAAGTTTATGAGTGTTTTTTGGCAAGAGTTGTTTAGGTTGTGTGGTACAGATCTTACACCTAGCACTAGTTATCATCCGCAAACAGATGGGCAAACAGAGATTGTGAATAAATGGGCAGAAGGATATTTGAGGAACTATGTAACTACACAACAAAAGGCTTGGATCAGATGGTTGCATATGGGAGAGTATTGTTATAACACCACTTATCATATGTCCATTAAGATGACTCCTTTCATGGCACTCTATGGTTATGAAGCACCTAGCTTCATGGATTTAGTTTTGGGGGACAGTAGAGTGCCCAAAGCCAAAAACTTATTGCAGGATAGTCAGGACATCCTGAAAGTGCTCAAAGAGAATATACAACAGGCCCAGAATCAACAGAAATTGTATGCTGATCAGCACCAAATAGAGCGTAGCTTCGAGGTAGGGGATATGGTTTACTTGAGGCTACAACCATATAGACAGTCATCGCTCAAGAAGAGCAGAGCTAAAAAGTTGAAACCTAGATTTTATGGTCCCTATAGGGTGATTCGCAAAGTGGGCAAAGTCACCTATGAGCTTGAGCTTCCAGAGGGCAATCGAGTGCACAATGTGTTTCATGTGTCTAGGCTTAAGAAAGCCATTGGTCAGAGTGTAGTGCCTTCTGCAAATTTACCCCCTTTGGATGAGGAGGGGAAGGTTGTGTTAGTACCTGAGGCTATTGTGGATACCAGAGAGAGGAAGCTTAGAAACAGGATAGTGAAGGAGTATTTGGTCAAATGGAAAGACCTTCCGGAGGAAGATTTTACATGGGAGAGTGAGCAGGTTATTCATCAGGCTAGACTGAGATTGCTTGAGGACAAGCAATTTCAAGGGGGGTGGACTGTAATGTCCCCATTTTAGCAGTTGACCAAGTGTGTGCACGTTAGCCTTGTTCTACATGGTCCCGAGGGCTAACGAAGGGTTTAATGGGATCTTGGAGTGTTTTGGCCTAGTCATTTCCAGTTTGGGCCAAAACGAAGTTGATTTACTCAGTTTCAGGCATACTTACTATTTTTAGTAAGTCGGCAGGACATAGTGCAGGTCAATTTTGGGGATTGGATTTGATACTCCTCGGTGAGAGCTTTGCGATGAGCTATCACTCGCATTATTCGGAGTCCGATTGCTAATACATTTTAATGCCTGAAGTTTTATTAAAGTAACATCTCATTTAATTGTAAAATATTAAAGTGTTACTTTAATATTTATTTTATGGTGATGTGTAACCAAGGGAGACATAAGGGGTATTTTAATATATGTTTTATATTACACATCTTTTATCCCACATTGCCCATATGAGTTGAGGGGACCCGTGGGAATAGAATAAAAGGAAGCATTTGTGGCTTCATTAGACAGGTTGAATATGAGAAGAAATTGGTGTGTGAGTTGCAGCTCTGTTCTTGGCATTTGAGGATGTCTATCCTCTCTTGTAACATTCTAGATGTCATTCCCTTGGGGTTTGGCCTTTGGAATTCTTTCTTATTGGCTTCATTATCAGGCAGTTTAGTTGCATTTCCGGCTACAGGCAGATTTTGCATTTTGCTCATATCTTCTTCACTACTTGTCCGACGCTTATGCCGCTTTGAGGGAATGGTATTATGAGGGTAGTGGACTGATTGAAGGACAAAGTATTGTAGCAGCAAGTTTGAAAGCATGGGCTGGAGTATTATGTCAATACTGCTGAAGTAATTAGTGAGTTGTTAAATCTACCATGTATTTGGTTTTATGAATTCTGAAAATAACATTTTATTAGCAGTAGTTCATTTCCAGTTTGCATATTATTGTAGTTTCTTTCTTGTTTATGTTGTATGATACCAATTCCATCCACAAAACACAACAAACAAATAAACATTTGATTTCCGGAGTTATAAGGGGTTTAAAACATTAAACGGAGAAATAAGAGGTTGCATGCAAACTATTTGGCAAAATTCCTTTCAGCAAATTGGTTTAGTTTTTTGGGACATCCAAGGGTGTCCATTACAAGTTCTTTGTCATTTGGATTGTTGCAACAACTTTCTTTTTCCCATTCTCATCATGAATGACACACTTGTCATTTTCCAATAGCACTTTGTATCCATTCTGAATGATTTTTCCAACACTCATCAGATTGTGATTTATACCAGGGACAAAATAAACATTTTGAATTTCTTTCTTCTCTCCTTTATTGATAAGTATCATAATAGATCCTTTGCCCACAATAGGAATAGTTCCATTGTTCCACATCTTTATTTTAGATTTATAATTCTTATCAATGAAATAGAATAGATTTTCATTATCACTCATGTGGTTACTACAACTACTATCTAAGTACCAAACTTATGGACTTTCTTCTTTACCAATATTGTACATGATGAAGGATGTATTATTGTTTATTTCTCCAATGTTTACATCAGCAACATTAAGATGTTATTGTGGTTGGTCAGTTTGTTTCTTCCATCATTCATTTTCATAATGGCTCAAATTATGGAAATAATTGGATTTAACATTGCTCTAATTAGAGCTGCTATTTCCTCTTTCTCCTTAGGGGCTATTCTGAAAGTTACTTGCTGAGATTTCTCCTCTAGCATTTATTTTTCTAGAGTTGCCAAGTCCTTTATCACTTGAGATATGTCCAGAGTTGTTTCTTCTCTCCCCCCCCCCACCTCTTGCATTGGCTTGAGCTATAAAAGAGTGCTTTTGAGAAGATTTTTCTAATCTATTAATACAATATTCATGGGTATGGAATGATCCCATCAACTCATATATAGTGAACTTGGACAAGTCTTTTCACTCTTCAATAGAAATCACAAGTGTATCAAACTTTTGAGGTTAAATCCTCAAGATTTTATCCAGAACATTTTATTCTTCAATCTCTTCTCCATTAGCTGTCAACTGGTTTATCAAAGTGGACACTCTAGTGCTAAAATCCAAAATAGATTCATTCTCTTTCATAAGAAGAGACTAAAAATCTCTTCAAAGCATCTGTAACTTCACAATATGGACTTGATCAATCCCTTTGAATGTAGTCTCAAGAATATCCCAAGCTTCTTTGGAATAACTAATTGTTGCTATTCTCAAAAATAAAGCCTCTATGAAGGCTAGTTCAATCATGCTCATTACCTAGCATATTTCCTTCTTGTCTCTCTCAAGTGAGTCTTCTGATTGTTTGATAGTGAAGCAATCATAGTAGGATCTATAGTATCTGTGAAGCCATTCTTCACAAGATCCCACAAGCCATTTACTATCATGATGGTTTTCATTTTTCTTTCCCAAACATGATAGTTCTATCCATTATGAGATGATTCTTGCTGCCAAACTTTTCTCTCATCTCTAGCCATGTCTCCTATATAATAACTTCAAAATACCCAAAAAACATAAATGCCTGAACTAAATAGGATTGAGGGCTTATTACCTTTAATACCATGTGGATATTTTAGAAGCAAAACAAAAGAAAAACTACCAACAATTATAAAACACAATTCTTCCAAAATAAAATATGTTTTTGCCCAAACATAGCAGAATGGTAGATGTATAGAGATGGCTACTCTGAATCCAACCATGCAGCGGAATGAACCAAATCAAATGAAGAGAATAATAAAATTACTAGAGTATGGAAGATATTTTAATGCTTTATTATGTAATAACTAAAACCATCTATTAAACATCGACAACAAAAACTTCCTACTATTGTTACATAATAACATCTACAACACTTCGAGGCTATATGCAAGTTTTCTTTGCATAGAGTAATTACTGATACATTCGACTAAGTTTAATACCAAAATATCTCTAATAAAAAAGAGTTCATGATAAAACTTATTTGCTACTACAAATAGAACTATTGTTATCTTTTGTCAGATGCTCTGTTCTAAGTTCTTGCTTGCTAGCACATACACATATTTTAAACTATAAACATTTTCCTTCTATTTAAAGAATTGAATAATTCACTAAAAAATTATTAAGAGAGCATATCCAAAAGCTTAATCACTAAGTTATGCAAAAAACATGGGATAAGATTTCTGGAGAAAAAATAATATTTCCCTACTAACAAGGTTCAACTGCTCAAGTTGCTCAAGCTCCTGCAACCTCCTAGAAAGTAAATGAGGTGCTCAAGCAAAGATAAGGTGAATTTGGGCAAAAAATGATTTTATAAATCAGTAAACTCCAATAGTATAATCATTCCATACTTTTGATAGAAATTCAAAGATATCCATAAGCATGAATTAATAGTCAAGTGTACACTACACAGAAAGATAATCATATCTTGAAAAGACATCTAAATTTAATTCATGACAATTTAAATCAAACTCTCAAATTGATCTTGAAATTTAAGTATTTAGAAGTAATGATGGCAAACCCAAGATGGTTTTCCATGTTTGAGTCACACCAAGGAAATAAAGAGAAATGGCATGTGACCTCCATCCAATATAGTTTTTGTAGGAGTTGATAAAATTTGACTCCACAATGCACCAAGATCACTTGCATGCAAATAGCTTGCCAAAGAGAAACCAAAGGAGCAAGACCTTGAAGCAAACAACACAAGACAAAATATTTCACAATAGAAAAATGAAATTACTATGTGAATGGGTTTTCAATGAGATTCAATGAGATGAGAAATACAATGAGAGAGCCTGAATATAAACGACTCAAGGAAGCTTGTAGAACAAGCTGGAAAGTGCTAGAAGATAAGGTTGACAACTAAGAATACATCCACAAAAGGTGGGATATCCTTGAACAAGGTGAGGAGATAAGTATGAATTAGATAGGAAAAAACTCCCATGGTGTCAAAAAATCCTAGACTACAACTATTAAATAAATGCATTAACCTAAGTAAAATTAAGTAATAGAATAAATAATTAATAAATAATAAATTATTTACTCTAAGAGTTTTTATCTAAAGGATTCCATTGTAGTGTAAATATCTAGAAATTAATCTCAATTCTAGAGATTCCAAAACGGGGACCTTCCATTTAAGAAAATACTACAAGAAAAAATCTAACAAATAAGTGGCATATGGATATGGTGACTTAGGGAGGAGGTTGTTCAGATTAATATTAGGTAGTCAACAATGATTCAAAAGACATAGAATTAGGGGCTGGCATCATACCAAATATACACCACAACTCAATTGCTACTTGAGCATGGATGATGAAGTCCATTTAAAAGAGGGAAATCAAATTTATATGTTGATCATTGCATGAAAATTGTTTGGGCCGAGGAGAAATGCTAATTCAGAGGAGTGACTCTGTTTGGAAGGATGCAATATATATTTTCCATAAGAATACAATTTTTGAAATAAAGATATAAAATCACTAAGACTTATTAAGGGAACCTTGAGGTTGAAGAATATAAACCAATCAATGAATTATAAATTATATAATAGTTAAGGATATTTCTTAAGCATCATCAAAAGAGAGGTAAAAAGATCTACATATATGAACAAAGATTGGTTACAAAAATAAGTTAAATGATCAATAAGAGGCATGTACCAAAATCATATGAAATAATAAATGAAAATTGTTTGATATATGGATAAAATGTTATGAGTTATAGTTTTACTACATTATATCATTTCTTTACAAGATAAAGTAAGGCATGTAGTGGAGTGGACTATGATACATAATACAAAGGTAGTAGGTAAGGTCTGTGGTGGAATAGGCATGAGCTACATTATAAAAGGGAACTAGGTAAGGCATGCCATGGAATGAGCATGAACTACATCATACAAGGGCACTAGGTAAGGCATGCAATGGAATGGGCATGAGATACATCATACAATGGAACTAGATAGGGCCTAGAGTGGAATGGGCTTAAGTTACATCATACAAAGGCTCTATATTGGGAGTAATGATTAGAGTGAGGTAATTAAAATAGGGGGGAATAGTGAATCCCACTAGGTACAACACTTCATATGATATGAGGTCAAGGGGGGTAGAGGATATGCCCTTGGGCCTATAGTTGAGTAATAGGGCACCCTATTGTATTTCTTCCTCTAAAACTAGAAATATATATTGATTATGTAAGTAGATGAACTTTATGGAGGACTAAAATCAACCATCAAGGCCAAGAGGGTCAAAGTCCCACCCTTGGGCTTAGATTTGGATAAGGTATTGTTGGGTGGTCATTTTTCACGATGCCAAGGACAAAAATTCTTACAAATCTCTCTCTTGAAAAGATGGTTGAAGTAACCAAGGACAAGGTTTTGGATGGTTTATTTTGAACTCCCTAGGTAGCTCAATGGATTATAATTGTTAATGTTCACAAGGAGGCCTTTTTTGGTGTCTTTTGATAATTCTGCACAATTCAAAAGTAATTGCAATCCAATATATTTTTGTATTTCTTGATTTTAGAATGAATGCAAGTTTTAACAATGTAACTATATGAATTCCTATTCTAACCAAATTTAAAAATCAAATAATAGAGATGGAGTAACAAGAGATTAAGAAAATTGCAGAAAATAGAATTCCTAATGGACATAAGTCAAAGCAACAACATGTATGTGAATTAAATCTTCAAAATGATCAGTAGGGAACTAGTGAAAGTAGGAGAAGCACATCCTCAAATACACTAGTGGAATCATCAAAGGAAATTATTTTACATGAAAAGATGTTTCACTATTCATAAAATCATGTAGCCACAGAGAGTGCACATACATGAGATAAATTGCTATGCAAAAACAAGAGGGCGATCCTTTCTCCAACTCATCACAATAGAGGAATTTGTTATCAAATAAAAAAGAACAAGAAGTAAAAGAACACAAGATCATTAAAACACAACAAAACCATTGGCTCCATTATAATTCATGAAAACAAATTCATAAAATAAACACACATTCAAGCAAGACAAGCTACATGCAGAATGAGAGAACCAATAACATACTTTATTGCATAGAAATCTCAGCCTTGAATACATATTACAATGATGTATTTATAATAAATCTCATCCTATCATGAATTTTTGGATGTAGAGATTTTTCATACAAAAGACATTCTAAAAGCACTATTTTTATTAAAACTATGAACAAACAAACTCCTAACTAGGTGCTAAGTAGGCTTACACACTTTATTTTTTTTTCATTAATTGGTGCATGGGCCTTTACATGACTTTAAAAATAACTAATAAGAATAATATGAGAGAAAATAAGAGTAGGAGTCTTTGGAACTTCTAAAAATCCAAAATCAGCCTCTTTTGTGTGCTACTACAAGTTAAATTCTTGCCAAAATGCATTTTTAGTGCATGAAAACTACAGAAAACCAAAACTGGTAGTTAACTATCAACACCACTATAGGTCTCCTAGAATTATGGCACATGTGCACATGCGAACCCTTGTGTCAAAACTTAGCCACCCCACCAAAATCTTAAAATGTTGACCTATGCACTTGTGAACTTGCGCACCTACGAACCTTAAAAGGTGATAAGACCAAAACTGGTAGGATTTTCTATCTCCACAAAATTTGATTTCTAGCATCTAGGCCTTATTATTTTTTGACCAAAATGATGTCTAGATGAGCCTCCTTGAATTTCTCTACAAGTGTGACCACTTCTTGAGGTTCAGTGAGACTAAGATCTTGATATTGGCTTCTCGCTTCTCTATGAAAATCCCTCACCTTGCCTTATGGCTAAAAAATCATCCAGTTTTGAGTCCATCTCCTTAAGAAACTCCTTGGTCTTGAATATTATCCTCACATCATCTTCTAAGGCTACTACTTTGAAGGAGGCTTTAAATTGTTGGACTACTTCCTCTGAGGAACTCAATTTCTCTTTGGAGTCACCAGTGAAAATCTCTAGGCTTGCCACACTATAATAATTATTTTCCTCCAAAATTTGGGTCTAAAATTTATCTTGCATCTCCTAGATTTCTTCATACAAAGCTAGCATGACTCTATTTCCACCTTTTATGCTCTCTAGCCAATCATTGATCTAATACTTTTGCTAGGTTTTTTGCATTCTTCTTGATGGTATGCAAAATGTGCATATTTTCCTCTATTATCTCTACCCCTCTATCTTCAAATATGTGATGCCATCTTTTGCATTCATTCAAAAATAAATCACTAAGTCCTAGGGCCAGAGATTATTTATTGAGGGCAACCACTAATGCTCTTTCTTGAGGATCATTGGGATCCTCTATTTCTATAACAAAACCCTTTAGAACATTATTGTACTTCTTCAACATCTATATTTCATCTTTCTCAATGTCTAACTATTTTAACACTTTCTTTAGGCCCAAAGTTGTCACTTGGCTTTGGCCATGTCCTTTTCCATCTTACCTAAAATGGATTCTTGCATCTCAAAGTTCTATAGAGTGATAGTCTTTGGATCAATGTGTGGAGGAGGAATGATAATATGATCCACCATGTCCTCCTATCTATTCATTTGAAAAAATTAAATCTAGTGGGGGATCCTCCATGGATGTTGTTGTTGTAGTAATAACTAGTGTAAGCACCATCATTCCTTCTATCTTAGTCTGCATATATCTCTTTTGATGGCCATTGCTCTAGAGATCCATGTTGGTGTCATGTCCACAAAAGAGACATCCTGACCTAGTGATACATATGTCATCATTGCCAAGCCTCTCCCTATGCCTAATTTGGAAGTTCTCTTTTGTGATTTCTGACTCTATAATGGGAGCGGTGGTAAGCATCATTGTCATTGGAAGTGAAAGAATGGCTTAGGTAGATCTATAGGTTGGTGTTCCAACCTATTTCTCCTCCTATTCTCCTTCTTCTATTTGAACTGCTTGCTCCTCTCCTTACTCTTGAGTTGGGTTCTCTTCTATAAGAGGAGTAGGCACAAGTATTTCTTCTTCTACTACTAGGGGAGGAGGAGGTATGCCAAGAGGTCCTTCTAGTAAAGGAAATATTTTTTATCTTCATCATCCTTTGGCCCAGGATGACGCGTATCCAAAAATTTGTCCTTCGTTGAGCTCAAACCCAATAGGCACCCAATTAAAATTAGAAAGGTTAAAAAGTCCAAGCCACTCCCTATAGTAGACTCAGTCCATCCCTCTTGATTTTTAACATCTTCTATTTGAATGGCCTAGTATTGGGTCAATGGGGGCACTAGGGTTTGTCTCTTTCTCTTTTTCTTCTCCATAGTCTAAGCTTCTCTAGTTCTCTTCTTTAGAGGAACATGTTATTCTTCACCCTCTTCCTCATCCTCTACCCATTTTGGTATGGTCTTAGGGATTGAGGGGCCCGCCACTTTTTTCTTTGATCCAACCTCTACTTTATTTGTTTTACTCTTCTTTGGGATAGAGGGACTAGCTTGACCCTAGGGCTTTGTGGGAGGTGTCTCTTCTTCAATTTTAAAGGCTTTATTTTTCTTCTTACCTTTCCCCTTTTCCTCGTAGTCAAAATAGGCTACATCCTATACATTCCCATATACAGTCTTTGGGTGGACTGGGACTTGGTAGGGTGGGACAAGATAGTCACATTCACTCCCTTCCTCTTCTCTGGAGCAACAAGTTCTTGTAATGTGGGAACATTGGAAAGTGGGTCTAACTAGAAATGCTTCATTAACCAATGCTTTGTTAGATTGATAGCATGCTAGGCCCAATGCATGATGTCATCATTTTCTTCCTTTTCAACCTCAATATTGATCATTGGCCTCTCATATATCTTATCCTTGCTATAAATAGGATCAAGAAGATTAGGGGTGTCCTTATCCCATTCCTTTAGGGGAATTTGTACATTTAGCACCTTTTTTGTAAGCATGAGCCCAATTTGACAATAATCCTTTATTTTCACCTCATAGTCATCAATGTAATTAAGCCAATGATCCTCCATTGCTAAGTCAAGCAAAAAGTCCTTGCTCGCCATGCATTAGACCATGCCAATGTTATCAATATATGGCCTGGTAAGGGGGTATTCCTCCAAAGGATATTGGTCCCAATCAACCACACTCTCTTGCTTCACTTCACACAGAATGATGGTTATTGGCCACACCCAAGTCTTTTTATGCTTCTTCCCTACTTACTCATAAGTTGAGTGTAATTGTCTCAAAATCTCCAAAAGAGTAAGTATATTCGAAGGATAGTGTGGGAGATTCTTGGGGTGAAGGAGGGAGTTGGTAATGCAAATATAAGTGAATGTTTTGAATTGGATGAAGTAACTCCCCACTGGGTTTACCCTTGTGGTGGTCTCTATAGAAATCCTCCTAGTGTAGGCACCATCCAAAAAATGGATGACACTAATGATGAATGCATTGTTCATAATTTTTTACTTAGGGCTTCCCTCTTAGAGGTCTTTCTTTACTAGTTGTGGGTACACAATGTGTGGCCACACATTTGCATTCTTGATACTTCCCCTTCTGGTGAGTCCTGGGTACTAAGCTAGTTGAGCTATCAATATATCTACTACATAGGTGGTCATGAAAAATATGGGGTTAGTTTGAATTGATACCATCTAATCATGTAGAGAGTCATCGATGATCATTCTAATGTTAAAGATGCCATGATTACCTACACGAAAGATAGAAGTGATTATTGACATGATGGGAAGTGAAAAAAAGACTAAAAGATTGAAAAAACAAATTGAAATTGAGATTCAAAGGCCTAAAATGAAAAAAGGGGAGATGTAAGAACTTATGCACCTTGCGGACTTGCGTAGGTGTATAGGGTGCACAAGTTCCTAGTGTTGGTCTATGTACACTAGTGGGGTTTTTGCAGTTGCATACATGCCCATGTGTGTAAGGTGCATAGTTGTATACCTTGGTTGTGCATGGGTGCACACAAATAAGGGTGTTCAAATGAGGACCTTTTGGAGTTTCACAACTCATCTTAGCTATTGGAATTACAATAGGAAAGGTAAACTTTTGAGAAGGGGGGGGGGGGCAGGTGAATCAGTAGTTTAAACTTGGACCCATAAAAACATTCACCACACATCCATCTCATAAATTCAATGAGTAAATTGAAATATCATGTAAAACATGTACATCTAAAACATGCAATCAAATAAACATTCACACACACACATATAACAATAGATATGATTACCCAAAAACCCTCCAATGAGAAGGTAAAACTAGGGTGGGGATGACACCCACAAATCTTCACTACTACAGTAATAAAGTGTATCCAATGGAGGTTACAATGTTTGATCATGAGACATGATCTACCCTATGAAAGGTCTACCCTATTAAAGACTTACAAAAGCTATTAGGTCTCACCCCATTAAAGGATTTCAACACCCTATTAGAAGTGTGCCTTGCTAAAGGACTTCAACTCACAATTATGTAAGCACCTTGTTAGAGGAATTCAATATAGCATGTTAGGACTACTCTATTAAGAGATTTTGACTAAAATTTCTTGTTAGAATGTCTCAACATTGATCATGCGGTTAGCACTTGATTGGTTGATAATAGATCCTTCTTGATCAGATGTCTCTTTGCTATGCTCTCTTCTCTTCCACTATTCTCCTTTAATTGATTCTATAATGTAATTTCAGATTACAACTCCTTAACCACCATGAATGCTCTGTTTGTACATGCAAACTACTCTCTTCACTCCTTCCACTCCTTTTCACTCTAGATAGTTTAGGGTTTTTCCTCCTTAAGAAGACATAGGTGACTTAGGGTTAGGTATGAATCAATGACTATGATTCATACATTTTGCCACTTAATCCTTCCCATTTTCTAATTGGTTGCATGTACTACATTGGGAATCCAACTTAAGATTCATTCTTATGAAAAAACTATCTCACTTGGCATCTGAAGTCTCTAATACTTGGCATATACTAATCTTTATAATGTGACTCAGCATCGATATCACTCAGCATGCATTTCTTTCTCAGCTCCTAAATTACTCGGCATACACTGTCTACTCAACACTTGAGTGAATCGGCACATGAGTGGCTTGACACTCACCGCGGACTTGGCATGCTCTATTATATACATGTTGTGCTCAACATGTACTACTTGTTTGGCATAAACTAAGTAAATAACTTAAGTGTGTGGAAACTTATTTGTCAAAACCAATCTGAGATCAACATTAGCAAGAAGTGCAAGTTGGATGTTGCACACTTGTGCACCCTAACAAGGTGTATAAGGTGCACAACCAGGCTGGTTTAAGAAGCTAATGCATCTGATCACTTACAAAAGTGCTTGAGGTAAATAATATATACCTAGTTATGGATGTGTGAGGGTGTGCAAGAGATGGAAACAATGGAGACTGAAGGTGTGATGGTGCACAAAGAAGATTCAGAGGTTGAAAACAACATGCAACTTGGGGGGGGGGGGAAGGCTAGCCTATTTATAGGCAGGGAAAACCAATGCACCTTGCACACCTTCGATAGGTGCACATGTGCATAGGTGCACACATGTACATCTAAATAGTTACGGAAGTTGTGCACTTTGTGCACCTTGTTGGGCTGCACATGTGTGCAAGGTGCATAAATGTGCACTTTTTCCTTAATTTCTTCAAACACTTATTTTTCGCTCATAAAACTTTATTGAGGCCACTTTTCCTAACTCCTAGACATAAGACCTAGTGTTCCCATTCCTTGAGGTACCTCAAAAGGTACCCTGTTATGAAGAGTGAGTCCTATGACTTAGAGACAAGATGATAGGAGGTCCTAATTATTAGATAGAAATGAGATGTGTGTTGTGAATCCATAATAACTAGCCCAGAAAAATGAAGAAATATTGAATGCATTTCTCTATTAGTAAGTAATCTTTTGAACTAAGTGTCAAGTTTGGAATTTAATTTTGATGTTATCAAAGGTTGAATAGAAGTTCCAATCCACTACCAAAAACTTAGACTTTCACGCTCAATGTGTGTGTGTTTAGTGTATTGATTCCATTAGATTTCTCCAAGTGGTAACTACCATTGCTATTTGGAAATGTAGGAGGTATCCTTTCATCCATCAATGTGAATTTTGAGATTCATCTATTAACAAAATTTTGACTACCATTGACCAGATGTGAGAATCCATTCAGAGAGCTCTTGATGAGACATCATCCTCAGCTTGTAGTTTTTCTAGATTTCCTTAAGGATTTAGTGATTACAAATAGATGGTTAGTAGATATTGGTAGTCATTTCATTTTTTTATAACACCATTTCTCATATATATATTTGTCCCTAGACCATGCTTAGATTTTGCAACCAAGGGCTGATGTTTTCTTCTTTGTTTCTCTTTTCTTTTGTTTGGATGTAGATATTTTGATGTCTCTTGCATTCCTCTTTTACCAAACTTTGGAAAACTCACATGCCAATAATAAATACCTGTCCGATCATTAGGGAACTCTTCATTCAAATTGGGGAACTAGAGATGCATCCTTAACTACCTCCTAACTAGGTAGAACACCACCCGGTTGGTCCATTCCTTAGTGATTTGAGTGTTGAGTGTAATCAAATTAAAGCCTAGGTTAGTAACTAGAAATTTTGGCTCCACTATGAAAAACAATAGAAATTAGTAATTTCAAGAAAAAAACCTCTCAAAAAATTTGACAGAAAAAAACCCTTCCCAATCTCGAGGTAGAACGTACTGGCTTTCTTTTGATAGGTTGTTTTTTCCCCAAACTATGACTATGACTCTTTTTTTTGAAATAAGGTTAGGCTTTAAAATAATATTCATGGAACTGACCATTTATGGGCAACGAGACCCATTCCCCATCAAGTGTTCACAACCTAAAAGTGTTGTCCCCTAAATTTTGGCAATTTGGTAGGGGTCTATCCATAAATGCTGGGATTTGGTGTGGCTTCCAGGTTTCTCTTTGGCCTTGTCACACAAAAGAAATCTTGAAATCCTTTTGTGTGGATCTCTTGTCAAACCATCACTTAACAATAGCTTGATGTTTGGACATGTTTTCCAATGTTGCATTTCTCTTCTCTTCAAGTTCAAGGAGGTTCATCAATCTGACTTGGACTTTGTCAACATTTTAGAAATGTACCCTCTCATGAATTTTTGGACTAGGATCTTAAAGTTTGAGAGGGAAAACAAGATATTGACTATATACTAGTAAGTAAGGGGAGGTCCCTAAAACATTTTTGATAGAAACCTAGTATGTCCATAAGGTATAATTCAATTGTGTGTACCAATCCCTAGGGTTATTTGTGAGAAGACACTTTATAACAATGATTAGGTTCTTGTTGGTTGACTCTGCAACTCAAATACCTTGCTCATAGTAGTTAGATGAGAACTTTATTATTATGTGATTCGTCAGAGCCCATTGTGTAAGGAAAACTAACGCAAAGGAATATCCATTGTTACATAACAAAGAGAAGGGCACCACAAACCAGTTAGAATATGTTCTTCAAGAAAATTGATGACCATTTGTGCTTTACAACTTCATAGTGTTTTACCTTCTACCCATCTTGTACAATAGTCGATGGCTATCAAGATGAAAGTATATCCTATAGAGGATGGAGGATTCACTGGTCTAATAAAATTAAGCTCCCATTTGGTAAAAGGGTGAACCTCAAAAAATGGTTGCAAGGGCATAGTTGGATTCCTTTCTCGATTAGCATTGGTCTGGCAAATATGGAAAGTGCGTACATAAGTGTGAACATCCTTGAAGAGGGTAGGCTAGTAATAGCCCAATCTTAAGATTTTATGGGCTATAGATTCTATAGACCCATTCCCAATACCATACTTATCATGGAATTGTTCCAAGACCAGTTTGGCTTCCTCATAGTTTACACACTTAAGATATATTCCTTAGTAGTTTCTTTCATAGAGTTCCCTATCTTGGAGCATACAAGATTCACATTTAATTTTAGGGCTCTACATTGTAAGTTGTTCATCCCTAGGGGAAATTGGTTTTTTTTAAGAAAATAGACAATACCTTGATGCCATATATCCAAAATCACTCCTTGATTCATCATTATGTATGATATCATACTTCTCTCTTCATGGTCTTCCATTAGTTTAGTTAATCCCTAGCCTTGTACTAGTTTCATTAGTTTGATCCCTTGATCAAATTCATATAACAAAGCCATTCATTTTCATCTTCTTTATCCTAACTCATTTTGCATCAATAAAGACTTGACTACAAGGTTAGGCATGATGGTGTACATCTTGCTCCGGAGTATGTAGTGTAAGAATTTATTATCAACTTTTACCAAGGAAAATGATTTCTTATCCAAGTTGATATAGTTGAGTTCAACATTCTTTAGTGGATAACTCATGAAGGCAATAGGTCTTTAATCTTCACCTTCTTTCTCTTTTGTGAGAATACCTAGACACAAATACTTCCAGAGTCCATTTAGTTTTATCGCCTAAGTATCTGTAAAATCATGGTGGTCCAGACTATGGCCTTAAGTGGCAATAAAAATTAGGAATTAATATTAGTCAACTTGATGTTAAATTTTGAACTAGTTATGAACCTTATATCAATTTTTTTTAACAATACAACCTACAGTAAATTGAATATCATTTCTTAAATACTATTCCTTTTTTGATTAAAAAAATTATTTAATTGGTCAAGATTTGGAATTTCAATGCAAAAGTACAAGAAAATTTAGGAAAAAATAAGATGTAGGTGTATGTTTGACGACCTAAATCTAAATCAAGTGATAATTTTTTTAAATAAAAATTCTAGATATAAGAAGTAGACTCATACCTAGATGTGATGCATATTTTTTTGTAATTTTATTCCAAGGAAATAATTAATTTTGAATTTTATGCTACAATGGTTTTTGGAATAAAAAAAAACTTTAGTGTCTGACCACCTTAACTCAGTCAAAACTATAAAAAATTAAAATTTGTTTTTGTTTTCCTCATAGAAGTAAAAATAGAGAATGTGACACATCTTTCAGATTTTGAGAAGGTTATACCACTTTAAAGATAATTTTTTTTCAATTAGAACATAAATCAGATTTTTATAAGTAACTCCATTAGAAAACAAGTAATAATTACTTACTGAACTCATAATTTGACAACAATTATATTGATGGAAGGCTAATAATTTTCTTAATAAATCCTTTTCATTTCATCAAATTTAGATGAATTTTTTTTTTTTTTTCATATCACCACTTTTTGGCCCATCATCATCCTACACATACTTCCCTTTCTTGAGTAAGTCATTTAGAAATCATACTATTTTGGCAAACCCACTAACAAATTTTTGCATGAAATTGATCTTCCTAAAGAAGGACTTGAGTTCCTTATGGCTACTAGGTGGCAACAACTTTAAGACTTTTTCCACCCTTTTAGGATTGATTGAAACACCAACTTTAGAGATTATATGCCCTAGTAGTTTCCTTTATGTGACCCCAAACACACACTTCTTGGGGTTGAGGGAAATATCATATCTCCAACACCGATTGAGAAAATTTCTAAAATCAACTATGTTGTCTCCTCTATTTTTTCAAAAGACGGTGAGGTCATCCATATAGATAATGATGTATTTTTTTACTACTCCCTTAAATTCTTCATCCATAGCTTGGTGAAATGTTGCGCTAATGTTGAATAATACAGAGGGCATTCTTCTGTATGCAAACATTCCCCACTTTGTCATGAATGTGGTTTTCAATCTGTCTTCCTCATCTACCATCACTTGGTTGTACCATGAATATCCATCAAGGAAGGAAATCATTTTAGATCGATTCATGATCTGCAAGACTTCATCAAGTGCCAACAATGGTTAATTGTCTTTTTGGGAAGCTCGGTTCAAATTTTTGAAATTGACACATAGTCTAATTTTCTCACTCTTCTTTCTCATGAGTACCAAATTGGACACCCATGTTGAGTGTCTAATGGGAAAAATGATCTTAGTGTCTAATAGCTTCTAGAATTCCTTCATTATCATTGTCTCAATGATTGGGTTTAGATGCCTCTCCTTCTGTTGAAAGGGTTTAGTGTTAGGTTTGAGAGGTATGTTGTGCATAATAATTATAGGATCATAAGTTTTGAGTTCTTCATAATTCTAGGAAATGAAATCCCAATACTTTGTGAGCAAGTGTAACATCTCATTTCTTTCTTTTTCATTACACATCTTCCTAGTTTTGACCATCTTGGGGTCCTCTTTAGTTCCCAAGTTGTAAGAATAATATTCATCACTTCTATTCTCTTTAGGGATTCTTTTACCGCGAGCTAATTCATCCTAGTCAAAGATGCATTCCAACTCCACCATTCCTTTAGGTACGGTGTTAGTCTTTAGGTTTAGAATTCCATCTTGATCTTTGACTCCTTCATTCACTTCTTCTTTGGGTTTGTCATCAATTACTTGACCCTCAAAAAGACCATTTCACATGATAAATTCCAAGATATGTTGGTAATCTTGAAAGACATGGAAGTTGGTGATGTTATCTGGGATAGATAGGGTAATAACCAGTTCAATTAAGAATATTTTCAATTTCATTCTTTCCACTAGTTCTAATGTGCTAGAAAAGATAGAAAGGGTGTCTATAGCTATATTCTTTCTTCTAGGGATGGTTCTTACATTTAATGCCTTAAAATCTTCCATTAAGTCTGAGATTATTTTCTGGTAAGCCATTAGTCTTTGATTGTTATATGAATAGATTTCTAGGTTTCCTTGTTTTGTCATATCACCAATTATGAGTCCCCTTCTATTATAAGTTTGTTAACTTTTTTCTTAATGGAAAAAAGGATTCCTCTTACTAGGTCCTCATATTTAGCCACGTTATTAGTGCACAGAAAATGCAGACACTATGTTGCATAAAACAATTTCCCTTTTGGGTTGATCAGATTGATCCCAACTCTAGTACCTTGTTTACAATTAGAGTCATCAAACCTTAGTGTCGATACTTCATCTAGTTTGGGTTTTCTCATCCTATTCTTATTTTTCTTGGGGATGCATTTCAGCTTTCCTCTTGTGGCTCCTAGTTTTGTAATCAAAGAAATCTAAGGTTTGAGATGTTCCACAATGAATAACCAACCTTGTCCTTGAATAAAAAATTACCATCTATGTCTAGGGAGTGACCCATCTGGAGGAGGGGGAAGAGCCCCTCCATCTAAAGATGTGTTGGTATAGGAGGCATCTGTAATCTCATAAAATTAATCCTCTTTGAAGGCCTCATTAGCTTGACTTATTATTTCTTCAAGTAGAGAGGAATTTCCTATTCTTAGGGTCTCTTTAGCGGCACATTTGGATGTCTGGTTATTCACTGTTAGTTTAGATTACTTGGTCATGGCCTGAGAAATCACATCTTAGAAACTTGGGCATTCAAACTCTAAATGGTTAGTAATGTGTATTTAAGAGAATCCTAGTAATAATAGAACATTTGGATCTACCTCATCCCCAAGGCATTGCAATTTGAGATCATGTTATTCTCTTCTTTTGCTTAGGGTATTCTTGTACACCCATGATAGGGCTATCATAGGATTTTCTTAAGAGATGTGTGTCCAATGGTAGGATATGATAGGATCTTAAGTCTATCTAAACAAACAATACTTCATTAGGAGCATTATATTTAGTTTCCATTTTCTTAATCTTAGGCTTGACATCGATCTTGATTTGATTATTGAGTCCATTCCATGGCAACCACAACTGAGTGAAGTTAGTAGAGAGCCAAGCTCTAAAAAATATAGTCTATTCTCTACTTAGAAGCATGTCATATTTCTCATAAATATCTACTACATGAATGTCTATGATGTCTTGAATTTAGGGATATGCAATTAGTTATATATATACATCCTTCAACATGTTGATAACTCTTACCTCTATCTTGTCTAGTTGTATAACCACCCTATTTGTGGGTTGGGGTGTAACTACCAACCTTTTTCATATGAATAATGCCATAACATTACATGAGGCATTGGAGTTGATGAGGCAATTTTGAAGGTTCTTCCAAAAAATCCTAATGCTTCATATAAAAAGTGGGACCTTTTCCTTGCCATTGAACATAGTGGGCATGGCTTCAAAAATATTGACCTGAGGATTAGGTTCTTTATGAGTGTTTATACTAGTGGTTGACTTATTGTGATCAAGAGTCTTCAACAAAGCCTCTCTTTGCCTAGGAAAACTTTGTAACATGTTATACATCAATATATTTTCCTTGGTCTTCTTGAGTTCTTCTATTGCACTATACTTTTCTATAGATCAGTTTGGATTCCTTAGCATAATAGGGGTGTTCCATGTATGCTACATTTGAATGAGCACATGTATTAGTATAGAGATTTTGCAAGCCTGAGGGTTTGGAGGTGTAGGCTATAACCCAAGAGGGATTTCATTAGTGAGAGGTTCCTTTTGGCTTCTCAAATTATATGTCTTCCTGTTGTCATTACGAAAAAAGAACAATTTTGTTGGTCCCCATTAGTACATTATATGTCAAATTTTGACCTTTTATTTTGACCAAGCCCTTAATTGGCTTGTTGAACTTTTTTTTTTTGTTTTTATGCCCGAGTTGGTTGAAATTTCAACCAAATTAGGTTTTCCCAATTTGGTCAAAATTTTGACCAAATCGGGTTCGTAATCAAAAGAAAGAAAAAAAGTGGCATCATATGATCAATTTGGCTAGAGGAGGTTGGATGTGGTCTGCGTGTGCAAAAGCCATTTGAGGTAAGATAATTTTGTATCGATCTTGTTATATGGTTGTTCACATTTTCATTTTGAGTTTCCATTGGAGATTTAGTGTTCACCTTTGGAAGGAATCTATGAGAAAATGTTTGATAGGTTATTTATATGAAAATTCTCATGGAGGAATTGACCACATAAATTGTCCAATCAATACTTGAAAAACTTTACTAGTAGTGCACACTGCGATGCTTGACCACACTTGCTCTTATTGGTTTAGCCAGAAGACTTTCTTGGGGTCAGGATTAATGGTTTAGCTCCCTCCTTCTCCTTTGAAAAAATACCTCACCCCAAGGAAAGTCTTTCCCTATGATCATAAGATCCATGCTTGGGAGATAGGGCCATACTGAGAGCCATAGAGTTGTAGGGTGCCCTAATCCTATCATTGGGTTTGTACCCATGCTCATTATATGGAATAACATCAGCTACCAAACACTTACCCAAGGCCTTGTAGGGGGGCTGGTGGGGTAGATCGAAGAGTTTTTTTTCGATACAAATCTCCCCTAGTTCTATTGCTAGGAAGAGTTGGATGGCATTATGACTACGAGGATCTCCACTTTACAGATGGATTACAATGGTACTATAGGGATTATTATGGAGTCTTAATGAGTTCTAATGAAGAAATATGAAATCTGTGAGGAGATAGAGACCCTAACAAAAATTGAAAAAGATTGACATGCTTTCACTTTTTTTTCCATTGATGATCCCATTATAAGGTATGTTACTTATGACATCTCTTATAAAGTATAATTTACAAATTGTAAAAGTTGAACCTCAATTGTAGCTATGCTCATGGCATGTAAGATGATAAATGAGGATGTTAGAATGGATGTGTGTAGAAAGTTGTTAAATAAAATGTTATCAAAATATCAAAATATCAAAAGAAGAAGGTTAAAATTTCCATTTGAGTTCATTTTTTACATACTTGGTTCTCTACTTCATGAATTATTTGTGTAACAAAGAAAAATATAGTTTAGTAAACCAAAATTCCTATTATAAGGTAGATATATAGATATTTGGAAGACTAGATTATAAATATGATGGTTGTAAGGCATATTTTTCTATCAATTTAGGATATGCTTAGCTTTGGGTTTGTGTCTTTAAATACTTCACCAATAGCACAAACTATTGTTAGTTACAACTTGAAACATGGTAATTTGGAAGTGGATATTGACTTATCACCCTTTGAACCCAACATGTTAAGGACAAGTGAGAAATGGAAGGAAGCATAGGTGATTTTAGTTTATGAGAGTGATGTTGGTGTTGATAGTGAAGCTCATACTGCCAAAGGTGAAGAAGAAGAAAGGGAAATGTTTTTGAAACTTTATTGAATGGATCACATGTACTTGATCTTGATGTTGTTGGAAGTTTTTTGGATATTGGCAAGCTTGATAGAATTAGTAGTATATGGGATGAATGTTCTCTAATCAACATAACATGTCTATTGTTACTGATTGTTGATCATATGATTGACAATGATGTGGTTGTATCTCATATTTGTGGAGTATAGTCTAGTGATTTGGTTTTAGATATTAAGAAATAGTTGTTACAATATGAAATTTATTATCAGTGTGTTGAGAAAAAAATGGATAAGAAGTATAACATTCTATTATAGGTATGGTCCCTTGCTATTAGTCAGATCAAAAAATGTGTGGAGGAAATTAATATCATCTACAAATATTGTCTATAGTGGCATGCCATGTAGTAGCCAATTTTCAAATACAATATGAGAAGATCAAGAATGATCTTAGTGATATCAATAAAACCTACAAAACTATCAAGGATTTGAATGTTGTGTACATGAAAAGTGTTAGTGGGCTACAAATTGAGTTTCTACCTCAACAACAGCAAAGGGAAGACTTGGTCAAGATATTTTGGCTTACAATGGATATGACTAAAATCCCTCTTATTTTCTTCCTCAAAGCTGATTCAATTATTTCTTATAGTGATCCTAGTGAGTTTCTATAATTCATTATAAAAATTAGTCTTGTCATTTTTGCCTTGGCCAAAATCAGATCTTACTAGCTCAAGAAAAACCACATGCTCGACACTATGGTATCAATACAAAAGATCAAAAAAAACTTCTTGAACTTATCCAAGTGATTTTTTTTGCAAGCTCTCGTGCACTTGCTTGTACACAAAGAATCTAGTCAAATATATAAAAAGGAATCAACCAACCATAACAAAAGAAAAAAGTTTTCCTACCACACCACAATGGTGCATATGGATGTATGAGAATTAAATTACTTTTTTCTCACAAGAAATGGAGACTTCATACTATAAATAAATTAACCCTTCACTAATGATGACAAGGAAATGCCTACTTATCTCCTCTCTATGGTTTCACCAAAAGTCTTCCCCTTAACATAGGGTAATGGACGCATAAATATATTTATACGAGTGTAGAGGCATGTAGGTGGCTAAGGAATACCTAGGGTTCCTTTTGATATTTTGTCTTGTAGTGGTGCTAGCCACACCACTAGATAAATAATAGGGCTATTTTAGTCCTAAGGTGAGTTTGTTTAGGCTAAGTTGTTCAAAGTTGCTCAAAATTGCTAATTTGGCTATATAGAGCATTTTTGGGTTTTGGAGGCTTAAAAGGTCAAATAAGTTTCTAAAGGACTTTATTATGTGTTTGTTAACCATTTAAGGGCTTTGACATGGTTTGATATTATTTAGAGAAAGTTTGAGAGTCAGATGCTCAAAATTGCAAAAATTGCTCAAAGTTGTCAATGTTGTCATTAACAACAGTTTCACAACTTTTCTTGCCAAGGAGGAATTTTTTAGTTGGAGCATTTCAAATGTCTAAAAAAGTTAGGATCATGGGTGGCAAGCCTATATGAGGCCATTCTCAACCTATTCAAGTGGTTGGAGAAGTTAACTTTTGCATTGTACGAATTGAGTAGTGGGATTTGAACAACAATTTTATGTTTTTGAGTATTCTTGGCATGTATATAGATTAGACCTTGAAATTTTGGTGTTGGATGTGTTAATGTATATTGATGTAAGATTTTGTACATAGTTATTTTGTTTTTCTGTAAGGTTTTGTGTGTCTGAAATAATTATTTTGGTTTCTATCTGTTTGCTATCCTAAGACAGGTTGTTTGCACAAATGGGGTCATAGGGCCATTTCCCACCATATGATTTGTACAAAATTTCAGGATTTGCAACATGAATCCATGCACATTTTACATAGTGGAGATGAGGCCCTATGTTGGCTCTTGAATTAATAGTTTTTGAATAAACCAGTGATAAGAACACATACACCTAGGGGAAACTAATTCCCATGTTCAATGCACCTATTTAGACATCAGGGCCAACTATAAGGCTATTTACTCTCCTTCTCTTTAGGGTCTACAAGACCTAGGCAAGTGGACCTTAGATTCTTTATATGGTACCAGTGTAAAGGCATATAATTGAATCTATATAATAGATAAAACCCCTGAATCATCTATGTTTATACAAACATTCATGGGCATGAAATAGATAATAATAGGACACATGAATTTGATAAACTAAGTGAGGGAAACGTCTTTTCAGTTCTTAAATAGAAAGGGAAAAGATATTTTATTAAAGATCTGAATCAACATAACCTAGGTATGCAACAACAAAAACATGTAATATCCAAACTGACCAGTCCCTTATCCATTGGGCATAAACTAAGTCAGAACACATACACATGGATACCCGAAATGCTCAGATATCTAATCTATCTATCTATCTTAGAAATAGAAATCTATCTTCAAATGAAATTCGTACTTATCAGATCCTCCTACAATCCTTGCAATTTTGTCAATGCATATCAAGAAATTTACTCAAGTCCTTGACCGAACAACAAGGTACATAATGAAATACAACTTCAAAAAATAAGCTACAACTGGACAATATGCACTTTGGGCATATATCAACAGAAAAATACAAACCCATAGAAAAGGAAATAAATTCAAAATGAAGCTTTCAATGAAACTCTGTATTAATTTCCTTAAAATCAATACATCATGGTATATGCAAAAACTCAGAGGATATAGAATAGATGGTTGTATAATTTGAATGCTTCAAGAAACTACAATACTGCTATTCATAACAGAGAAAACTATTGAGGAATGTTATCACAATAACTAGAAAATGGAACTGGAACCAACTATGGTTGGGGAGACTCTCAACCCAAAAATTGGAACCCTTACAATGAGAAGAGAAGAAATATTTATAGACAGGAAAAGGCTTAGATCAAAATTTGATACTGCCAAGTGTTCTGCTGAAACTCTTCATCTTGTTGCTGTAGAAATTCATCTCTTCCTTCATCTACCAGAAATCAAATCTGATCACTAAAAATTTACTTGCAGAAATATCTAAATGAGAAAAGACCCCCTCTAAAGAAAATATCAGATATCAAATAAGATATGCAGGAGCTTAATTATGATTTAGTTTGTCTTCATCTACTCTTATTGTGAAAATCCAACTACCTCCTACCGAGAAAACATTAACTGTTGTCACTTAGGTTTGCACCCTTGTCCAAGGCCTATGCGCGAGGAAAACCTAGTGAAACATGGAAACAACCTCCAAGCTGTGGGACTTGAACTGCGAGGTTGAGTCTCTGGAGAAGGTCGACTTCCTCTTACTGTCAGGGCACACCTATCTATTCTCAAAAGGGAAAGGGAGAAAGAGAGCATTAAAGAAAATCTACCTAGTCTAATCTAAGGTGGTGATGCACCAAAACAGAGTGTTCAGACTCATCTTCTGCCCATATATGTACTACCGAACTAGGGTAACATTCAAGGTCATACATTCATTTAGACTTATATGAACCAACAGCCACATACAGATCAGGAGACCAACTAAATAACACTAGGAATAGAAGATTTCACTTGTATATTATTCAATAGGCCAAAGATAGATACAGTATGTAGACCACTGATCTCAACAATGCATCAACGAGAGGCAAAATGATACACATACACATTGATGGCTGAAAGAGATGATACAGGATGTTTATCTAGCTCAGAGACAAAGGGATTTTACACCGCAAGTTTGCAAGCAATAGCTGAGAAAGTCAAGAACAGTCGACCCTTAAAAAATGTACAAAATCTGCCTTTATAGCTCTGGCATAACTGAGATCTTTTACTGCTGAAATGACCTTGCAACTACCTACCATTAAGTCCTGTGGAAGACAATCATGGAAAAAATCTCAAGAAAATCTGATCTCTTTCGCCAATAATGTCTTGAGAAGACTGAAAATGACACCATAACTGGGCTCTGACCTAGTAGATGGATCAACAAATGGATGGATTGTCATTCTATGTTTTACATTTACTCTAGTAGGTCAAGATTGATCATGGAGATCAGATCGCATGACAAAATTGATTATCTTCACTTCCTGGTTCATGAATCTGTCGAAGTCAGAAAGGTCAACCAGGCTCCCTATGCATCAACTAGGCCGCACGGGCCAATTGCATTTCTTTATTTTTCCACTGGAGGTCCTCTCGTAGTTGACCACCCTTTATTGGACTAACTGCGCCACCTTGAATACTATCATGACTGTGATGGTTACACTAACCGCCAACCACCATCCTCAACTGTGCCGATAGGACACGTGTCGATAAGGCGTTGTGTCACCAACATAACCCTCGCACATCTTCACCATAGCACGATGGCACCTACCGTTGATCGGCCTCGATCCAACGATCATGGAGACTCATCATTCTACAACCCCTTTCCCTTGTGAATCACTGGGGCCGCGATACATGTGGCATTTCCCTATTGGCCCGACAATTTCTTAATCCTTACTGTGCCAATTGTATGAAACATGGTTCCACCAGGACACGTGGTACACGGGCGCTAACTCGCTATCATAAAATTCATGTAGTTTCTCCATGGTGAGATAGTGCCCACCGCTAATCCCTGTAGATGTGACAGTGTAGAACCCACCTCTGTAACGTGCTGGTTGCGTCAAGAAACTGGTTCCACAACATGTCCGTGCCTTGACCTGGCATATGTGGTGATTCCTGATTCGTAGTGGACCCTCCAATCTGCGATTGGGCCCATCCTATTTGGCACCACCTCAGGGATGCATCCTGGTGAGACTTGACCCCACCGACACATGGTGAAAGGGCGCCAAATCGCTATGCTAAAAAGCTTGCAGCTTCGCCATGGCTAGATGGTGCCTGCTATCGATCCTTTCCAATCTGACAGCCACAAAACTCTCCCTCCTGCGACCCTCCTTTTCTCATGATTCATCGGGCCCGTTGATACCTGGCATCTCCTCGTTGGTCTCTTGGTCACTTAAATCTAACTGCACCAGCAGCATGGAATGTGGCCCTGCCAGGACACGTGGTGCACAGGCACTATGTCGTCGATGTTAGCTCCCGAGCAGTTCTCGATAGCAAGACAACGCCAGTCATAGATCCCTGCGGATCGGATGATCGTGAAGACTTGCCATTCCTTCTAGAACTACTGGGCCTGTTGTATGCTATGCACTGACTCATACACATGGCACTTCCCTATTTGGTTTGATGAAACACTAGCTGGCAACCTAAGACCTGATCCATAGAGCGACCACGTGTCAGCTAGGCGCCATGTCGCTATGCAAAAATCGAGATCAAATTCCCATAATGCCATAGTGCCCACTGACAGCATGCCCTTACCTTTACACGTGTCCCCATCTGATTCACCATGTCGACTACGCTTGCAAGGTACCTGCTAGGACCCACCGTCCGATCATTCTTTGCCATGGTGGACTTTTCTGTTTAGGCGCTATGTCGCCATCAGAAAATGCTTGAACTTTCCATTAGCTCCATAGCGCCAGGCCGTCTTTTGGAATTTTTGGCCCGTTGTATCCTTTTGCCTGCCACCGCAAATATTTTTGCCAGGCGCTATGTTGCCATCGAGAATTTTCAGCTAGAATGCAATAGTGACATAGCAGACAAGGCACCGTGGAACTTTTTCGACCCGCCAAATGCTGGACCCACCTCTGCAATGTGTCCTCAGGGCGTCATCGCGCTATTATAAATATCGTGCATTTTTTTTATAGCGCGATGGCGCCAACCGTCGATACCGCTTAGATCTATCAGCCAAAAAACTCACGGGTTGTAGCATTAAAATACCAACTCTGAGACTAACCGTTGAATAAGCTGTGCGTTTGAATCTAAATCCTTGGTGGTAAAACTAGAGGTAACACTTCTGGTGACTCGCAGGGGGCATGAGCCTACTCAATGCATGACTAGTGCCTGAGAATAATCCATTGGGCCATAGAGTCAAAATGAAGACCTGGAAGATACGAAACTGAGAGCTGCAAGAAATGCTAACCTCTAATGAAGAAATCAAAACATTGAAAACCCTTAAACTCTAGCTCTACTTCCGTGACTAGAACAAAATCAAAACTTCCTCAGCAAGCTGAGACTTGTCAAAATTTTGGAAACTGGCGACTCAAGAAGAGAGCCATGTTCATGCGCACTTATTGCAACAGGAACAAATAGGAAGCAGCTAGGCTAACTATGTACATGGATTCACAATCCTTCAGAAAGAAGGCTTCAAATGGATCCCATTGACTGGAATGGGCAGAAATTCACCATTTGGCCTGCTTAGCTAGAACGCATTGGCCTGTTTGCAACTAGAGATCAGATAAGGGCCACTCCATAGTGGATCAAATTTGGAGTGCCTTCCTGGTTTTGCTTTGTCTGAGTCCCACTTGAGAACTAAATCTCCCTCTCTGAAGATACTGGCCCTTGCCTTCTTATCAAAACTCTTCTTCATCTGCTGCTGGTGTATCTCCAGGGTTTGCATAGCTTTGTTTCTCTTTTCTTCCAGTTCAATCAACTTTTCCATTCTCACTAACATGGGACTATTTTCAACCAATTCCAGCTGATGAGCCAACTCCAAGGATGGGAATTCCAATGAGATTGGAAGTCTGGCCTCCCTACCATATACCAGCACAAAAGGTGAATTCCCAATAGATCTCTTCGATGTTATCCTATCAGCCCACAGAGCAGTCCTTAATTTTTTATGCTAGACCCTCTGATTGTATTCTATTGTTCTCCTTATGATTTTGATCAGATTCTTACTGGAGGATTCAGCCAAACCATTACCTTGAGGATAGTAGTTCGATGATGTGCTCAAATAGATATTGTGACTCATTGCCCATGCACAAATCTGGGTTCCAATAAAAGATTTGGCATTATCTAAGATGATAATAGAAGGAGCTCCAAACCTAGATACAATTCCATCAAGGAATTCAACAACTGATGGCTCTGTAGCATCCTTCAAGGAAACTACCTCTGTCCACCTAGTGAAATAATCAGTAGCAGCCAAGATCCATTTATGACCTGCACTAGATGGAGGATTAATGGGGCCTATAAAATCCAACCCCCACTAGGTGAAGGGATGATCCACTTGAATAGGATGAAGAGGAAGAGCTGCAAGTCTTTGTTTGCCTGAGAAAAAGGCACATTTCTCACATTTTCTGACATACCTATAACAATCATGGAACAGAGATGGCCAGTAATATCCAGCCCTCATGATCTTCATGGTAGTTTTTCTTGCAGAGAAGTGGCCACCATCAGGGCCATCATGAAGTTCTTTAATCATCCTCTCAACCTGATCTTCTTCAATACATCTCAACAAGGTCCCATTAAAATCCCTCCTGAATAGGACATCATCAATCACAAAATAGGGAATGGACTGCAGTCTATATTGTCTTCTTTTAACTCTATCCAATCCCTAAGGGTGTCCATTCCCTGATAAAAAGTTCCTCATGTCATCCATCCAGCTCCTTGGGGCATTAACATTTCTTTCCTCTTGGTGCTCTGCAATTACCATAGCAGTCCCTTCATCTGAATCTTGACCTGATAACATTTCTTTGCATAATCCTCTCCCTCTTACCAATTTGGTAATCTGAATATCAACATCATATTCCATTACCCTAGTGATCTATCCAGCTCTCTTTTCACTAATGTCCTTGCTTAACAGGAAGTCTTTTACACTCACATGGGGCACCAACAAATGGATCCTATTGTGGGATAAGAGGTGTCTAAATTTCTTCAAGGCTCTAATGACTGCAAGGGCTTGCTTCTCAACAAAGCTATACTTATCTTCATATTCCTTGAGTACTTCACTAAAGAAGGCTATGGGCTGCTCCTCATTCTTGTCATTTGTCTAAGTCAAGAAAGCAGAAACACTTGACTCACCACCTAAAGTGTAGAGGATGAAATCTTTCTCAAAATTTGGGTTCATGAGAGTGGGGGCTGAGGCTATGGCTGCCTTGATTTCTTCAAAACTCTCCTTCCCCCCCTTGGTCCATGAGAAGACCATATTTTTCTTAAGCATGACTGCGAGGGGTTTCACCATGATGGCAAGATTAGGAATAAACCTTCTTACAAAATTTATCCTACCAAGGAAACTTTGCAGCCCTTTCTTGTGTTTAGGGAGAGGAAGGGAAAGTATTGCTTTTGTTCTTTCTGGATCAATGGTAAAACCATCCTTAGATACAATGCGTCCCAGTAATTTTCCTTGGCCTATATCAAAGAAACACTTGGCTGGATTGAGGGAAACCCCAAACTCTCTACATCTTAGAAATACCTGTCTCAAATGATCAAGATGATATTTTACATTCTTGGAATATATAGTTATATCATCAAGGTATACTAAGACAAACTTGTCGATTAATCTTTTGAAAGCCACCTCCATTTCCTTTTGGAATGTGGCACCTGCATTTGTTAGTCCAAATGGCATCTTGCAATAAGCATAGGTGCCCCATTTAGTAGTAAATGCTGTCTTATATCTGTCAGATTCTTTAACCAACACTTGGTTATAACCAAAAAATCCATCAAAAAAAGAGAACCTCCTTGACCCACTGACCTTGGACAGAATTTTCTCCATAGAAGGGAGAGGATGGTGATCCTTAAGGGAAGCCTAATTAAGATCGCTAAAGTCCACACACAATCTAATTTCTCCATTCTTCTTCCTTACAGGGACAAGGTTAGCCACCCATGATGAGTGTTTGATAGGAAAAATTATGTTAGCTTCAATCAACTTGGATAGTTCCTTCCTCATTAAGGGTTCAATCTTGGGATTCACTGGCCTTTGTTTTTGCCTTACTGGTTTGACCCTATCAACTAAATCTATGGTATGCTGAAACAAACTAGGGTCAAACCCCTTTAATTAATCATATGTCTAAGCAAACACATCATTAAATTCTTGACATAGATGAATGAAATTTTCTTGCTCAGCCTCAGAACATACTTTCCCCATGTTAAGAGATTTTCCATCAGTAATAGTAACTGGAGCATGATCATCCAAGGTAATGAGACCCTTGGGCAACTTGTTGGAACTGAGGTGAATGATCTGATCACCATACTAATCTTGTAGTCTTGACTGATTTCTTTCTGAAAATTTTGCCTCATTCTGCAAGAAACTCACAATCTGCTCATCAGACTCAAACACCTACCAATGAGTGTTATTATTAGGAACAGAAGGCCTTACTACCACCCTTATTTGTTGCTTCTTCTCTTCCTCAAGATTCCCTGGCACATCATAAGATGCACCCACTGCTGCAAGTCTATCAACATATTTGTTTTCTTTCCTAGGAATGCTTTGGATATTAAATGCTTGGAAACCCTCAAGCAAATCCCAGACTCTATGTTTGTAAGACTTGAGAAGGCCATTTTTGATGATATTCTGATTTCTCACTTGGTTCACTACCAACTCACTGTCTCCATATACTTTCAACGCTTGAATTCCCCTCTTTTGGGCAAGTAGGAGACCTTGGATCAAAGATTCATACTCGGCCACATTATTGGTACAACTGAATTGGAGCCTAAAAGAGAAGTAATATCTTATTTGCGCAGGAGAGATCAACATAACACCAGCCCTCGCTCCATTTCTATTCCTTGAGCCATCAAAGTACATATTCCATAATCCACTTATGCCATCATTAGCTCCAACAAGATCAAGAACTTGAGCCTCCTTCTCTATTATGCAATATGTACTAAGGCCTGTCTCAAGAGTTTCCGACATAGGCTCAAACTGACATGTATTTGCCCACTCATCTAAGAAGAAATTAGGAATCTCTACTATGGAGGTGGCAGGCTCATTTACTATGTCATTTTCATCCATCTCCAAAATGGGGCAATTCATATTAATGAAGTTGGGAGTGTAGGGTTCAGTGTGATGAAGGGCTTGAGGTTCTGCTCTAATTGAAGTGTTGGCCCCATATCTAGTCTTAAATGACATATAAGACCAATCAATAGATATGAATCCACCTATTTGGGCAGTAAAGTCTCTTGAAAGACAGATGGAAAAATAGGGCTTGACTTCAGCAACAGATATGTCTTGAATCACAGTACAACCAGGGCATGCATGTAGGGCCATTTCCACATTCTTAAGGATGCCTACGGTTTTGACAGTACTCCCATCTAGTTGTAACACATCCCTAATAATGGGCTCATATTTCATTCCTAAAGCATCAATAACACACCTAGGCATTACTGAGCTGCTAGCCCCTGAATCTATCATGCAATTATGGACTAACTTGCCCCCTATAATTAGAGAAACATAGAATGGAGGAGGTCTAACCTTTTTATTTGTCTCCACATTACCTGATGGTTGTACTAAACTAGTGTCACTCTCCATGGTAGATGACTGATCTTTGGGTTCGATCTTTTCCAATTCTTGCTGTAGCATCCTTTTCTGCATTGTTATGGTGGCAACTACATCCCACATGGAAATGCTTACATTGGTTTTCTTCATTTGCTCTACCACACTCAAGGGTGCATTAGGAATTTTAGTAGAAACTTTAGGAGCTATACCCATGAGAGGCTGAGATGGAGCAACATAGGGATCACTTGCATCCTCCTTTCTTGGACCTTGCCTTTGCTGTTGTGAAGTGTTTGTCTACTCATTTTCTTTTTGTGTATGAGGTATAACACTCAAAGTTGAGGCTTGCTCAGGAGAAAGGGGGGCAGTATGTTCCATAGCTCTCTTCTTGCTTCTTGTGTTATGAGCAATGGAATCCTGGTTTACATTACAATGCTCCTCCATCTGGTGATTCATAAATGAGCAATCACCCTGCCTCTGAACATATGAGGCCTCCTTGGGATGATCTTCCTTGTGTGATTGCTTTACTGCGGACTCCTGGACAGTTAGGGCCAAATAAGATTCTACTTTCTGACATAGGCAGTAGGTATAAGAATAGTTACATGAAGGATAGAAGTCTTGATCTTGGGCTAAGTTGATTTGAGGAACTAAAGCTCTACTCTGATTTGAGCTTGAAGCAGCAACATGACTATTTTGCCTATTCTGATCAAAAGAGCTATTCCAATGATTAGGAGTCCTACCACCACTCAGGGCCTGATGTTGTAATTGGGGGGGCTTACCACTTTGGGTGTGTTGCCTTTCTAAGGCCACCACCTTGTTACTCATTTTATGTATTAGAGAAAAACTATCCTCTAATCTCTTCCCTTGGTCCTTCAACTCCTTCCCCTGCTCTTGCAATTTTTTTATCTAGAGTCCTCTCTCTTTTATCTGTATTCAACACTAGACCTTGGAGCATTTCCTTGAGTTCCTCTATTTCGTTTGAGGATGTGGAACCTTTGGGAACTAGAGTAAGGGCTTGTGATGTAGAAATTGTAGGAAGGGGGGCTATTGCTGGTTGGTGGTTGGGAACATCAGGAAAGAAAGGCATAGGAGGCCTTGGAGCCAACTTTCTTCCTTGTATTAGGATGTTCTCAGCTTTTATAGCTGTCTAATAAGCATTCGGTAATGTATCTCCTCCCATAGTTTGGATTGTAGTGGCAATGTCACTGTTGAAAGCTCTAAGGTAATGGAAGAAGGCATTATCAGGGGTAGGTTTCACTATAGTAGGTATTCTATCCCATGTCTTTTGGAACCTGTAATTAAAATTAGTCATACTTTCATGGGGGGCTCTTTTTATTGTATTCAGCTGCTCTAGTAGTGACAAATGGTCACTCTTATCCTCAAAATGTTTGCATAATCCTGCTCCTAGTCCATCCCAATCAGTTATAGAACCATGAGCTAAGCCTCTATACCACTGTAATGCTTTTTCTTTTAAAGATGAGGCTAGAAGTCTGACAGCAACATCGTCCTCTATAATACCATGAATATTGCAGACATTCGCTACCTCTTGGATATGCTCTAAAGGGGAAATAGAAGTTTCACCAGTAAAATCAGGTATACTTTTTAATGTAGATACTGGTATATCATGTCTTTGGGCTAACAACAGAGGACTTCCACCATTAAAGGTGGCAAAAGCATGAACTCTTGGCTGTGCCATATAAACAAGTGTTCTCTTGGCAATCTAGGCTGAGTTCGAACAGTAGGGGGAGTAGAGACAGATCTTACAGGTATATCAACTGTTATTCTACCCCTAACTGGTGATAATGAAGTTCTAGTCCTTCTCCTAGGATTTGAAAGAGAGAGTTCTTGATATTGAAATTTACCTCTAGAAGACGCCCTTGTTTCAGTCTTGGGCATGAATTACTGCAAACTTGGTCTGGAACTAGACTTTTGATGTTCAGAGTCGCCAAGTACTTGAAGAATTAGCCTCTTAAAGGCTTGAAAACTGAAGCCAACACTACTTCTTCAACATTTATCTCTAGAATTCTTTCTTCTTGACACTAGTAGACCTAAAATCTTCTGATATGAGTCCCACTGGGCATGCCAAAAATTATTGTCACTTAGGTTTGCACCCTTGTCCAAGGCCTATGCGTGAGGACAACCTAGTGAAACATGGAAACAACCTCCAAGTTGTGGGACTTGAACTATGAGGTTGAGTCTCCGGAGAAGGCCGGCTTCCTCTTACTATTAGGGCGCACCTATCTATTCTCAGAAGGGAAAGGGAGAAAGAGAGCATTAAAGAAAATCTACCTAGTCTAATCTAAGGTGGTGATGCACCAAAACAGAGTGTTCAGACTCATCTTCTACCCATATATGTACTACGGAACTAGGGTAACATTCAAGGTCATACATTCATTCAGACTTATATGAACCAATAGCCACATACAGATCAGGAGACCAACTGAATAACACAAAGAATAGAAGATTTCACTTGTATATTGTTCAATAGGCCAAAGATAGATACAGTATGCAGACCACTGATCTCAAGAATGCATCAACGAGAGGCAAAATGATACACATACACGTTGATGGCTGAAAGAGATGATATAGGATGTTTATCTAGCTCAGAGACAAAGGGATTTTACACCGCAAGTCTACAAGTAGCAGCCGAGAAAGTCAAGAAGAGTCGACCCTTAAAAAATGTACAAAATTTGCCTTTATAGCTCCGGCGTAACTGAGATCTTTTACTGCTGAAATGACCCTGCAACTACCTGCCATTAAGTCCTGTGGAAGACAATCATGGAAAAAATCTCAAGAAAATCTGATCTCTTTCACCAATAATGTCTTGAGAAGACTGAAAATGACACCATAACTGGGCTCTGACCTGGTAGATGGATCAACAGATGGATGGAGTGTCATTCTATGTTTTACATTTACTCTGGTAGGTCAAGATTGATTATGGAGATCAGATCGCATGACAAAATTGATTATCTTCACTTCCTGGTTCATGAATCTGTCGAAGTCAGAAAGGTCAACCAGACTCCCTATGCGTCAACTAGGCTGCGTGGGCCAATTGCATTTCTTTATTTTTCCACCTGGAGGTCCTCCCGTGAATGACCACCCTTTATTGGACTAACTGTGCCACCTTGAATACTATCATGACTGTGATGGTTACACTAACCGCCAACCGCCATCCTCGACTATGGCGATAGGACACGTGTCGACAAGGCGTTGTGTCACCAATATAACCCTCGCACATCTTCACCATAGTGCGATGGTGCCTACCATCAATCGGCCTCGATCCAATGATCATGGAGACTCATCATTCTGCAACCCCTTTCCCTTGTGAATAACTGGGCCCGCAGCACATGTGGAATTTCCCTATTGGCCCGATGATCGCTTAACCCTTACTGCGCCAGCTGTATGAAACATGGTTCCACCAGGACATGTGGCACACGGGCACTAACACGCTATCATAAAATTCATGCAGTTTTTGCATGGCGAGATAGTGCCTGCCGCTAATCCTTGTAGATCTAACGGTGTAGAACCCACCTCTGCAATGTGCTAGCTGCGTTAAGAAACTGGTCCCATGACATGTCCATGCCCTGACCTAGCATATGTGGCGATTCTTGATTCGCAGTGGACCCTCCAATCCGAGACTAGGCCCATCCTATTTGGCACCACCTTAGTGACGCATCCTGGCAAGACTTGACCCCACTGAAATGTGGCGAAAGGGCGCCAAGTCCTTATGCTAAAAAACCCACAGCTTTGCCATGGCGAGATGGCGCCTGCCATCGATCCTTTCCAATCTGACAATCACAAAACTCTCCCTCCTGCGACCCTCCTTTTCTCATGATTCACTGAGCCTGTTGATACGTGGCGTCTCCTTGTTGGTCTCTTGATCACTTAAATCTAACTGCACTGGCAGTATGGAATGTGGCTCTGCCAGGACACGTGGTGCATGGGCGCTATGTCACCGATGTTAGGTCCTGAGCAGTTCTCGATAGCAAGACAGTGCTAGTCGTAGATCCCTGCAGATCTGACGATCGTGAAGACTCGCCATTCCTTTTGGAACTACTGGGCCCATTGTACATTGTGCACTGACTCATACACATGGCACTTCCCTATTTGGTTCGACGAAACACTAGCTGGCAACCTAAGACCTGATCCATAGAGCGACCACATGTCAGCTAGGCGCCATGTCGCTATGCAAAAATTGAGACCAAATTCCCATAATGCCATAGCACCCACTGACAGCATGCCCTGACCTTTACATGTATCCCCATCCGATTCACCATGTTGACTGCACTTGCAAGGTACCTTTTGGGACCCACCGTCCGATCATTCTTTGCCACAGTGGACTTTTCTGTTTGGGCGCTATGTCGCCATTGAAAAATGCATGAACTTTCCATTAGCACCATAGCACCAAGCTGTCTTTTGGAATTTCTGGCCCGTTGTATCCTTTTGCCCACCGCCGCGAATATTTTCGCTGGGCGCTATGTCGCCATCGAGAATTTTTGGCTAGAATGCAATAGCGATATAGCGGACAAGGCACCGTGGAACTTTTTTGACCCATTGAATGCTGGACCCACCTCTGCAACGTGTCTTTAGGGTGTCATCATGCCATCATAAATATCATGCATTTTCTTTATAGCGCGATGGCACCAACCGTCGATACCGCTTAGATCTGTCAGCCAGAAAACTCGCAGTTCGTAGCATTAAAATACCAACTCTGAGACTAATCGTTGAATAAGCTGTGCGTTTGAATCTAAATCCTTGGCAGTAAAACCAAAGGTAACATTAACCTCAACAACTACCTTTAAAAAATTCATTCCAATTATTTATGGTTGCTAGTGAATCTATTCTTATTTTAAACTGATTGCAATTTGATATTATCTGGTCTAAAATATAAAATCTGTCGAAATACTAAGGATGTCTCAAAATTATAAAACTACCTCTAGATTCTTCCAGTGAAAACTTGTGTAAAATCTGAATGCGAAAATGAAAAGTTCAGGTTCTCTTGGTTCCGACAGTATATAATACTCTATGTTTTGGATAAAAATTGTGCCCCTAATGCTGATTTGAAAAACCAAGCCCCAAGCCATGAACAAAAAAATTAAATTGAAATATTTAAATGAGTATATAGTATAAATTATATAATATCTTAAATTGAAATCAATTCTTTCAACTTTTCAATCTTATATGCATTCAATTTGAAATATTTGATTTAAATATTATAGAATTTATATTCTACCCTGTACTCCTATCACAAGGCATCACTTGTTGTACTCCTATCACAAGGCATCACTTGTTGACATTTCATTGGTCACATTACCCAAGCAGGACCTGCATCATCTTATGTAACATTTGAAATTTATTTGAAATTTTTTATGTTACAATGTTAATCGTATCATCTTATCATTAAATTTTCCCTGCTTCGATCTTATGATAATGTCATAACATATGATATGTCGTAACATCTCAACTTTATAACTTATCTCTTATGATTTTACAACAATTGTAGCATCTTAGGAATTCAAATTTCATTCTATGATCTTAGGTTGACGGGCCTCCATTGTAACATCGTAAGTTTCCTTTTTGAACCTCACGATCTTATGATTGTAACTCCACTATTTGCTTCTTATGATCATGAGATTTATCATATCATTGTGTCCTCTTCATCCTAGGCCTCTTGATCCTATGCTAGGCATGAGATCAAAACTCAAATTCTTCAAGCTTCTGATCTTACACAAATTTTCCTGGACGTTATCACTTGCGTAGTCAACTTTGGTCAAAAATTCATTCACAGTGGCCTCTTGTTGGCCCCACATGGCGGGTCCCATCCACATGAGTTTCCATGTCCTTGAAAAGAATTTTTTCTTCGAATATTGATTGCATATCATTTTAAAAATCAAATTTTATTTCCTCGGATGCATGTGGGACAAACATTTCACACATGGCTTGTGCTTTCTATGTAAGCCGACAGATTGGGGATTAAAAGAAAAATGAAGCCCCCCTAAGGTGTTGATGATGTAGGAGATGGGTGACACCATGGGGTTGGGGGTTGCTCCTTTCTATTTCATGGAGATCTACTCCAATGCTTATCAATCACATCGTGAAGTAGCAATTTACTGCTTTTCTTTCCTTGTTGACTAGAACATCACTGACCCTGTACACATCATGAGACACTGCCCCATAACTCTAACTCATCATAATTTATAGAAGGTGACTAGGTAATTGGTAAGTTCCACACATGGTTGTTTCCTCTTGTGTTATGTAGATTGATGATTGGGGAGTAGTTACCGACAGTTTTTTGTCTCCACATGGTGATGAGGACACAAAGCATCACTTCCATCCTTATTATTTCTTTGCCCATATTTACTTTTGCTCCAATGTCTAATTCTTCACCAATCTTTTCTCCTGAAGCCAATGTACAAAGCCTTAATACTTCACAAGTTTGGTTACATCATTTAAATCTTGTAAATAGCATACATTCTTAGCATCTAATCCATTCACTCCGAGTCCTTTAAGCTTCCAAACCCGAGCCCCAGTTGCAACAATTAAAATTTTGAAAGTAATATTTTCCCCAAATGCAATTAACAATGTCTATCACTTTACAAAAACTAACTTTATATGAGTTTTGAGAACTAACTCGATTCCATGTTCTTTATACCACTTTGGTATCAACCACTCCTTGTAAATCATATATACCAAAAGGGCTTATAGCTCTAAATCAGCCATGAGAAATGCTAACTTCCTCGTACTTTGAAAATCTTTCCTTATTTTTTATCATATGGATATAACCACATATCTCACTTGATTTTTAGCACGATGGCATAAGAAAATTAAAATAGATGAAAAATCAATGCTATTCTAACTCTGACAAAATATCAATCATACCTTGAACTTTTCTATTGGACAAAATTAGCTGGCCCCCAAAGTGGGTCCAGCTAAAAAAAAAATTCAAACTAAAACATCTAAATGGTCAGATTGATCCAATGAATATCTAGCACTAAATAGATTTAAATTTGAGAATTGGATCATCATTTAAAACTCTGTTTACCTTGTTATTTGCAAACCGTGATTTGCTGACAAGAAGGCTTTAGAAACTAACCAAAATAGATAATTGGGCTCTAAAAACTAACATGTTGATTCTTTGTTTTGAATCCTTACACCTTGTTAGATCTCATGTCATGATGACATCTAGGTCAAAATATATTGACCGTCAAAGCTGCCCAGTTAAAATTGCTTGCAAACATGTCAGAAAACCATAAAATGCATTTGGTTTTGCCTTCTATAATAGGTCAAATGGATACTTGAAGGTACAAAAATTGGGGCACTAGTTGAATGTCATGAGGAGAATATAATTCTATGATTTGGCCTCATGACAAATAATTGGGCACATTTGGAAAGCATGCAAAGTTAAGTACTCAAAATTACAGGACTAGAAACATCAATAGGTATGTAGTTTTCACAAATGAAATGGACCTAAGAAAGTGTGCATATGGATTCATCAAGATTTGAAAACTAGCACACTTAAAGAATTTGTGGAGTAGAAAATAGTGGTATAAACCATTTGATCTCATCTATGATGGATTCAGAGTTATGACATCCCAAATAGGGGTACTGATCAATCTACCTTTCTTGACACCAGTAAAACTTTATAACTTGCATTTGAAATTGCATTTGAAAACTAATCAAATAGATTTGTCATATGCTCAAATCTAGAACATAGAAAGTGTGTGACCTCTAGAATACAATACAAAAGAAAAATTATTAGTATGATCAACTAGGTCAAAGTTGTAATGTGTCAAACAAGGCCTCCTAGAATTCTAAGAAATATGCATCAACATGACAACAGTAAAAAACCGACTTTGAGGGATTCAAAAACTAGTCAAAACATATTGAAATGACTTAAAAATTGAACATAAGTTCATTGATATGCATACTAAACACTCCCCAAGTGGTGATTCATGAAACATAACTGAGTGCAAGATATTCAAATGCAAACTAGGCTTCCTCTCATTTAACACCTAGGCAAAACTGCAAATATGAACATTGCTCAAAACAAGGCTTTGTGGAATGAATCATAATGACAATTTATCATCATGGGATGCATGGACATACTAAATTGAAGGTGTTAGAAACATAAAACACCTCTTAGACCTTAAAACAATAGCCGGGTACATAAGCAATAAAATGCACTTATAGGGCTCAAAATGACTCAAAATTTTGGAATGGTACTCAAAATAGGAATACAATTTTGAGTCTCATCACCTTGGAAATTTGAGGAGTTGAAATTGTAGTGATGCCCTAAGAAAATCATAACAACTTGGTTAGGGATCACAAACTTTTTCAAAGCTAATAGGAGTGGTTGAACGTGTGCATACTTCAACCAAAGCATGGTAGGTGTGAAGGAAGGAGTAGTGAAACCCCAAGTATAATGGGAGCCTTTGGAAAGAGTTTTATGGAGGGTAAGGTCTTCTTGTTTGTATACAACCAGTAAAACCCTTCAAACCCTTGATTTTAGGCTAAAATTGTATCCATACAATACATACAATTTGGAAACCCTAGACCTCTAAAATCCTTAAGGTCTTTGAAAAGGGTATTTGGAATGGTGGATTGTTGGATCCCTTGTTAAGGAGTTTTGCAAGATAATTTGGTTTTAGTGAATTTGGAGGGCTAATTCTTATAGCCTTTTTACAAGCACTTAGATGCATTTTTTCTTGAAGGTTGGAACACGATTAGGGTTTTAGTCTTGATTTTGATTATGGATCTTGAAAGAAGTCTAAAGAGATCCTAGGAGTCCAATCATCCTTTGGGGATTCTTTTACAAGCTTGGGGTTACTTATGTAGTTGGATAGTTGGTAAGAATAATTGGTCTACCTAATTGATGTAAACCAATTAAATGGTTAGGATCTATTGATTAGAGTCCTAGGAAGCCTAGTATGAATAGAAGCCCTAGTTGGTCAAGTGGATGACCTTAGGAGACATTGAGAGAGCTTGTGGAAGAAGCAAGATTTGTTGTCACATCAGAGTGGTATCAGAGCAAGTTAAAGACTTGGGAAAGAGTGGTGTTCTTCTATAGATACTTGAGAGTCAATGGGTGAGTCCAGCATTGTGACTAATGAAGAACTAGACAAAGAAGTTGATGAGAAATGAGAGACGAACATAGTTCTTGAAGAGTCCCTAGTAGAAGTGAAGGTAAAGTTGGATGCAGTTGCTGATGCAGCTAAGAGGAAGGAAGAAGAGGTAAGTGAGAAGGGTAAAGAGGTAGTAGAAGAGGATGTGATACCTAAACCTAACCCTATCTTGAATGAAGAGCCCTTTTTGAAAGCTATCAAAGCCCTAGGAGGAAAAGCTTTGGAAGGTGTGCCACTATTTAGTGAAAAATTAGATATTGATGTAGTGATGGATTGGATGGATGGAATGGAGAACCATTTTGAGTGTGAAGGGGTGTCAGAGTCATAGAAGGTCAAAGTGGCTAGGTCAAGGCTTAGAGGATCAACATTGACATGGTGGAAGTATGTCCAAGATGAGAGGATCAACATGGGAAAGAAGCCTATAGGCAATTGGAATGCCATGCTTACTAAGTTTAGGGAGAATTTCCTACCAGAAGACTATGATACTCAACTCTATAGAAGGATAAAAGGATTGAAACAAAAAGACTTGGATGTTTCCTCTTATACAGAGAAGTTTCAAAGATTGTGTCTTAGATAAAAAAAACAAGAAGATGAAACAATAAAGGTGGCTATTTACTTAGGAGGTTTGAAGTGGAATATCCACGAAGAGCTTAGTTTAAGGGGCACCTACCACTATTTAGAGATGCCATCAATTAGCTCTAAAGGTGTAGGAAAGGAACAAGAAGAAAGGGGATTCCAACTTCAAAGATAGAGGCAAGGGAAGGAATCATAGAGGACAAAGAGGAGGTTAGAGGTAATGAGCAAAGTAATCAAGGTAAGAACAAACTCACTCAACAGACCAATGAAGGAACTTCTAGAGGAGGTTATGGTAGAGGTAGGGGTAACCAAGGAGGCTCAAATAGAGGAAGAGGATCAGGTAGGAGTAGTTACTATTTTTCCACTATGAAATTTTATAACTATGGGCAATTAGGCCATCCAACATATAGATTCCCTAACAAGCCTTCTTCTTCTAACCCTGACAAGAGGATAACATATGCACAAGAGGACAACTACATCAAGGATTTTGAGGTGGATCATATTGAATTAGAAAAGGGAGAGAATATGATGTTTAGAAGGGTGTTGATTAAACAACTTGCTCTTGATGAGCCTAAGCATAAAAGAGCTCTATTTAGGATCAAATGTAAGATCGCAGGGAAGGTGTGCAAAATAGTAGTGGATTTTGGATCTAATAACAATATTATATCAGAGGAGGTAGTCAATAAACTCAAGTTGACCAAGATATATCATGTGAATCCTTATAAAGTGACTTGGCTCAATAGGGGTCAAAGCATACTAGTGAATGATAAAACTTGGGTGAACATCTCCATTGTATGGTATAAGGATAGATTGTTGTGTGACATCCTACCCATGGATGCTTTCCATTTGCTATTGCATAGAACTTGACAATTTGATAGGGAAGTAGTATATGATGGAAAGGAAAACTTCATCTCATTTAAAAAGGGAGGCATGAAATTCAAAATACAATCCTTATTGGAGGGAGAAGAGCCACAGACCAAGGTACCTAGTGTACTATTTTGTAGTGGTAAAGAATTTTTTAAGGACCTCAAGGATGAGAAAAGTAGAGTTATGTCATAGTGCTGAAGTCTAAAAGAGAAGAAAATGTAGTCAAAGAACCATTACCTAAAGAAGTGCAAGATTTTCTTGAGAAATATAAAGACATAGTAAGTGATGGGGCTCCTACTACACTGCCTCCTAGAAGGGTTATAAGTCACCAAATTGACTTTGTTCCAGGTGCATCCTTTCCTAACAAAGAAACATACAAGCTCACTCCAGATCAAAACTTGGAAATGGCAAGGAAGGTACAAGAATTAATGGACCAAGGTATGCTACAAAAGTGCATAAGCCAATGTGTAGTCCCTATTGTGTTGGCATCCAAGAAAGGAGGAAAATGGAGATTGTGTATAGACTCAAGAGCCATAAATAGGATCACAATTAGGTATAAGTTTTCCATACCTAAGATTGAGGATCTCATTGATTTTATTAGAGGATCTAAGTAATTCACTAAGTTGGATTTGAAGAGTGGATACCACCAAATCAAGATTAAGGAGGGAGATGAATGGAAGACAACATTTAAGAGTACAAATGGGCTATATGAGTGGTTAGTGATGCTATTTGGTCTCTCCGATGCCCCTAACACATTCATGAGGCTCATGAATGAAGTACTTAAAGAATTCATAGGCAGATTTGTAGTTGTGTACCTAGATGATATATTCATCTTCAACAAGACTAAGGAGGAGAACATCAAGCTTGTGGAAGTAGTATTGCAGACATTGCATGAAGAGAAGCTTGCCATCAATCTTGAGAAGTGTGACATCTTCAAGTAAGAACTTGTGCACCTTGGATTTGTGGTGTCCCAAGGAACATTAAAGATTGATCAAGAGAAGGTTGTTGTAATCCTAAATTGGCCACCACCTACTACCTCTACTGAGGTATGGAGTTTTCATGGTCTTGCTCAATTCTATAAGAATTTTGTTAGAAACTTTAGTGATATATGTGCACCTTTGTTAGAGATCATAAAGGGTAGGGTCAAGTCCAAGTTTAGATGGACCTTAGAAGTTGAAAATTCCTTTGAGATGCTTAAGAAGCAAGTAGCTACCCAACCAATTTTGCAATTACCTAGTTTTGAAAAACTCTTCAGCCTTTAATGTGATGCAAGTGGCCTAGCAGTAGGGGGAGTGTTTAGCCAAGAAGGTAGGCTAGTAGCCTTCTTTAGTGAAAAACTTAATGAGGCCAAAAAGAAATATTCTTCCTATGGCCTTGAACTCTATGCCTTAGTTTAGTCCCTTAGGAAGCGGAGTCATTATTTATTTCCCATGGAATTTGTTGTGTTTAATAATAATCATTCCCTAAGCTACATCAACACATAAGAAAAGTTGAGAAATATGCACTTGAAGTGGATGGAGTACTTATAGGCATTCACTTTCACAATCAAGCACAAGAAAGGATAATGAAAAAAGTGGTAGATGCATTAAGTAGGAGAGTGTTGATAGTACAAGAGGTGAAATTTCATAGCATTGGAATAGAAAGATTTAAGAGTTTCTACAAAGAAGATGAAGACTTTGGGGAAGCATACAAGGTATGTTCTAATTTTAAGAATCATTTTCATATCAAATATTCTAAATTTACCTTGTAGAATGGATTCTTCTTTAAAGGTAACCATTTGTGTGTACCAAGGGGATCCATAAGAGAGAACCTTATACAAGAGAAACAAATTGGAAGTCTAAGTGGAAACTTTGGGGTTAGCAAGACATTAGAATTGGTCCAAAGGTTTTATTTTTGGCCTAAAATAGTTAGAGATGTGAGTAAGTATGTGGAACAATGCATGGTGTGTATGAAAGCTAAAGGAGGGATGAGTAATGAAGGCCTTTATTAGCCCTTACCATTCCCTAATAGGCCATGGTAATGTGTGAGCATGGATTTCATAGTAGGACTACCCAAGACAAAACAAGGTTATGATAGTATCTATGTGGTTGTTGATAGGTTCATCAAAATGGGGCATTTCATCCCATGTAAAACAACCTATGATGCAAATCACATTGCCCATTTGTTCTTCAAAGAAGTGGTAAAGATTCATGGCCTTCCACTAAGCATAGTTTTAGATAGGGATGTGAAATTTATGAGTCACTTTTAGAAGACTTTGTGGGGCAGACTTGGCACAAATTTATCATTTTGATTAGTATACCATCCTCAAACTGATGGTTAGATTGAGGTTGTCAATAGAGTGCTACATAATCTTTTAAGATTCCTAACTAAGGAGTATGTGAAAACTTGGGATGCCATTATTTCCCAAGAAAAATATGCCTAATTTGATAGGAGGAATAGAACCATAGGTAGAAGTCCCTTTGAAATTGTTTATGGTATGCATCCTAGAGGTGTGTGTGAGTTGAGGGATCTTCAAGGAATGGAGCACAGAAGTGGACATGTTAAGGATTTTTCACAAACCATGAAAGAGATAAAACAATAGGTCAAGACGACTATTCAAGAAAATACCCAAAAGATGAAAGCCAAAATAGATGAAAGGAGGAATGAAATACATTTTTCCATTGGAGATTATGTCATGGTGCACTTGAACAAGGAAATATTATAGAAAGGGGTACCTACTAAGTTGTAGATGAAGAGAGTAGGACCTTGCAAGATCATTGGAAAATATAGGGTAAATGCATACAAAGTTGATTTTCCATTAGATTTGAGCATATCTCCAATATTTAATGTGCAAGATTTGGTGCAGTTTAAAGGACTATTTCCTACATATGCTCACAATAGTCAAGGAGTTCAAAATGATTTGGACCCTTCACTAGTTCCTTCCACTACCAAATTGGAGGTTGACAAGTTTCTAGACTCCAGAGTCTTGAGAAAACTCCTAGAAAAAAAATCTACATGGAGCACCTTAACAAGTGGAAGAACATGTACTAGACTTAGAAGCCACATGGATTGCTAAGGAAGACTTCAAGAAAATGGGCATCAAAAAAGATATACTGTCCACAAGGGTGACATATATTTTTCTCTTAGAGGGAGTATGGTGCAGGGGCACCTCGGTAGCTAAGGAAAACCTAGGGTTCCTTTTGATAATTTTTCTTTTAGTGGTTCTAACCACACCAATAGATAAATAATAGGGCTAGTTTAGTCCCAAGGTGAGTTTTTGTAGGCTAAGTTGTTCAAAGTTTCTCAAAGTTGCTAATTTGGCTATATAGAGAATTTGTGGGTTTTGGAGGCTAAAAAGGTCAAATAAGTGTTTGAAGGAACTTATTATGTATTTTTTTAACCATTTAAGGCCTTTGGTTTGGTTTGACATCATTTAGAGCAAGTTTGAGGGTCAGATGCTCAAAATTGCAAAAATTGCTCAAAGTTGTCAATGTTGTCATTGACAACATTTTGACAACTTTTCTTGCAAAGGAGAAATTTTTTAGTTGGAGCCTTTTAAATATCTGAAATATTTAGGATCATGGGTGGAAAACCTTTATGAGGCCATTCTCAACCTGTTCAAGTGGTTGGAGAAGTCAACTTTTGCATTGTACAAACTGAGCAATGGGATTTGAACAACAATTTTATGTTTTTGAGTATTCTTGGCATGTATACAAATTAGATCTTGAACTCTTGGTGTTTTAAGTGTTAATGTAGATTGATTTAAGATTTTGTACATAGTTATTTTTTTTTCTATAGGGTTATGTGTGTCTCAAATAATTATTTTGGTTTCTATTAGTCTATTGTCATGAGATAGGTTGTTTGCACAAATGGGGTCATCGGGCCATTTCCCACCGTATGCTTTGTATGACCTTTTGGGATTTGGAACATGACTCAATATACATTTTTTATAGTGGAGATGGGGCCTTGGAAAGTTAAGGAGCTGAAATTGCAGTGATGCCCTAAGCAAGTCATAACAACTTGGTTAGGGATCACAGACTATTGCAGAGCTGATAAGAGTGGTTGACCATGTGCATACTTCAACCAAATAATGGTAGGTGTTGAAGGAAGGATTAGTGAAACACCAAGTCTAATGGGAGCCTTTGGAAAGATTTTTATGGAGGGTAAATTCTTCCTATTTGTAGACAACCAGTAAAACCCTTCAAACCCTTGATTTTAGGCTAAAATTGTGCCCGTACAGTATGAACAATTTGGAAACCCTAGACCTCCAAAATCCTTAAGGTCTTTGAAAAGGGTATTTGGAATGGTGGATTTTTGTAACCTTGTTAAGGATTTTTCCAAGATAATTTTGTTTTAGTGCATTTGGAGGGTTAATTCTTGTAGCCTTTTTACAAGCACTTAGATGCATTTTTGCTTGAAGGTTGGAACTCGATTAGGGTTTTAGTCTTGATTTTGATTGTGTATATTAAAGGAAGTCTAGAGAGCTCCTAGGAGTCCAATATTCATTTGGGGAGTCTTTTATAGGCTTGGGGTAACTTATGTAGTTGGAGAGTTGGTAAGAAAAAGTGTTCTACCTAATTGATGTAAACCAATTAAATGGATATGATCTATTGATTAGAGTCCTAAGAAGCCTAGGGTGGATAGAAGCCCTATTTGGTTAAGTGGATGACCTAAGGAGACTCTGAGAGAGCTTGGGGAAAAAGAAAGATTGGTTGTCACATTATATAATAAACAAAATTATTCAAATATATTCCCCTACCATATATATATACACAAAAAACACACAGAGATATTATATATATAGTTTCCATTGCAGAATCTCTTTCAACAAGAATGAGTAGCTACATCTCTTCTCACTTATCATGATTAATTGCAAAATGTTTACTTTTTGAGCTCATGAGAGAAAAATACTAAATTTGTAACATAAGACCCCATTATTGTTAATTATAAGAAAAGATGAATGTAGTGCCTCTCGTGTTTGTAGTTTGTACCTTGTTGTATTTTGATTCGAGAGATACTTGTACTCTTGTTATGTTTCATTTTGAGATGACCTGAGGGTTAGATGTTATACTTTGATTTCAGTATCATAGATGCTATACTACTATGTTATTCAGTTTATCATATTTGTATGTTGATGCCATTTTGAGATGATAGTAGGTTTATGATGATATATGGTTATCTAGTAATTTGGATATATCTCTGATTCTGTTATATGATAGATTTTATGCTATGGTGATTTACTTCATTCTTGTCTCATTATGCTTTGTGCGAATGTGAGTGATGTAAATGGATTGTTTAGGTATAAATTGAATAAATGGTTAAATTAGTCATTTAATTTATTTATTACTTTGGCTATGATATTATATACAATTGCACTTAATCATGTGTTTTAGTGTGTAGGAATTATATCCTTGGTAGTGGCACATGTAGTTAGTGATTCAACTATTCATATTTCACCAATGTCATCCTTGTATGGTCGATGTATCCTTATTTTAATTGTTTAATCAAACCTTCGGTGATTATTAAATCTGAACTCATCTACATTATGTGATTAGACTAGTGCACATGTCTATGCATTTAGAGATTTAGATTGTTGTAAAAGTTGTTAAGGAGATTTTTATGATTTTGGGTTTTTGGGCTTTAAATTTTATTGAATTTAAATTTTTTTAGCTTTTCCTTAGGTGAATTCCTACTATGATGGACAACCTATTTTTGTTTGGGTCGATTTGGAGTTTAGCTAGTCTAATTGTTTATTTTCCCTAATCAATTATTCACTCAAAACGAGAAGAAGTATTGAAAAAGGGATTTGTTTTCTCACTTCTCACTTTTGCAAAATACAAATTTGAAGACTTTTTTGAGAATCCTCATTTTGAGGATCGTGTTTCTATTTTTTGTGAGAGCTATGAGCATGGGATCTTTGCGAGATCAATAGTTTTGGATATGACTTAGCTATACCTTTCTTTGCCATGATTTCTGGCAGTTTCAGTGGGCCATTTATTTTATTATACAATTTTTAGTTTCAACCCCTTTTGCTATTAGATAGGGCTCTCCCGTTTTCTTGTTTCAACTCTATTATAGTATCTATTTTTGGTAGCTATTGGTTTGGAGGTTGAGAACTAGAGTTCCCCTCCATTTTTGTTTATTGGTTCTACCTAGTTGGTTGGGTATGAACATTTTTCCTATTTTTAGGATGGGGGTTTGAGGTTTCACATCATTATGCTCGTCATTTTTGCATATGGTTTTCGAACTGAAATTTTATTGAATTTTTTAGGATTTTGTGCTCAAAGACCAAATCGGTTTTAATTTTGAAGTTTTACAATTTTTTGGGGTTTTTACCTCATTTTACATGCCACCCTATTTTCTTGACTCTTCTTTGCATGATGTTGGTCATGGACCTCGATCATCTATTTGAATGTCAATTAGACCATTATTGCACTTTTTATTTTACATTGGGATGTGTTTCATATTCATCCTCTTGATCTATTTTTGGTTGAGTGATATTTTGCATTGTGTTCTCATCCAATCCTTGTGTTATGATCTTTGTGATGGTGTTGCACCACACACCAGTATGTATGCATACATTGTTAGGTGACTTACAAGGCATGATCTCCCATTCATACTTTGGTGGAGTTATGATCATTTGTGGTTGGGTTGGGAATATGCATACCTACATGCACTCATCGTTGGATGAACATAGGTAAGGTAGGGTAGCATATGGAGGGTGCTTCTATCTCGCAGCCTGGTGTTTATGGCACCATAGGGTTGGCAGAGGAAGTTTTAAGTAAGTGATAACTAAATAAAACACTAGGTGGTAATAAAATTTAAGATAATAAAAATGCTTTAGTTTGAGAACCTTCTATTGGGAAGTTGAGTCTACATAGTTCCAAGCTTGGGCTTGTCAATGCCAAGTGACTCTCCATGATATCATCCCCTACATAATAGCCAATCAAGTATCTGACTAGGACCTTTAGTTTATGCATTATCTCTAATCTTGGTTTCAGTCATCATACTATCTAGCATTAGTGTTAGCCACGGACGTTTTCTATATGTGTGTTTATGGTTGGATCATTATCTCTATCAACATGATGAGAGTGGACCTTCGGGTTCCACATGGTTGGGAGGTGTAGCTACCTTCACCACTGTTGGGGGCTGGTGTACAAAGATGATCTATTATCGTAGAGCAACTATTGCTGGATGTTTTCACTTGGTACTTCAGGTTTTGGAGTATGTTTTCTTGTGATTTATGCTTTCATTGGAATGCTTGTATATATAGTTTATGTGATGTTAGTTATTGATGCATTCTTGTATTATGATATTTAGCATATGTTAGATGATGAGTTTGAGTGGTAGGATTATATTATGCTTTACTCCTAGCATGTTAGATTTCCTTATTCTTATGTTGTAGCACATTTTAGTAGTGACATCCTCATAAGATAGCTCTGACAATCTAGTTAGTAGATTGGGATGTTACATGTGGGGGATTGCTAGGATTGTTGGGGTCTCATGATACTATTATGGTTGGGAGGAACCTCATACTTACTTTGGTTGTTTAGTTCATTGCGACGTAGTTTTAGTACACTACGATGTTGCTTTTAGTTATTTCCCTTCACTATTTTTTAGATGGTTAGATTTAGCTTCCATCTTTCAATTATTCATTCGAGTGTATTTTCCTCGATATGTGGATCTGGTACTCTCTAGTGTGGAGGAATTCATTTTCTAGATTTCTTCCCTTAATGTTTTTTGGCTTGCTATTTTGGATTCTCACACAAAATTGTAGTTTCTCACGTGGTGTGTTGGGTTTTCTCGCATGGCTTCTAGCACTATCTCGCATGAAACCCAACACTAGTTTTAGGTGTCTTGGCTATTTGGCCAGGTACATTGTTACACCTTTTGGTGCACTTCCTCTCACAGATGGTAGTTTCTCACATGACATGTTGCACTTCCTCATGTGAGAATCTGTCAGTCTGTTGTCCTCATGCGAAAAATAGGGGTTATCTAGGCTTGGCAAGGGAAATTTTGGAAGTTGGTTTTGGACACCTTGTTATGTTTTACTCCTTCCTAGTTCAAAATAGATTTCCTATGGGGTTTAAAATATATTGTTTAAGTATAAGATTCCTTATACTTAAGATATATTTTAATAAATGTGACAAGTCTTTTGAGATAGGTTCCAGACCTCTACGAGCTAAGATAAAGATTCTATGGAATTTCAAGGCTTTAGAATTTTAAACAACCATTTTTTTTAGATGTCAACTTTTGTCTTTAAGCACGGTGTTTAGTAGTTGAGTTGTTCTTCCTTTTCATCCTCAACATGTATAAGACCATGGTTTGTCTTTATTGCCTTATTGTTTATGTTTTGGTCAGTGGTGACACTTGGAGATCTTTAGTCTTTGGTTGTTTGGTTAGTCTTCCATTGTGATCTTCATGATCCACATATGATGGTGGTCTTGTGCTTTCATACTTGTTTAAAAACAAAAGTTGTTTGGCTTTTATCTATCCTTGTTCCAATGATCTCAAGGTGGGGCATTACAATGAACACATATAATAGATATATCATATCATATGACATGAATTAAAGGAAAAAAACTTGACTGATGAAAGATATCTATATGACATGACCAAGTGAATCAAACAAGTTAAAGATTACTAGCATTATAATTTGATTCCAAAATCATCATGTCAGTTATATAAATCAATCAAATTGATAAGGAATTTTAAAATATAATTATCTATTTTCTTTTGAAGATCACAATCATATTGATAAGGAATTATTCTAAAATGATATTTTCATGAACATAACCCCTCTTGAAATATTTTGTTATAAACCAATATGTTTGACATAAAAAAGTCTTTTTGAGTTTGTTTAAAGAGATTTTGTCTTGTTACTTCACATGGAATTTGTTTCTGATTGAATACTATTGTGAGAGGGTGTGTTTCAAGATAACAAATTTCTTGTGATTTTCCTTCTTGGGCATTTATAATGTAGAGTTACACAACAAAGCTTCTTCCCAATCCAAAGTTCAAATGTGGATTAAAGTGCTGATGCACTATCAACTCAAACTTATACTCTTCCTTCTTCAAGATTCCTAATTCACTTCTTAGTTCCTACTTCCCTCCAAGGCACTATGAGTCTCAATATGCAGATCCAAGATTTAAGGTATCCTATATTGGTTGAAAAGAAGGATTTTACACTTGTTTCAATCACCCAACCTTCCATCTAAAGGCTAACTACCTACATATCAAATTTGTGGCCTTTAGCCTACTTGTAGACTAAGTCTCTCATAGTGACTTCTCTCCAAACAAGGATGATATTGTGGTTTCAAGGCATCTTAGGATTGACTTGGAAAGTTTACATAAAATCCTTACTTTTCCCAAACAACAATAATCAGTTTCACTCCAGCAATACAAGAAACTACTAACAACACTCTAACCTAATTGATCAAATTAGGTGAGGGATTGCTAGAACTACCTCCATCGGGTGCGTAAAACTGATCTATTAGTTTGGTGACCTGCAAAATACTAAGAATGAACTGTTCCATCTAGAAAATCTGACCAACAATCTTCCCTTACTGATTATTTTCTCAAACAACACATTCTAAGGCTAAATACATAGTCATATTTAGCCTAGGGCATCAAGTTTGTAGTGACTAATGTGCTTTTCCTATCTCAAGCCTTTGAAGTATCAAAATTCATCTTACCTACTTTCATTTCATCAAAGGGCATAAATTTCCAATAGTGAAAGTGTAAGTTACAACCATTTCTTGGCTTCAAACCCTTGCCATGAGGGTTTCAAACCTACAATCAATTTTTTTTCTATAACTACCTCCAAAATCAATCAAATTCAACCAAATAAATTGCAAATGAAAGATAACATAGGAATCCAACTTCATATATATGAATAATTTGTCCACACCAATCCAGATAGAGCCATACAAAGAAAATTTGCTCCAGAAAATAGGTTTTTCCCTTCATAAAATGCCAATTCTTTCGTACAACTTGATGATTAGTTATGAAATGGACACAATGAGTCTTAAATACCTTTATCAAATCAATTCAATATTTTTTTTTATGGTTATGAATGTTGGGAAGAAATGCATGTCTAATTTGAAACACACATGTTTTCCATTATTGAACACCAAAACAATGAAAAACCAAGAATTAGATGTTTTAGTGATGAAGTTCAGAAACTAGTGAAATAAAAAATATTTAAGAATTTACATCTTGAAGAAGAATTAAGAATGAAGTGACACAAAGGATGATATTAACAAAGATCATTGTAAACAAACAACTTTTTATTGATTATAATATGGGTGAATTTGAGTGAGGTGACAAAATTTTTCTTTCAAAACCATATATGCAAATATAAACATTAAGTACAACATGCCCAATATTTTTGTAGATATACACATTAATAAGACCAATTTTTTCTTTCAAAACCATATGTGCAAATATAACGATTAAGTACAACATGTCCAATATTTTTGTAGATATACACATTAATTACACCAAATATTTAGCATATATATCATGCAAATTTTGGCTAACTTAAGATAAATGAGTTATATGTGCAGGCTATTTAACACCTTTGACTAGGATCATGCACAATGACATGGATCAACAACTATAAGTCAATAGACCCTATAGATACAATTTTTTATTTCCATATCTTCTCTTTACCATCAACATCAACTTTAGTCCTAGTATGTCTCTCATTTTATGGATTGCATGTATCACCAAATAGGTATTTGTCTGATCTATCTTCCTCGAGTGAAGAAAATGTGGGAATAGAAGAAAAAATTGAGACATCTAGTAGGTTTAAAATAGGGAGATCAACTAGAGGTCAAAATATTAGAACAAAATTCAATAAATGAATGCAATTTTTTGTTGCTGAGGGCAGGTCATGTTCTTATGATAATGAGAGCAAAGGTGATAGGAAGGTTTCCTTAAGGTACACATATCTTTAGAAAGAATGGGTACCTAAGGAACTACCTCCAGTTAACACTATTTTTTTTGTTAGCAAAAGGATATATCGCATAGCTTCATCTTCATTACATGGTTTGGGCGTATTTTCCATGGATGACATAAAGGTTAGTTATAATAAAATTAATTAATTAATGGAGTATGTAGGACCTTGTTAGAATTACAACAATTGGATGCGGATTGTGCAATATAATTTTTTTTTGCATAGGTATGCATTGTCACCAAATTTTATACAATGTAAAGAAAATGATCAACATAAAAGGATTGCTATGTATATTGATGGAAGGACAAAAGCAATAGGGAATATTGTAGGATTTATAAATAGTTCTCAACTTGTGTCAACTAATAAGTGGCCGAATTGTATATTTGAGGCACACAAGGGAAATTGTGTTTTTGTATGTGCAATAAAATCAGTAAGTACAGGGGAAGAGCTTCTAATAGATTACAATATGAATCATGTAGATACAAAAAAATTCTCTATCATGGGACTGATAACTATAACATTTAAAAAAATTCCCTCCAATTAATATTGACTCCAATATACATTCTACTATTTTATTAATATTTTTTTTCGTAAGTCTATTACTTTCATTTCAGTGTTGATAGAATTACTTACAATTTTCACAGGGCAACATGGATGCACCACAAGGCATAGGTGGGGATGTACCTCACACACCTTCTTCAGCAAAGGTAAACCTTAATTAGTGTAATTATACAAATTATATAGAAAAAATGGCATATTATTATGTTCTTTTCTTTATGGATTTGGAGTTATTTTGATGGAATTTTACTAATATAGATGTCACAACTTGATACTTATTGATAGGGAAAAGTGCAAATGAGAGCAGATCAAATGCAATCTAAAATTCAGGCATTATTTTTAGATGACATCGCATGTAGCACGGACCCCGTCTTCATGACCTGTAAGCTTATAAAAATATATAGTGATGAAATTATTAACCTTTTCCTCGGCCAAATCAAAATCCAGGAGATAGAGGCACTGAAAGATGAATTGATACTTAGAGTCAATTCTTTGAAGGTAAGTAGTAATTAATCTTAAAAATTAATAAACGTTCAATAGATGTTTATATTTTATAGTATCTTATGGATCATGATCTAAAATATTATATGTTCTTCTTACAGGAATTCGTGACCCCTGTGAGACTGGATGGTCAATATGGTGAGGGTTGTAGTGTACAACCTTCATGTAAATAATCCTTAAACCTTTAACCATTCATTTAACCTTTCAGATGCTTCTAGGTAGTATCCCATTCAATCTTTATCTATTGCAAATGTCTTTTCTAACAATATATTCTTCAACTCATGATGAAGTTTGGATGACTCCTTTGGTCACCACCTTGATTATTCTGACTTCATTGTCAACAACAAGGAGCTTGCATACATCTTCGACCATACCAAGTATAACTGCTAAAACCTTGTTTTGCTATATTTTGTTATGTGCTAATTATGCATTTTTTTTTTTGTTGGGTGGATTTTATACTCATGGACCTATTTTGTGCACTAATACATACACCTACAGTTGATAGAACAACAAAGAACACTACTAGTGAAGCTCAACCATTTCCTAGAGTAGCTCATGTGACTAGTATTAGTTCATTTGGGGGGACATTGTTGCTGAACAAGAAAACTATGTTTCCATTAAAATTACCAAAGCTTCCATGTGCTTTAAAATTGTTATTCTTTATGGTGTAATTGTAGTTTACTTATACATAATTCATTTTGGACTGATAATCCCATGACGTTTTGGTAGGAAATGATGTTTCCTATGATACTCTTTTTGAATTGACATTGAAGCTATTTGGACCCACCATACGTAAAAGGTACATAGTTTCATATCATTGCTACAATACTTTTTTTTTCTTCCATTTATTCTACTATATTAAAGTTATTGATCTAACAATTTTATTTTTTCAAAAAAGGTGGCATGAATAGGGTCTTGAATTAAAAAATCAGCTCATTACATCTTTTGAGGACCTCTTTGGAAAAAACTGTTTTGACAGTGCCCTACTTCTTAAAAGAGCATCCAAATATATCAAGAATGTGAGGGACCAATATATAAGGGCTCTAAAGGTTAACCCAAAGTATGAGCATCCTCCTATGATTCCACCGATAAAGTGGAATGAAATAATGGAAGATGTGAAAGAGAAAAGGCTATAGGGTAGAGGAATTGAACTAGAAGAGGGCAAAAGAAGGTATGCCATGATAGTATTAAGTATAATGTAATCATGCACTAATTAGTGATCATTTTAATTATATTAGCTAACATATTTCAAACTTTTCTAGACTGTAGGACACATCAAAAGCTATAGAAGTGAGACTACAAAAGGTTGGCCAACACAAACTTGGCTCTAGTGACTATATGAATCTTATAATTTTTTAAAATATAATGTTGGAAATAATTTTGTTTAATAAAATAATACATGCAAAACTAAAAATATTAAGAAAAAAATATAGGGCACAAAATCCCATGTAGAGCCCACAGATGAAGATAAAAAAATTGCCTTGAAGGAAGGCTATAAAGTTGTGGCTACATGCCTATGCTAAGAATCTGAAAACCAAAGCCAAGAATCTAGTGCACCAGATGAGACACAAGTAAATTGGGAAAATGAAAAGTAAATCAAATTTAATAGTTGAGAAATTTCATTTTTGGTGTTAGTTTCCTACATAAATTGATTATTTCTGTTTTACATATCAAACAATGATAACAATGCACATAACATTTCACTGCAACCTTCAAATCCTATCACAGAACCTGTGTGTAATGAGGCCATGATGTGCATCACAGTGGTGGAGGTATTAATTTTCTATTGGAAATCAATTGCACAATTATGAATATAATTTAACATCTTCAATTGCAATTTTATGTGTAACCTTTTTTTGAATATTTTAGAGCATGTTGAACATCATGGTGACCGAGTGGAGCATGTTTAAAGTGTTTAGCATGCTGAGGTGGTAGTAGATCAAAATTTTATTGTACATGATGTTGCATTATTAGGTAAGAAAAATGCATGTTATGTTCTACTAGTTAATGAAATACTTGTAATAGTAAAAAAAAGAAGAAAAAGAGTATTCCAATTTAACCCCTTTACTTGTTATTGCAATAGAGCCTTCTTTAGTGCAGTAGCCTTGTGCTCCTCAAAATAGGAGTAGACATCATGATTTGATATCACATGTGCCACAAGAGGAGGAGAATGTGGAAGATATTGATTCTCTTATCATCCTTTTCCTTAAGAAAGCTAAGAAAAACCAAAAGAAGAAATGATTTTTTGAAAAATGCTCTTCCATAAACCTTGTTTGATAAACTTTGTTGGACAATGAAAGAACATAGTTTTAAGTAATTATCTATGAATTTAGCATATTAATATTGATTTTTATGTCATGTTAATGGATATTTTTATCTCTTAATGAAGTCTTTATTAGTATTGTGTATTAATGAATTTTATATCATATTAGTGAATGCTATGTGATTGTATTGATTGAATGTTATAGTTCATAAATGGATGAATGAATGGATGATGTCCATGTAATTAGATGTTAATAGGGAATTTAGATTGATGTTAGGGGGAGGTGGGGTGAGGCCAGATGATTTTCCACCTTCATGTGGTTGGCCTTGTTAAGTAGACAATATTAAAGTATTCTCAAAACCAAGTGAAGCTCAAACTAATATACCTTCATTAATTAATCAATTTCATTCATTGTAGGTCTAGAATGTTGGGATGATACTTTATGGTATAGGTATGAACAATGAAGTGCTGAGTAAAATAAAAGAGACAAGAACCTAACTATGTGAAAATTAACATTTTAATTGTCATAATAAAATAGATAGGTTGGTGTGTCTTTATTTGAATATGACTATCCATTGTCTTCAAGATGTATGTCCAACTCTTAATAGATATGAAATATACTCAATCATATATAACTAAGAACAATTGAATGCAACATTTACATTTAGAAATTTGAAGGGCTAGGTGCTTAGGAATTGCTTAGACTTATGCTCAGCTTGATAGGGTTCTTTACTTAACCCTAAATTTCCTTCTCCAAATTTGGTTTGAACTCTTATCTACATTCAAACCTGGGTATGTGCAGGATCATGGTGTACCAAACTATGGCCTTAAGTGGTAGTGAAAAACCAGCAAATTAGGGTTATGTCAAATTGACACATAATTTTAAAGTGGTTCTAGACTTTATATCAAAAAGTTGTAAGAAAATAATTTGTAGGAAATTGAATCTAGTTTCTAAAATACAAGGCCTTATCTAGAGAAAAAATTATTTGATTGGTTAAAAGTTTGGATTTAAATGCAGTACTAAAAAAATTTCACGGCAAAAATAAAAAGTAGGTGTATGTCTGACCACCTTAATCATAATCACATGATAATATTTTTAAATATAATTTTAGATATAAAAAGTAGACTCATGCCTGGATGTGACGCATATTTTTGGCAATTTTTATTCCAAATAAATAATTAATTATGAATTTTCTACTATACTATTTTCAGAATTAAAAAACTCCTGTGTCTGACCACCTTAACTAGTTCAAAAAAAATCAAAATTAAGTTTTTTTTTTTTTTCTTATACTAGTCAAAGCATAGAATGTGACGCATCTTTTGGATTTCAAAAATCTTATACGATTTGAAAGTTATAGCTATTTTTCAACCAGTATGACAATCAACACTTTGTAGCTAACTCCATTAGAAAATAAGTAATAATTACTTAATGAACTCGTAATTTGACAAAACTTACATTTAAGAAAAGATAAGAACATTCTTAAGAAACCCTTTTCATTACATCAAATTTTGGTTAAAAAAATGTTGTCAGGTACATGCTTGAAGTAAAAAACACATAAGAACATGTCAAAAAACACATTTTCGGGATGTTTTAAAGATGACCATATAAGGTTGGTATTGAAAGATATAGTAGGAATTATAAAGGTATTAATTGTTTTCATTTAGTATCAGGATGGGTGGGAAAAAAGTGGAAATAGATTTTGAAATTATTTGAGGCATTTCAGAACTACATATTTTTCAGATCGCCACTTTTTGGCACACCATGATCCTGCACATACCCACCTCCAAACTCTTCATATCAACACTCTGATCCCCTAGCCAAGTATCCAAATCCAAATAGTAGATTTGTTTTCTTCCAAGTCTTATAGGACCTCCCAAGGTATGCATTCAGTTAAACCAACCATATTGCCTTCCTTCAGTTCCATAACTAAAAAAGTTGCACAAATTTTTTTTCAAGCAACTTTTAAAAGTCGTTGACCACATTGCAATTTTTTCTTCTAGACCCTTGAAAACTTTTTGAATGGAACCAAATAGGTTCAATAGAGGTGTTTAGGTATGATTTGTCCCCCTGATAACCAATATGCCTCTTTTTTTCCCCTAGACCCATTTGAGAAAATTCTTGACAAATTACCAACTTTTGACATTTGGGACCCTAATTAACCAACATTACATTTCATGAGTTCCAAACACTTGAACAGGATATTTGTATTTGCTGGCTGAGATTTTGTGTTCTTGAGGTTTTGTATTGCTAATGGTTTTGACTCTTCTCCATAGGTCACAGTTCTCTACATAGCTTTATTTGCTGGCATTCTCTATCTTCCACTAAAAATTTCCCAAGTACATCTAATACAATATACTAGATAGTTTTAAGGTTTGAATTTAAAGTAAACATGATAGAATGAGTTTAAGTTTGCACTTTTTATGACATAGTTTCTTGAAGTCAAGTAGAACGCATTTGGCTTTATTTGTCACAATGAAGTATGATTTATACTAATGATTTTCATTATAACAAAAAGCAATAATGTTTTTAAGTTTTATAATTTTTTCAAGCTCATCAAATGAATTGATTTGAATTACCTTAAAAAGTTATTTCTTGTTAATCATTGGATTTTAGTTACATAAAAACTCCTCAATCTGCATTTTCTTTATAAGAGTGGATAATGCTAATTCTTGCCTACATATTTGCAATTTAGGTGTTTATCAAAGATGGTGCAAAACTTGGTCGAGATGCATTTCAACTTGCAAAAGAGAAAGCCACTTGTGCCATCTTTATAGATGAGTTTGATGCAATTGGAACTTGATATTTTGATAGGTACTAGGATTTTTAATTTTCATTCCTGTTGGTGAGCTCACAACGGTAAATAGGTTAAATAGAAAAATTTTCAAGCTCATACTTGGGAAGTCAATGAACATAAGTAGAAAGGTACTACTATCCTTCCCATTGATGAGTTGCAAGCTTTTCTTTAGCCGCTCCAAACTATAACACTTATCCTCCACAACATACACTACACAAGCTAATTTCCATAGAACAATGATATTCACCCACATGCGTACAAAAACTACAATAATTAATATCAAGGCTACATTAAATGGACGAATGGAAGATATGCTGAAATGATTGAAATTCATATCCAAAGCAAGGGAAAATGCATTCAAAACTAATAAAAAGAAAACCTAGAGGGACGTTATAAGCTTTATTTTAAATGTCATTTGAAATTTTTTTATAAGCCTTGCTAAATAAGGTTCATGTTTCCTATTGTCAAAAGGCCTAATAGTGTATAAACTAAAACTCCATAGAATATTTCACAGAAAAAAAAAGTATGGCAATTGCCAATGGGATTCGCCTCCTTCATTCACATCTTCGCTTGTTAGGGTGTTCAATTTGTCATAGATGAGTTTAGAAAAAAGAGGCAGTAAGATCAATGTGTGAAGCAGAGTCACCAAAGAAAGGGGCATAACTAATATGAAGGTAATGCTTCCAATTATTTGTGGACAATAGTAAAGGATTCTGATTGTTTCTCCCACAATCCTAGTGGCCCCAAGTAGCTCTAGTTTTTTTGGCTTTCCCTCCATCTATGCTCGTTCTTGTTTTTGTTAGCTCTAACCCCTTGTAGAATTTTTTTGATTTATTAGTGAGCTATAAATTAACTAATCCCTTATAATCTATGTGGCACATAATTTGGGCCTCATTTTTCCTTTAGAGGTCAAAGACACCTAACCCTAATAAAGAAAATATGATGGATTCTTCATCAATCTTGATAAGTCCTTGTAACCAAGTACACTTGCTGAGTACAACAGATAAGTTGTTTACGAGAGAATTATGACTCATCTAATGCTTTTAGTTACCTACTTCAATGACCTCTATTTCATGCCTTTTGGGCATGTGGAGAAAGATATTCACTCAATTCATGATTAAACATAAAGCATTCTAACATAGACTTAATGATATTTCACTTGAAAATCAAACCAATGATTAAGGAAGAAGTTGATCACATCATAGACCTATCCAACTAACCCACTTGCTATTAGATAAGTTAATAGAAAATATACTAGTACCTCCATCTAAAGGAGTAGATAGTGACAAAAGGTGTAAGTCTATATAAAATAATTGCTCACACTTATTATTTTGTCAAAATATTAAAAATAATATGAAGGAAATGTGAAAGACCTATAATACAAACCCTCTTTTATTTTTTCCATAGATTAAATAGGACACAAAAGGAATATAAACAAAAAAAAAAGTTAAAAATTGTTCACACTTTGCATGTACAACATTTTTTTTTAATAATTGAAAAATTGAAATGAATAAGAATTTGATCAAACATGTGTTGTATTCTCTAGTTCTCTAGAATTTGATTTGATGCCGACGATAGATCATTGGACTTGGCTTGGTACTTAGATAAATTTTGGTTTCCAGTTACAATTTTCTTAGTTTTCTATTTTTCACAATTTAAATTTTCTTGTTTGCCATTGTTTCAAGTTGTATCTATAATCGGTTTTGTAACTCTTTAGATAAAAGTATAAATGTTACTATTTTATTAAAGTATAAAATTAATTTAGATTAAATTATAAAAAAAATTGTTTATCTCAACAATTAACACAAATGGTAACATGATTTCCAAATTTTCCATTATTCACAAGATCAATTAGTAGATAATTGATGGTGTCAAGGTTCAACTTGAATATGTTAACTAATGTTTATGTTCCCACAATGTTTAATTTGATCAATTGAGTTTCAATTGCTTGATTTGGAAGACTTAAGCAAGGAATTTCTTTCTATGTTTGATCTCAGGAATCTAAAGACTTATCCCTAACTTTGATCATTTATCCAATTATCACATGATGTTGATATATGTTCATTGTCCTCTCATAAAGGATTATTTGAAAAATTCATCCCTCAATTTTGTTTTTATGTAGGTCAACATCTTTCTTGCTATAAGACTAGTAGCTTAAAAGTATTTGATGCATTAAATCACGTGATTTTGCTTGTAGGAATTAGCAACAACAAGGCTTACTGGGAAGCTAAGATTCCACCAAATTTAAGAGACCTTCAAAAATTATCAACCTAGTCTTAAATAGTTTATCTGTGCAAAGTGATTTTTCATGATTTGTATTATATTTCTTGTTTTAATTCAAGTGCTAAACTACTTGATCCAATTCAAGTGTTTATATTTTGAATAGGATTCACTTATTGTGTATTATTTTACAACATTTATAAATCAACATATTTTATCATTGGTATCACTGTTGTTATGAAAAATTAATGAGAGATATGATAGTTCTTTGATGTTACATTGTACTCACTTGTATCTATTATAATTCTCTATCTATAGTATGTATTTATTACCTTTACCTATAGGTAGTAAACATTTGGAAATATTTCTATCATCTTAATCTTCATTAGAAAGATCTAAATGTGCAAGAAAACATGGTTGATACAGAGCCCTCCACTATACCCTTAAGGAGACCAACTCAACTCGAGGATTCAATAAGAAACTTTTAATCCACTCAAGGAGTTAACCTCACTCAAGAATCTAGTAGAGTTCCCTAATTTTTTAAGTCACTCCACTTACAACCATACTACTCAAGTTCACTTCCTTTTTTCCTTTTTCCAATGTCTTCTAACACCAACTCTGTCATAGGTCACCTAGTGCACCTAGTACCTCCACCATGCGAAAAATCCAACTAGACTTCATACCTTGATTCCAACACTGTAGATCATCTCAACATGGTCTATTTACCTATTATTGTTTAACTCATTATTATTTAGCTTCTCTATGGGTTCTACTCAGTTGTATTTTCTCTTTCAAAAGCCTTTTTTTCTGACAAGTTATAGTGTCAAATGGAAGTAGTATAAATCCAAGTGACTTCTCTAGAGAAAGAAAATCCCTCTTTTCATGATTCGTTGAATCCAAGATTTTTTAAGATCACCAAGATTAATCTCAAGCTTAATCAACTGGGAAAAATTCTTCTTTTATTTGGAATCAATCACCTGACTTATAGTGATATAATATGTGGGCTTGTGCTACATCCCTTACATATACATATGCCTAGGTTAAGTTTGCATATGTTCTGGCTAAACCTGCAAACATTAGTAATCTCAAATATCAATATAGTATATATCTTGGTATGTTATTTATACATTTTTTTATATGTTTCTACTTGAAATAGTAAATCTTTTATCTTACTAAACCATGAATGATAATGGAGTCAATCTTATACTAGTTAGATATTTCATAATATGGATAGTACTTGTGTTCATAGAAGATTGCAACAAAGGACCCGACACCAAACATGGGTTCACCACCACCATATCCAAATTCTTCTCCTCTTCCATCTTCCATGCAACTTTTTTTGTGATAGTTTTGGCATAGCAGTGCCAGTTCTGCATCATTTAATATGTTAACAATTTATTGAATAATTTCTCATAAGTTAATATAACTATGTTTTAAACTAGTTTATTTCTAATTAGATTAAAGAAGTTCTTTCAATCAATTTCTAAGTAGGGGAGAGGATCTAGTAGTTGTGCATCTAATTAATTTCACATTTCTTAAAATCTTATGGGATAATTTTAAAACTCTTTAAAGTTTTCTCACTAGATTATTTGGAAAATTCCCTACTTATAACTATGGAAAGAATTTAAGTGGTGTCCAAAATATTCTTTTTGAGATTACAAACCATGGCAAGGATATCACCTTCTCTCTCTTTATTTTCCTATGTTCCTACCTTGACTTATCAGTGATGCTTGTAGTTACCAACCTGTGTTTGGCAACATAGATTTCACATCATTTGCTTGGTAGTTTCGTAACTAAAACTCACCCACTTTGTCTAATGTACCCTTTTCCAATGTCTTCTAATTGGATCAAGGTTATTCAGTTTAAGTCTTTGACCTCTAATTTCCCTTTTGTCAGCAACAAGGTGCTCATTAACACCTTTTTTGGTTTTTCCCTAGAGCTTAGCATGTTTGGACCTCTATTGATACAAGACAGGCTAACACAACTCTAAAACATAGATCAACAAAGCATAGACAAGAAAACATGAGCCCAAAATGACGAGACATGAAAGTTAATTATGAACATGAAATAAAAGACTCACATAAAGACCTTTAGATTCTATTAAAATTCATAAAATGTTACATACATTCTCTAAAGAGGAGCATGAGTTTGTAGATTCCCCTATAGAGAGGACTCACCTTCCCCAGAATCCTAATCTTTCCACTCTTTCCTTAAGAAACAATATTCATGAAACATGAAACATGAACATGAAAATACTTTCCAACACAGGATTTACCAATCCTATTTGGTTGCCAATTATGCTCTTTGTTGAGCTTGTTAAGTCATGGCAGTGTGGATCCTCTTTCACTTCCTACCCAATCCTTTCTCCTCTCTCTACCCTCTTTTTACTTGCCTTCTCATGAGATCCAACACATTTTCTATTCCTTTCATAGCTGGTTCTATCACTTGTTCCTAATTTAGATTCGTCATCACCTATCACAGAAGGAAAAATCAAGCACAACTCACCTCAGTATTACAAGTAGAAAGCCAAGAAACTTGTCTTCATTAAGGAGTTGTAATAGGAACAAACACATTATAGTGAATTGAAAAAAAATATTTATTTTGTGTCCAAATTTTTTGGATTCAATAAGTTCTACCCAAATTTCTATTCTATAAAATCAAACCCAGGAAAAATTGTATAATTATTATCTATGTATTTTCCTATTCTTGGGTAAAATTGGCTTTAATTGTATTAGCAATAAAATAAAAGTTAGGAATACAATATCAGACTTCTCAGTAGGAAATTCAAAAGAATAGTAGAGGGATAGAAAGAACAAAACACAACCATTTGCTGACCATGTGTTACTACGAAAGTTGCATGGACACATATATGGATACAAATATAAATAATTGAATATTATTATGGCCATTTTTAAGGATCCTTAATACATGGATACATCTGGATACAACATTGATAAAAATACACACATTTATTTAACAAATTTTTAGACATTTCTTCAAAAGCACAATAGACACATCAATGCTACATCAATTATTATACATTATTTAACACTTTACAATATGCAAAAGGTGTAGAGTTGCATTGGAAGTTAACCCAAAAAATGGGTTTCTAAAATACAAAAACATTTCATCTGTTTTACTCATCTATTGTAGGTTTTGTTTATATACTAAATAAAATTAAAAACTTGTTAAATTAAACTTGTGAAGATTTACATCAAATATTTTTAAAATCAAATAACATAGTATTTAGCAAGGTTATAAAATCAGCATTTTTGGGCACATGTGGTTACAGTATCCAACATGCATCTGACTCATATAAACTATGTATCCAAATTGGATATGGGATGTTCATGCTCAACGAGGAACTGAGAATTTTTTGGCTACTCTATCTATTCAATGTGGAGCAAAAAAAGTTGATGGTAAGTGCTTTGTTATGCTTAAAAAGTTGTCGGTAAGTGTTTTTTTGTGCTAAAAAAATTTACTTGTATAAATAAGATCCATTACAAAAACATAAATGATTCTTAATTATTAGGAGATATTTACAACAACAAGCCAAATTGTAATAATGTGCTATTGCTTTCAAGATTCAACTGTGTAGTGTTTGAGTAAAAGTCATTGACCCATGTTTCATGAGTAGTAGTGCACAAGAACCCATCTCTCATGAGAATGAATGGATCACTAAGCACTCATCACATCTAGGTGATGCTCACAGAGGTAAAGCATTGGGCCTTCCCAAGAGGTTGCTAGTCCCAACACCACTCCAAGTCAAGTGCGCTTAGCTATGATTTTTCCTCCAAGGTTAAGACCACTTAATATGTTATCCCATTTGAAAAACCTTCATGATACAAAATTCTTACTACCACATTGTTTATGTTTTGTATATGACAAGTATTTGACAATACCAAGCAATAATCTAGTGAATTTAATTCAAAACTAACAAGTGTAAATCATTAAACAAGACCATTCAATAGGAGAGAACAATGTAGAGTCATAGAATTGTTGTAACATGCAAGGAAGGGAAGACATGAAATCATAATGAAAATTGGTGCATGTTGGGACAAAGTCAGAAAAAAATAAAAAACTAAAACTGATTGAAAAAGAAAGACAATATGCTCTTTTGAAAGTTATATAAACATTAGTGATTACACATAAACCAAAGAGAACTTTGTATAATGATGTGAGACCATGTTCAATTAGAGAGAATATTAAGATCTAAAGTTGTATTTGAATTATGGCAATTACCTCCACTTAAAACCACACCTTGACTTTCTCCACATGCTTGATGGTTCCAACAACATCATTTTTCAGTACCATACCCTGAACCACAATGCAGTCATGTAGTCCTCCCTCTAGCAGTTTAGCAATTCACACATTATCCACATTTAAATTCACTAGATTCTTGGGGTAAAAATGAATACAAGACTGCAAAAAAGATCTCATTGGGATGATGTCATTGTCACCATAAAAAACAATTAGAAATGCTGAAATAGATCTCATACATCTGCAACAAGGGAACACAAAATGCTTTCTAGTCTAAATTGTTTACTGGCAACATGAGCTTTCATCCCAAGGGTCACTTACTCTTTATTCTTAAAATCCATCTTTTCTGAACCCAGTTCTACCAATTCATCTAAAAGCTCAATTTCCTAAACAAACAAGAAAATTTATTACCAACAAAAAAAATAGAAACAAAGTAAATAGGTATTATTAATTTTTGAAAAAAAAAAATCCAAAAAAATAAAATATCTTGGGGTTTTATTTTTTATTTGATTGTATGCAAGAAAAATATCTACCTTGCTTATGAATTTTGTGTAACTGCTGATTATCTCACTGGGATGCAATCCCATTCTAATGAGCTCTTCAACTCCTTGAATGAGCTCTCCTACAAATGATATTTTCAAATTGGCACCATCTCCAATCTCTTCCTATTGAGTTGTAGCTACTAGCACTAGGAGCTTTGTTGCAGGATATTGTACCTCAAGTTCTTTAACTATTGTAGCCACATCATTAATCACAAAAAGCTTATCCAAGTGATTAATAACCATTTCATCCATACTTGAATTTTGTTAAAAGTTTTTGTTGTAACCAAAAGTAGCTATATAATCAATTCCTTATGTGCACCCTCTTAATAATTTCAACTTTAGAAGTATAGATTATTACCTTTACCATGTTCAGTAATACAAGCATCTAGGACCAAAAAAATTAGTTCTAGCCTCCCGAGGTTTAGTTTGATTCTTACAAAAATATAACTTTTAATGGTATCTCACAATTTTGGCCTTAAATGATAATTCACATAATCCTACATGGTAATTACCAATTTATAGTTCCTGACTGGTCCTATAAAATTAGATGCCTCTAACAATATATGTGTTACACTATATAATTTTCATAGAAAATCACTTGAATAGTTAATTCACATTGACATTAAATTTCCTATACACTCAAAATATAAAGAAAAATGTTTTTCTTACAAGTTTCCTAAGAGAGATACTTCTTTAACTATGTACAAATTTCAGCAGCCATAAATTCTTAATAGGAATATTATGCAATGACATTTGACTATGCTCTGGAGTCAATAAGAGATGGAGAATCAATTACAAGTTTTATGACTCCTAGAATTAAAGCTTGCATCTTTACTCTAGCAGTGCTATAGGAGAAACAAAATTGAAAGGTGCTAAAGAGGACATAAGTGGAATAACCTCAAGAAATAAAACTAACATTGCTACTAAAAACATGGTGAGCTATATATTCTATTGACAATGTAGAAGGTAACATGGCATTGATTCTCCAAGAGAGATACAATTATTCTCATAATAAAATAGCTTTCAATAACAATATTTATATGTTGACATAGAGCTAAGACATGGTGGAATGATATTTTTAGGATAAAACTAAACTATTGAGCATCACAAATATCAGTATTTTGCTAAGTTGCCAATTTGAGTTCTCAGTTCAGGTACAGATTTAGGTTCATGGGTTCAGGAAAAAAATAATTCCCATTTGGGTTTGTGAATTTATATATGCTAAGTCATTTCAGAGTATGAATATATGGTTCTTGATCATTGATATAGAACTTATCAAATCTTACCACTTGGTATTAGGCCTAAATCAAATGTATTAAAAATATTTGTGTAATGATATGGGAAGTCAAGTTTATGGTTCAATAGCTCACCTAGATAGTCAACATTATGAGTGTAGTTATAATGTTTTCAAATTATAATTGAATTAACAATATTGGGACAATGTTTTGGTATATAATGTATGACATTACCTTCGATTTGATTGTTAGGAACAAACATAGTCCAATTTTCCCTATTGTCCAAAAATTTGTAGACATTAATCTACCTACATTTACTATTCTTATTAATGTTATGCTAACTTATACATGCTTAACAAGCTTCATGAATCCAAGGGTTAATTATTTGGCCTAGATGTAGGGAATGAGACACTATGATAGATGGGAACCTCATTCATTTTTAGCCACTTGCTGCGCCACCATAGTCATCAAAATTTACCACATCAATAGGATTTGGCAGCATCCTTACTCAAGAAACCACAAGTAGATGTGTCATTTATAATCTACTAACCTACCATAACCTTATAGATGCATGAATTATAAATGTCAGCTATCAAGGGTTTATCTATAATAACTTGTTCTTGATGTATGAGAATATATAGGATCTAATAGATGTTTACTAATTTAATGGCCAACTCCCAACATCTCCTAATTAGAAGATGCAAATACTTCATACTAGAATCTCATTTCTCTATAAGTTCCATCAATATAGGTCTATGAAATCTCATCTCAAGGTGGTGGTAGACCAACCAACGACCTAAACATATATATCCAAACTAATCACCAACTAGGCTGTCGTCAGTGATTAATTTGGATATTTATCTTTGGGTAAATTTAAAAAAAATAAAAAACGTGTTGGTCAAAAGTTCAACCAATGCTTACTAGCATTGGTCAAACTTTTGAACAATGCATCAACAAGGATGTTGTCGTGGGTTTGGTATCCTGGTCGATTGAGGACCAACATTGGTCAAACTTTTGACTAAGTTTGGTTGAACTTTTGACCAAAGCATCGACTGGGATGCCTTCATGGGTTTGGCATCTTGGTAAATGCTTTGGTCAAAATTTTGAGAAAACTTGGTCAAAAAATTTACAACCATTCTCATTAATAAGGGAGGCCATTTTCAACCAAATGCACCATCAAAATTCTAACACTGACAAGAATTGGTCAAACTTTCGATGAGAAAAATAGAGACAAAATAATTTGCAAATCATTTGACCAACATGAGTAAAAAATTTAACCATTTTTTGTCAAAAAATGAGGCCAATTCTACTAGTTCTCACTTCAACTTATTCATTAAATAGTGTTTCCATGTTTTCAGTTCCCCTATATTTTTTAAACTTCTAGCATTAGGGATGAGTTAATGTGATGTCATGTGTATGTCTAGATCTACCTTAAGTAACTTCTAGTCTCATCTATCCCTTTGTGTGCACCTAGGTGGGAATTCAAAAGAAATCTAATGAATTCATTCATATTAGGTGATTAGGAAAGGGAGGGTAAGTCTATGCATTTCTTAGATAGAGGGAAGTTTCTTTGAAACCCTATTGCTTTGATCAAGGGTTCATGGTGAAGACATGATGTATTTAAAAAGAAGATCATGCTTATATTTAGAGAAAAAGGCAACAAAGAACATCAATATCAAGGCTAGAGGATATGATGCAGATCATGAAAACAAGTTAGAAGGAAGAAAATTCAATTTTGATGCAGAGCAAGAGCTCAAATATATAACAATGGCGAACATCTTGGTCAAAGGTGGCAAGATCAAATATGGAAACCAAATAATTGGTGTAGAATGCATCAGAATCTCCACATCATTGGTTAAAAGGTCAATTTCCCTTAGAGATTGATTCCTAACTATCAAGTGGGGATTAAATCAATTATTAAGGTCTGAGCAGTCACACCATTGCAAGGAGTTAAGGCTAACTTCTTGTTAAGGTGGAAAAGTGATGAAAGTTCTTCATTGCATCATCATAGGTGGTTAAAGTTGACTTGTGGTTAGTTTTGTGATAGAGAAAAAAACATGCATTCCTGGCTAGATAGAATTTTTGCAAGATAATTCATGAAAAAAATTCTATTGGGGGTTGTGAGTTATCAAAATCTACAAGTAATTTGGTTAGCCTTATTGCTCTTAGGTTAAGATCTTATTTTGTCATAAGCTTTTGATCTAAGAAAGACATACTCATTGCACATAATTACAAGTCCTAAGGGAGGTGTACCTTTGAATTTAGAGGGAAGTGATAGAACACATGCACTGACCCATTTTTTGGTGACATCCTTTTATTTCTCCAAATATTGGCCATTAAAAAGAGTCAGGCTATAAAGCCTAACATGAGAACAAACTATTAACCAACAATTTTTGGTGACTCTACTAGGGAGAATTCAAAATGAAAGAGCTCTGAAGAATTTTCCTTCATAATTAATGTGCACTCCAATTCCATATATATTTCGATTTGCAAGATAGGTCTTGTGGAGGCTAGGTATTTTCCATAAGAACCTAATACCAAATTTATAGCCTCAACCTGCTAAAAAAGGAGAAGCTAACTTAAAGTTGAAGACTAGTAAAGTTTCCTTGATCACCAGGGTTAAGGTAAACTCAAAACACCATTTTCTAAGGTAAACCAAGAGTGCCACAGAAAGAGCAAGGATTGACCTAGTATACGAGGAACTAAGAAAGGCCAAATTTCTTATTCTAGAAGATATTTTCAGAAAGGGAAGAGTGCTTATAAGGCAATCTGTGGCTAGGAAACTCCAAGAAACTCTCTTGCCTATAGTCATTTTTACCAGAACAAGGAGAAGTCAATCTTCTTCCCCTCCTATTGCTAGAACTTCTATTTCTCCTATTCGTAATTCTTTATTGTTGCATGGTGTAGCACTCCTTGTTTTAGTCACTTTCCAAGAAAATCTTATTATTGTACCAGAAGCTACGGAAGTCCCTTGGGGAAATGAAATTGGTCCTCTCAACCTTGGAGATAATAATAAATTTCTAAGAGCATCAAGAATTTTTTCCCCAAGATTCAATGGTGATGGCACAATTTCTGTAGAACAACACCTAGTTGCCTTTCATAAAGCTTGTGGTGTGGTGAATCCTCAACATGAAGATGCAATAGTTAGGATGTTTATGGATACTCTTGTAGATAATGCTACTGATTGCTTCCAAGATTTACCTATAGGGTGCATCACAAATTGGGATCACATGAAGCAAAATTTTGAAGAGCCCTATAAAAGTATAGAAGATGCACATGTGCTATTTCTATAATTGACACAAATGAAGAAAGAACCATCCATTTCTATGAGGGATTTTAATGCAAAGTTTAACAAACTCATCAAGAGAATGCCTGCTACAAGTGCACCAATTGATGACAATAAGAAGACCTTCTACATTAGCTCTATGCCTCCTAATTTGGGATATAAAATTAGGAGAGAAAATTTAGTAAATTTACAAGCTACCCAAACACTAGTTGTGGATATGGAAGATGACATGATAGCCTCTAGTAAGTGGAAAAGAGAACTTCAATCTAGAACCATAGGCACTGCAACTAACACTTCAAATAATACATATGTCATGCTCTAAAAGTTGTCTAATGAGGTCATTTCATTGAAGAAAAAAATCAATGGGCCTATTCATTCTTTTCACCAACCTTATCAAGAAGGTTCTCGACATCCAAATGGAGGTAAGAATTTACAAACACCACCTACTCATTAGAGGTTAGCAATTGAGGCTGCTCCAAAGAGACAAAACATATGTACTTTCCACTTAAGGGAATATCATGATGGGGATACATGTGATGACATGATCAGGTATAACTAGATGGTAGATAATAAAGAACAAACAATGGAATATATAGAAAGTGAAGATGATCATACTCCTTGTGGAGACTCTGAAAACTTTTATTTGGAGTATGAATCAAATTCAAAAACTGGATGAGACTATTTTGCAACTCTAGATGGACCTCAGTTGATAGTCATGACTAGAGGTTAGAAGAATAAGAATCAAACCTCCACTTTAGTTCATGAAAAAAATCATGTACCATCAAACAAAGTAGCTAGTGATAGTGGCATGGTACCTTCAACTTCACAAAAGAAACACAAAGTTAAGTTATCTAATTCCTTTGATATAATACAATACTATGAAGAGGTGAGAATTTAGATATCTCCACTAGATTATTTGAAGTGTAACCTTGATCAAATCCAAAGACTTGTTGAGAACTGTAATAATAAAGATGCAGGTCATGATAGTATGAATGCTAATGTTGATCAACACAATAAAGCTAGCACTATTAGTGGAACCTCTCAGCCTAATGAAGATCTTGCACTACCCAAGTTGTTTCAAGAAGAAGAGTCTATTGTCTTCCCTACTTCTCCTAATAAAAAACTAGATCCTTTTTACATTTCCTTGTTTATTAATGGAAATAGGTTGAGTAATTGCATCATAGACTCAAGGGCTTCTTATACTATGATGGCTGCCTTTGTAGCTAATGCTCTAGGTCTACCCTTGACTAAAATTTTTGGCCACTATTACTCAATGGATGCAAAAAAAGTACCCTTTCTTGGACATATAAGGAAGAAAAATGGAGAGATAAGGATTTTTTTTGATTTTAGAAATCTAAATCAAGCTTCTCTGAAAGATAACTTTGCACTCCCCAACATGGATTACCTCTTGTAGACAGTTGCATGGTTAGAGATGATGTCTATGTTAGATGGCTTTTCAGGGTATAATCAGATTAAAGTAGATGAGGCATATTAGTTCAAGACACCATTCACCACACCTTGGGGTAATTTTACATATAGTAGGATTCCTTTTGGCTTAATCAATGTAGGTGCAACATTTCAAAATGCAATAAATTTAGCTTTTGATGATTTGGAGAATAAAATCATTTTTGTGTACCTAGATGATTTGATAGTCTTCTCCAAGAAAAGGGTAGATCACATAAAGGACTTAGAAAGAGTTTTACAAAGGCGTAGAAATCATGGTGTCTCACTGAATCCCAAAAAATTAGTATTTTGTGTAATAGAAGGTAAACTACTTGGTCACATTGTCTCTCAAGATTGACCTAGATAGAGTTAAAGCCATTCAACAATTAAGTTTTCCATTGAGAAAAACTATAGTAAAGTCTTTCTTTGGCTAGGTGAATTTATTAAGAAGGTTTATGCCTTATTTATCTAAGATAGTTAGGTGTATAGTAGATATGATGAAGGGTAATAAATCTTTTAAATGGAGTGATATTGGAAAAAGAACTTTTTGAAGATATCAAAGGTGCTATTGCCAAAGCCCCTATTCTTGTTCATCTAGACTATATTAAGGATTTCATCATAAATTTTTATGCATCAGAGCATACCATATCAACCATATTGTGGAAAGAAAAAAGAAAGAATAAAAGCTCCAATTTATTTCATGAGTATGCCCTTGAAGAATCAAGAAATGAGATACTCACAAATGAAGAAACATGCATATGTAGTGGTGAGAGCACTCAAGAATTTTAGATTTTATGTGTTGCATTCCCATTCAGTGATATATGTGCCTGATCTTGCAGTTACAAGTATCTTGACATAGCAAGAGGTTGGTTGTAATAATAGAGGAGTTTGGATAGAAAAGGTCCAACAATATGACATAGAAATTAAGCCAACCAAACTTGTGAGAGGAAGTTCACTCTATAAAACCTTGGTAGAAGATCATCAAGTTGAAGTAGAATATATTCCAAAGGCCCTCATGATCAACCTTCAAGATCCTTGGTTTTCAAATATTGCATACATTCTAAGTTATGGTGAGTTTCCTAATGTATTAAGTGCTAAGCAAAGGAGAAATCTTAAAACAAAAGGCGTAAGGTATGTAATTCATGATGATGTCTTATATAAGAGAGCTATTGATGGTACATTTCTAAGAAGGGTTGATAAAAAGAAGCAGGTGAAGTAGTTAAGATCATTTCATGATTAAGCATGTGGAGGACATTTTTATAGCATTGTCACTGCATTCAAAATTTTGAGACAATGTTACTATTGGCCTGGTATGTTTAAGGGTGAATATTAGTGAGTTTCTAATTGTGATAAATCTAAGATATTTATTGGTAAACCTCAGCTAGCTGCCTTTCTTCTTAGGCCACTGGTGATTGAAGCTCCTTTCCACCAATGGGGTTTGATTTCATAGGTCCAATTAATCCTCCTTCAAGCCAAGGAAACTCTTACATATTGATTGTCATAGATTATTTTACTAAATGGGTGGAAGACAAACCTATGAACATATATTGGTCAGATTTGGAGTTCCTGTAAAATTGATAATGGACAATGCATCTTATTTCTCTTCCTCAAAAATTATTGAATTTTTTTATGATAATGGTATCCAATTTGGTCATTGCTCTGATTATTTTCCTCAAGAAAATGAGTAGGCAGATGTTGAATATAATTAGTTAATTGTGTATTGTCTTTGATGTTACACAAAATGTCATATCTTTACCACTCAATTTTTGTCGAGCTCACTCAGGAAATGAAGATAGTTTGTTGTGTTTTCTAAGCATTCTAGTGTTTTCTAGTAGTGTCTACAAAGTTCACTCAACTGTCAAAGAGAAGTTCAAAAAATTTGAGGATTGAAAGTAAGCAAGTGTATGAAAGAAGAGAAGATTCTATGAGGAAGCAAATTAGAAGGATAAGAAGAATATCCTTATAGAGATACAAAGATATATTTGATTAGAAAGGATCAAGTATTCAAGTCAAAATTGAGATTTGTAATCAAAAATTAAGTTGCATCATAAATTAGGTCATCTCATTGTTACTCTCTAACCATTGTAGTGGTGATCTAAATCTCTAAATAGAGTTGGCTTAACAACTATTTGTAAATCCTCTAACAAGGTGGAATTCATAGATTGAAGTGTCTAAATACCTCTAACAAGGCCACTACTAACAAGGTTATTAAATCCTCTAAGAAGGTCACACCCAAAAATGTGTTTTTTAACCTTTAATAAGGTTGGCTCCTAATAGGGATCACTTCAAAAGAGTGAAAATTTGTAACTAGTTACAATTAATGGTTTTTCCAAATTGGGTTTCCACATTAAATCTTGGTGTCACTTGTGTTCATGCTATTTCCTTTATGTGCATGAAACTAAGTTAATTAAAGTTTAATCACATATAATATCTTAAGATTTTCATGTTAAGAATTTTTTGAGTTACATTTATTATTTTAGTGGTTACCAAGTTACATCATATTATTAGTATTAACCAAGTGCCTATGTCTTTACTGAGCAAGAGTGTTTTCCAATGAAGTTTATGTTCCATGTTGACATCTAAGGGATTAGGGTTTTATTTTAGTGGTAATTGATTCACCCCTCCCCTCTTAGTTACTCCTCTTATATTTCCAACAATTGGTATCAGAGCTTTTGGTGCTTGTAGAGAAGGTTTCAAGGAGCTAAGCTAAAAGATTAGGATGTCATATAGAAGAGAGATTCCCAAAATGTACAAAGATAACTTTGGGGCATGGAAATAACTTATGAAGTTTCACCTGGAAACCATTAGTGATTCAAGTTTGAAATATTTGGAAAACTCTTACAATGCTTCTACAGGAACATTGACTATGGAGGAGATTGTTGAAACAAAAAATCACAACATTATGATGACTAACATAGCATCAACTCTTAACTATGCTAAATTTGATGAGTTAAAAGGATGTGCTACTTCTCATGACATGTGAACCAAACTGAAGGATATCTATGGAGGTGGTGATAATGTCAAAAGAGAAAAAACAAAAAGCTTGAGAGGTTAGTATGATCAGATGAAGATGAGAGAGGGTGAGAACATTGCAAAATATGTTGAGAGAATAAAAGCTAGTGTCAATGCAATCAAAGCCTTTGGAGGAACAATTGAAGATGTAATAGTGGTAAGCAAGGTACTTGGAACCATTTTTCCTATCTATGCAATCAGAGTGTTTGCTATTCATGATATGAGATGTGATCCAAATAACAAGATAACCTTGGATGCTCTAGTTGGAAGATTGACAACATTTGAACTAGATAACTATGATAATTACACTCCTAGTTCTAGAAATATTGAGTTTGCATTTGAAGCCAAGGTATCGCTCAAGAAGAAAGCTAAAAGGTATAAGAGGAAACAATCTAAAAGTGAAGAGGAAGATAGTTCTGACAGTGATCTTGAAGCCTTTGAAGCATTTCTTCCAAGAAGGTATCCCAAAGGTAAAGGAAAGTATAAAGGTAAAATTCATTTAATCTATTTTTCTTGTGAAGAAGTTGGTCACATAGCTGCAAGGTGTCCAAATAGAGAAGACAAAGATAAAAAGAAGAACAAAAAGTACAAAGGCAAAAATGATTTCAAGAACCTTAAGGACTACAAGGATAAAGATAAGAAGTCTTGTTTTATGGCTAATGATTTAGATAGTAGTAATGATGATGAAATGGTGTATATTGCTATAAAATATGAATATGATGATGAAGATAAAATGACACTTATCTCTCATGTTAGAAAAAAGGATACATGGATTATTGATAGTGGCTACTCACATCATATGACTAGTGATAAAACAAAGTTTGAACATTTTTAACACTACGATGGTGGAAGTGCAAGATTTGGAAACAATGAACCATGTTGCATAAAGGGAAAAGGTTGTCTCTTACTAACCAATGAACTTAGATGTGATAATTCTTATTGGGTTCGAATGACTAAAGAATAATCTATTAAGTGTGGCATAGTTGAATAACATTAGATTCAAGGTAGAATTCATGAATGAGAAGGCCAATCTGCTAGATGGAAAAGGAAATCTAGTTGGGTCTGGTAACCAAACAAAAGGTAACTTATTCTACCTAGATCTCATTGAAAGTTGATGTTTCATTGCTCAAGTAGAAGAAAGTTGGTTATGGAATAAAAGGTTATGTCATGTGAACATTAATAATTTGATCAAGATAAGCATAAAGAAAAGAGTGAGAGGTATTCCTAGTTTGACAAGACTTGATATGGGCCTATGCAAAAGTTATTAAATTGGTAAAATGGGCAAGACAAGTTTCAAAAGCAAGAACTATCATTCTGAAGAAGTCTTGGAGCTCATTGATACTCACTTATGTGGACCTATTGGTATTGAAAGCTATAGTGGAGATAAGTACTTTATTCTTTTTGTTGATGATTATTCTAAAATGATGACTATAATGTATCTAAAGAATTTCAAAAGTTTAAGTAGTATCTAGCTAGAGTAGAGAAGGAAACTATAAAGAAGTTGAAATGTTTGAGATCAGATAAAGGAGGTAAATTTGTTTCTAATGAGTTCAATGAATTATTCATCGAAAGAGGAATTAAAAGACAAGTACAAGCCCTTGGTACACCATAACAAAATGGTATAGCTGAGAGAAGGAACAAATCCATAAGGGATTGTACAAGAACTTTGATGATAGAAAAGAATGTTGCTATCAAATACTGGAAGGAAGCAATCAATACTATAGTGCATACCTTGAATAGAGTACAACTAAAGAAAGACTCAAATCAAACTCCTTATGAACTATGGTATGGCTAAAAACCTAATTTAAGTTACTTGAAAGTATTTAGTAGCAAATGTTATATTCTGAAAGAGACTAGGAAAAGAAAATTTGATGTAAAAGGTGATGAAGGCATATTCCTAGGATACTCTAGTAGAAGTAAAGAATATAAATGTTTAAATTTGTCCACTCATAATATCATAGAAAGTGCACATGTGTGAATTGATGAGTTTGATAAAAAGAGCATCAAAGAACCTAAGGATTACAAAAGGTTTATTTACTTTGAACCTGATACATTGCCAAATCTAATTGGAAGTCAGGAGAATTCACCTCTTGAGTCCCCAAAATCTCCAAAAGCACCCAAGTTGCATCCAGTGCAATGCAAGTCACAGTATGATGGACTTGAGTCATAGTGAGAGGCTAATGAGTTGTATATAGAGAAAACCAAGTCTAAAGGACTCGAGTCATAGATAGTGGGACCTAAGCTTGATACATAAGATCATGGAAATGATAGTGAAACAAATTCTAAATCCAAAGTATCTATGTTGGCAAGATATGTAAGAAGGCACCATGTACCTAATTAGATCATTTGAGACAAGTTAGATGGTACAATGATACGAAACAAATTGAAAGGTACATGTTTTCTTATTGAATTTGAACCTAGATTAGTTAAAGATGCTTTGGATAATGAAAGATGGATTGAAGCAATGAATAAAGAGATAGAATAGATAGAAAAGAATAAGACCTAGACTCTTGTTCCTAGACCCAAGGATAAAAATGTAATTTGCACAAAGTGGGTTTTCAAAAATAAGCTGAATGAAGATGTAGAATTTTCTAGAAACAAAGATGGATTAATATGCAAAGGCAATTCTCAAGAAGAAAGTATTGATTATGGTGAAACATTTTCTCCTGTTGCAAGATTAGAAGGTGTTACGACGTTACTTTCTTATGCTACATATAAAAGATTTAAAGTTTATCAAATGGATGTGAAATCTACATTCTTCAATGAAATTCTTGAAGATGAAGTTTACATAGAACATCCTGAATGTTTTGTAGATCCTAGCAAAAGGTAAATGGTTTGTGAACTACAAAAAGCATTGTATGCTCTCAAGAAGGATCCCAGAGCTTGGTATGAAAGACTTAATAACTACTTAATAAAGATTAGTTTTCAAAGGATAAATGAAAAGAAAAACTTATATATCAAAGAAGGACCAGACAAGAAGATTGTGTTGGCAGAAATATTTGTGGATGACACATTATTTACTAAAAATGATGACTTATGCAAAGATTTTTTTACAGGAAATGAGTAAGGAATTTGAGATGTCCATGTTTGGAGAGATACAATTCTTTGTTGGATTGCATATTCAATAGAAGAAAGATGTTATCTACATTACTCAATCTAAATATATCAGGGAGATACTAAAGAAATCTGGAATTGAAGATTCAAGACTAGTTGGAATACCTATGTCTACTAGACATAAGATTTCCAAGAATGATGATTCTAAAGAAGTAGATTAGACCAAAAAAAGATCAATGATTGGTAAACTACAATATGTAGTGCATACAAGGCCTGATATTGCATTAGCAGTTGGTATGGTGGCAAGATTCTCAACAAATCCTAAAGAAAATCAAATGATGGTGATCAAGAGAATCATGAGGTACCTAAAGGGTACTGAAGACTATGGATTATGGTACAAGAAAGGAGGCAATCTATATTTGAAAGCCTTCACTGATGTTGATTGGGCAGGAAGTGTTGCTGACATGAAGAGAACCATTGGTGGAGTGTTCTTTCTTGGTAAAAGACTAGTATCTTGGACAAGTATGAAGAAAAAATGCATTTCTTAGGCTACAATAGAGGAAAAGTATGTTGTAGTAGTAGTTAATTTCTCCAATGTTGTTTGGTTCAAGCAACTATTGGCAGGTATGAAGGTAGAGATCATGGATCTAGTAGTTATCTTCTATGATAACACCGATACAATTAATATATCAAAGAATCCTATGATGCATACTAAAACCAAGCACTTTGTAATAAAATATCATTTTATGAGAGAATTGGTGCAAGATAAAGAGGTAAGATTGGAATATGTGAATACTAAAGAACAAATTGAAGACATATTCACTAAGCCATTACCTAAGGATGTATTTTTGTATCTAAGATATCAGTTAGGGGTTATTACCCTATGTTAAGCTCACTGAATGAATTTTACTGGTGCATCAACTAGAGCATGTTGAAAATTAGTCAGTTGATGCAGTAATGAAAGGGCAGATTATAGATAAATCTGTACACAAGGTAGATTGATATTAACAGAATATTTTCTTTGGCATAAGATGTCAAAGAGGGAGATTTTGGTTGTCATTATACCATCATAAATTTTGTTTGAAGATGTCAAAGAAGGAGAACTTGGTCTAATATCAAAGAGGGAAAGTTTTCTATCAGAAGAAGATGTTGAAGACAAAGTTTGTTGATAGAGGAGAAACTAAAGTCAGAGGGAGTTCACACTAATAGAGGGATTTCTCATGGATGAGAATCAAAATGAAACTAAGGATATTTTCCTTAATTTATTTTGCTCTAAAATATCATTGTATTTTGACATTTTGTGTTTCCATCAATGCTAAAGAGAGAGATTGTTGAATAAAATTGGTTAATTGTGTATTGTCTTTGATGTTACACAAAATGTCATATCTTTACCAGTCAGTGTTTGCCAAGCTCACTTGAGAAATGAAGACAATTTATTGTGTCTTTTGTGTATTCTAGTGTTTTCCAAGTTTAGAAGGTAGTGTCTATTGAGTTTACTTGGGCATCAAAGAGAATTTCATAGAAGTTGAGTGTTAACCGAGTTCACTCGAGTAACAAATGAAATTTGGATGGAACCAGTGTTAACCAAACCCACTCGAATACCAAAGGAAGTTAGAAAAGATGTAGTGTTAACTGAGTTCACTTGGTTAACATACGAAAATCATTTCTAAGTTGGTTCTAGAGGACTAAGGAGATGAATATTAATTATTCTAAGTTATATTCAAGCCAACTTGATGGATATGATATAAGTATAAGTTCAAATTGAGGATTGAAAGTAAGCAAGTGTATGGAAGAATAGAAGATGATAATAGGAAACAAATTAGAAGAATAAGCATAATATCCTTATGGAGCTACAAAGATACATTCAATTAGAAAGGATCAAGTATTCAAGCCAAAATTGAGATCTATAATCATAAATTTAGTTGCATCATAAATATGGTCATCTCATTGTTACTCTCTAACCATTGTAGTAGTGATCTAAATCTCTTAGTAGAGTTGGCTTAATAGCTATTTGTAAATCCTCTAACAAGGTGGCATTCCTAGATTGAAGTGTCTAAAGACCTCTAACAAGGCCACTCCTAATAGGCTGATTAAATCCTCTAACTAGATCACACCTAATAGTGTGTTTTGTAACCTCTAACTAGGTTGGCTCCTAATATGGCTCACTTTAGAAGAGTGAAAATCAGTAACTAGTTGCAATTGGTAGTTTTCCCCAAATTGGATTTCCATGTTAAATTTTGGTGTCACTTGTGTTCATGCTATTTCCTTTCTGCGTATGAAACTAAGTTAATTAAGGTTTAATCATAGATAATATCTTAATATTTGCATGTTAAGCATTTTCCAAGTTACATTTGTTATTTTAGTGGTTACTGAGTTAAAACATATTATCATTATTAATCGAGTGCTTGTGTGTTTGCCAAGCAAGATTGTTTTTCAGTTAATTTTATGTTCCATGTTGACATCTAAGGGATCTGGAATATATTTTAGTGGTAACTGATTCAACCCTCCCCTATTAGTTACTCCTCTTATATTTCCAATAGATGAATCTAGAAATAAGAATTTGATTAGTATCTTGAAGAAATTGGTCTCAGATAATTAGAAAGTTGGCACAAGAAGATACATGATGCTTTATGGGAAGATAGGACCACATCTTTCAAGTTAGTTTTTGAAGTAGAAGCTAGCTTGCCACTACCTCTAGAGCTCGCCACTTGTAAGTTGAAGATTGTGATTGAGGATGGCACATTCAAAGATGGATTGGAAAAGAGATTTTTTTAGCTCACCAAGTTTCAAGAGGAAAGAGAAGAAATGGTAGATAAAATAACTTAGCATCAAGGAAGAGTCAAGAATTTATTTGATAAAAGAGAAAGACCAAGGAAATTCATGGAAAGTGATTTGGTCCTGCCATGGGATAAGAGACATGAACCAAGAGGAATGCACTCCAAGTTTTAGTCTTTATGGAGAGGGCCATTCAAATCATGCAAGTGAACCAGAATAATTCTTTCAAGTTGGCATATCCCATTGGAGAAATCCTACCATGTTCTTATAATGGGTAGGATTTGAAGTTGTATCAAATGCAAAACTGAAGTAGGTAACCCCTACATAGTAGCTAGTTAGGTAGGTTTTTCTTTCATGCAGTTTTCTTTAGCTTGGTTTCTCACTTTCTTAGTTAGTTGTTGCTACTTTCCTAGATTAGTCTATTATTTTTGTTGCCAATTTGTCATCTTATTTTGCAAAACTAGAGATTGCTAGGTCCTTGAATAGACATTAACATGCCTAGTTCCCTAGTCAGAGCTAGCTATTGCAATGTTTTTAGTTCCCCTATATTTATCAAACTTCTAGCATTAGGGTTGAGTCAATGTGATGTCATGTTTGTGTCTAGATTTTCCTTAAGGAAATTCTCCTCTGATCTATCCCTTTTTGTACACCCAGGTTGGCATTCAAAAGAAATCTAATGCATTCATTCATATTAGGTGATTAGGAAAGGGAGGGTAAGTCTTTGCCTTTCCTAGATGAGAGGGAAGTTTCTTTGAAACCCTATTGCTTTGATCAACTGTTCATGGTGAAGACAAGATGCATTCGAAAAGAAGATCATGCTTATATTTAGAGAAAAAGGCAGTAGAGAACATCGATATCAAGGCCAAGGGATATGATGTAGATCAATGAAACAAGCTAGAAGGAAGAGCATTTGATTTTGATGCAAAGGAAGAGCTCAAATAGATAGCAATGGAGAACATCCTGGTCAAAGATGGTAAGATAGAAGATGGAAACCAAATCAATGATGTAGAATGCATCGAAATCTCCATGTCACTGGTTGAAAAGTGAATTTCCCTTGGAGATGGATTCCTAACCCTCAAATGGGGATCAAATTGACTGATGGTGTTTTATGATGGAATTATAAGTGCCCTTAAGTATTTTAAGTTGTGAAGAAGTGAGAGCTAACCACTGTAGTTAAGGTTTGAGTAGTCGCATGATCACAAGGAGTTAAGGCTAACTTTTGGCTAAGGTGATGAAGTAGAAAAAAAATTCATCACATTGTCATAGGTGGTTAAAGTTGACCTGAGGTTAGTGTTGTGATAGAGCAAAATCATGCATTCATCACTTCACAAGGTTAAGAGACGAGTCAAGGTTTTAGGTTGCAATGGATGGTAGTGGTCAATTTCACATGGTTATTGCATCATCACATGGTTTTGGTGGCAATTAAATCCTTTGGTCACGAAGCCACAAAACAAGATCATAGTCTTCTATGTAGTCATCACAACATCATAGATTTTAAGGCTGAATTTCAAATTTGGGTTACAAATCTATAAAAGGTGAAATGGGTGGTTAAGTGTGAAGTGATCACAAAATCACATGTAGTAATGTAGTTAAGGGAAGTTTAAGTGGCAAAGCTACTAGAAGTAACCTAAGGCATTCAAAATTTTAACTATCACACCATCACAAGTAGTTAAGATTAATTTGAGGTAGGGTTGTGAAGGAGAAAAAGATTATGATCACACTATCACATAGTTAAGCCATGAGCAAAGATTTTGAGTTGTGAAATTACAAAGAGAATTTAACAGTTAAAGAAATAAGGTATCACACCATTGCAAAGCTTAGCTGTAAGTTAAAACTTAAGGTTGTAAACCTATGAAATGAAATAATAGTTAGTGATCGTAACATCATAGATAGTAATGCAGTTAAGGTATTCTATGTTGCAAAGCTATGAATAGTAACCTAGATCATCAATGTATCCTAACCATCTAACAAAGATTACATCAACACCTATCACTTTCTCACTTTATAAAGTTCCATGAGAAATAACCAAAGTGAGAAAGTGAGCATTTGACACGTGGAGATGGTGGGACCAGACTCAGCTGTGGGCCACGAAAAGGAATGCATTAGAATAAGTTTTCTAGATGACATGCTCAGATTGGTTGGAGTTTTTGACTGTTATAAAAGATCTTCACTTTATGGAGGTCGTTGATCAAAAGCAAATCAACACTTGTCACATTCCCATTTTTCAAAAATGCATAAAGAATAATGAAAGAAAGAATTCAAGCATTGGACATGTGTGCACAGATGGACCCATGAAGGAATTCATAAAGGGAAAAATAAGGAGGATCACTAGGTTTTAATCAAGATCATTGATTTAAGATTGACGACCAGAATTCAAACTTGCTATGATTGTCGAGATATAGATTAAATGGATTTGGTGCCAATGAAAAAATTATGAAGGAAATGAAGATTTTCACAAGGTTTCTAAAGCCACATGAAGATACATTTTACCCAGGTGTTCTCGGAGGTGCCATGGGATCAAGATCATCACTGCGAAATATGCCACGTGTCCATACCATGTTACAGATTAGATGTTTTCACATTTTATTCATATTTTATTTCTATTGTTTGACTGTTGCATTGCCAAAACTAAGGAATGAATGAAAACTATAAATGTAATTTCTTTTGATAATGAAAGGGTTGGAAATCTTGATGGTGAATTGGTCTTGTAGTTCCATCTACCTGCATTTTCTATTAATGTTTTTCTGTTCCACTTAGTTTTAAAATAGTTTCTACATGAAGAGTTGAAAGACAATTGCGTGTGGCTCTGTTATCTCCTTTTGAATTCCATTTCATCATGGTGTTAGCAGTAAAGTAATTCCAATTACTATCCATATATGATTATGCTTCTTCTCTCCCTCTTATTGTTTTGCTTTGTTAGGGTTAACAATCATGATTTCATAAGTAGAGATAGATTTTAGTTAGAAGCTAGATAGAAGTTTTGCAAGATAATTCATGAAAAACATCCCATTGGGGGTTCTGAGTTATCCAAATCCATTTTTCCTGAGTTATTTATGTCTACAAGAAATTCAGTTAGCCTTTACTACTTTTAAGTTAAGAGCTTATTCTTTCTTAATATTTTGATCTGAGAAAGACATATTAATTGCACATCATTGCAAGTCCTAAGGGAGTTGCACCTTGTAATTTAGAGGGTAGTGATAGAACACATACAAAGATCCATTTTTTATTGACATCCTTTTATTTTGCCAAACATTGGGCATTAAAAAGAGTTAGGTTATAAAGCGTAACAGGAGAAAACAATGTTAATCAATAAAAAGAAAAAAGAAATCCTCATTTTCTAGATCTCCATATTCAGTATTCAATGGAGCCTTGAAAGATTGTAGAACTATTGGTGTTGAACTACATGGGAGGCATCTCTTGTGCCTTAAATATTTTGATTCAAGTTTTGGTCTCCCTAGAAGAAGAAACTATGAATGTTACTATGGGAATTTTGGCTCATGCCCATTTGATTTATCTTAATGAACTGAGCATTGTTATTGTTGTTGGTTGGGATAATTCTATTGTTTGGGTGTGTGTTCCATTGCCAATTTTACTAGAGAAACCATTATTGCGATCTACAGGGTTAGAATTATTTTTTATGGTGTTGAAATGCCTTGTATCATTTTGTTTGTAACCATTATTATTTTGAGCCTCGTTAGAGTGTTAAAAATTGTTGTTCTATCCCTATAATAATTGTAGGCACATGAGAACATTTTTTATTTGAGATATAGTTTTCTCTGGACAATTATTCTAGATTAGTAGTCACACTTTTTCTTTGGTAGTCAAAGAAACCCTTTTCTTGAAGAAAAATGCCTTTGGTGGTTTGTATCATGGATATGTAATGGTAGAGGTTTTAGTAGAAGCCACCTGCTCCATTGGTATAGGGTTCAAAGGAGGAAATTTAGTAGGCACAACTTTTGCTCCTATTGGGTAAGGGAGAGGATTATGGTGGAAGGGTTAACCGTAGTCAACATGTTCCCACCTCCATTGGGATTTTCTAGTTTTGTAAAAGTGGTCACTTCTTGAAATACATTGTCTAAGGTGTCAATATCTACTATAGGAAGCCTTCATAAGAGGATGGTTGTAAGTTTATCTATGGAGTTGAGGTATATTTGTATCACAACTTCTGGGGAACCATGTAGGAAGCTTCCAATCCCTAGTATGTCATATGAAAGTGATGATTAAACGAGGAGATTTTCTCTATAGGATCCCTCTTGATAGATAGAAATTGGTGGTGTAAGATAGCCAGATTGATAAATATTTTGAATTGATCTAGAAATAGATTCTCTAAGATCACGAAATCTATGTTAGTAGCTGGCAATAGGTTCACCTACCAATTGAATGTTGCTTCTCCCAAAGTGTAAGGGAACAAGAGAAGTACCATATCCTCATGCTCAATTTTTTTCCTATTGCATATTTCCTTAAAGACCTTAATGTGATCTTTCACTATTTGAATTTCACCATAAATGTACTTTGGGCAGAAGTTCTCACAATTTTTGGGTAGGTCATGGAGTGGACTTATTAACTTAATTGGTGAATACTAAGTGGTTTCAAAGAAAACCATTGGTGTTGGTGGTACTAATTAGGTTTGTTTCTGATTGGATGTAGTTGAAGAAAAAGTGAACTATGAAGTAGAAGATGATAATAGAATATGTGGTGTGAGTGAGTGGAGCCTTGGAATTCCTTTATCATTGAGATGCTTGTGAAAATGATTGAATTCTAGAAAGTCATGCTTACTGGGAGAAAACCTCAAATCTTACTAAAAGAGATGTGATGGATCAAGATGGTCTGACCTCTAAAACTATGTACACAAACTTCTGGAGTTATAAGGTTGCACACCTTCAACCCTATGAAGTTGCATACCTACAAAGTTGCAAAGTTGTAGAAATGCAAACCTATCAGACTATAAAAAAACAAAACTATTAAAAAAAAAATTCTATCAAATTGTAGAACTGTGATTTGGACAAAATTGTGTTAAATTAGCCCTCCTTCTAGTGTCACTTCTATAGGGCAGTCAGTTGGCATGATGCCAAGGATAGAAATTCTAAAAAATCTCTCTCTTGAAAAGATGATTAAAGTAAACAAATACAAGTTTTTGGATGTTGTTTTTCAACACCCTAGGTAGCTCAATGGAAGATAAATGTGAATGTTCACAAGGAGGCCTTTTTTGGTATCTTTTGACAATTCTGGGCAATTCAAACATAATTGTAATCCAATATTTGTTTGTATTTTTTGATTTTATGATAAATGCAAGTTTTAGCAATGCAACTATATAAATTCATATTCTAAAGACATTTAAATAGAAAATGAAAATGATAGGGTAACAAGAGATTAAAGAAAATTTTTGAAAATAAAATTCCTAATGCACATATGTCAAAGCAACAATACGTGTACGAATTAAAACCTCAAATGGAATGGTAGGGAATTAGTGAAAGTAGAAAAAAAAAGTCCTCAAATCCACTAGTACAATTTTCAAAGGAAATTATTGTACGCCCAAAGTTGTTTCATGATTTATCAAATCATGCATCTATGGAGAGTGCCCACACATGAGACAAATCACTATGCAAAAACAAGAGGGTGATCCTTTCTCCAACTAGTCACAATAGAGGATTTTTCTAAAAAAAGACAAATAATAGAACTAAAAAAACTTATGATCATTAAAACAAAACAAAAACATTGGCTCCATCGCAATTCATGAACAAAAATTTATAAAATAAACACACATTCTAGAAAGATGAGCTACACATAGAATGAGAGAACCAATAGCATACTTTATTGTATCAAAATTTTGGCCTTGAACACATATACAATGATGCATTTATAATAAACCCCATCCTTTCATGCATTTTTGGATGCAGATATTTTTCCTTACAAAAGCATGATCAAATCACTAACTTTATTAAAATTATGTACAAACAAGCTCCTAACTAGGTTGCAAATAGAGTGGGCTTAACCATGGAGGAAAATTTGTAGTTAAGTATGCTCAAGAGGGAGTTGTACTAGGATGGGTGACCTCTTGAGAAGTTATCATGCTTCAAATATATGACAATTACCTAGATCCAATGAGTGCTAAGTGTTCCATTTATTCTCATGAGAGATGGATGTTAGAATATACAGTCCATGAATATAACTGAGAGATAACTAAGAGGGGGGTGGGGTCGGGGGCATGAATCATTTATCCAAATGATATCATAATTATGAACCATATTAAACTTTAACCATATGAAAAATATAATTAGAAACGATAACAAGATACTCATGTACAACTAACACCAGATATGTTAACTAGGGAAACCCTTGATCAGAGGGAAAACTAAAGTGGGGATGGTACCCATAAGATGATGTACTAATATAAAAATTCCTTATTAGAGGATGGACCCTGTTAGGAGTCTATAAAAACATTTAGTACATATCAGTCCCTGTTAGGAGACTTTGAATCCCCATTAGGAGATTCCAGCCCTGTTAGGAGTTGTGGAAGATAGTTGGACCCACTACCTAAACAAATTCAAGATTAAGTTCAATGAACCCACTATCCAAATGATCTCTATATTATTCCTTGTAGAATAATAGATATGAAATGTACTTCCTTCCTCTTCTTCTATCCTATCAAAAAGACTTCTTCTCCTTCATAACTTGTAACAAAATCACAAAACTCACCTCCAATAATCCCTTGGATCACTTACTCACATTTAGTAAATACTCTTCTCCTTTTTGTAGTTCATATTCAATTCAATACTTGATACCATATCTTCAAAATAGTTTCTTGAGTCAACCTTGCAATTTTCCTAATTAATTATAATAATATAATTAATTAAATTACAATTAGAATATCATTGTTAGCTCACAGTCTATATAACTTCTCACACATGTGATACTAGGGCTTGTGCACTTTTTGACATCACCACTTGACTTTCATGAGTCATTTTCTAACCACACATCTCCTCATTACATCTCAGATGAAAGATATCAAACAAATATCAGGATGTTGTTATCCAAGCACTATGTTTTTGTACTTCTCTTAGTAAATCAATCATATCTTTTGTATGTCTTTGAATTAGATTCAATGCATTGAACCACATCATTAGGACATAGTGTAGAACATGTCCATGACTGCACATCACAAAAAAATCAAACAATTTTCCCTACAACTAAAGTCTTTGTCTACTACTTTGGCAATCTACACAGACTTACTACTATGTTGACATCAATGACAAATACAATCATGAATGCAATATGTCAATACTCTCCAATTCTTGGGATACTCCCTCAATGTTATAATTCATGCTAAAAATCTCCCCCTTTGACATTGATGGATAAATAGACATAAAATTCCAAGAATACCAAATAGTACTCTGTTACTCCTCCTGTCATATTTTCAAATCCTCTTCATCAATTAAATCTAAAATCCTCTGGAACACTACTCTTTTCATCATCTTCTTAGTATCATCAAAATTTGTTCACAATAAACAACTTACCCTACATATCTGCCCCATAGAGATATTCCTCTTTCATTCTTACATGAATCTTTCTCAATCTTTGTAATAAAATAGTGATTTCCAAGCACTCTCCTCATATATACTTAGGACATGTTTTTCATGCATATTCTCCCCCATTGACATCAATTAAAAAAGCCACATTATCTCAATATACCAATTATTAAAGCTTGATAATATACTGCTCCAAGTCTTCAACCAACTCAAGTGTCCAAAAACACCGTTCAAGATCACATGCCAAGAGTCCTTAATGACTCATCTCTCAATAGATACTCCCTCATACATGAAGCATCAAAATTCAATCTATTCTAACAATAGTGCTCTATACTACTAGATTGATGCACTTACTACACCATCTACTCTAAAGTAGGAAGGGGAATAACCCCATGCATACCTCTCAGGTACTCAAATGTATCTTTAGGTAAGGGCTTCATAAAGATACTTGTAATCCAATTTTCAGCGCTCACATACTCCAACCTAATCACTTTTATATTTTCCTTCTCTCTCAAGAAATGATACTTAATAGACATATGCTTAGTCTTAGAATGCAATACAAGATTCTTAGACATAATTACTATACTTTTGTTATCAGAATATATGATAATAAGTTTTGTTAACTCGATACCAATATCCTTCAACATCTACTTCATCCACATAAATTAATTATAGTTATTTCTTGCTGCTACATACTCTACTTCAACTATACTTTGTGAGATACAATCCTATTTCTTTCTTAGACAAGAAACCAATATTCCTCCAAAAAAAGAATGCTCCACCATTGGTTCTCTTTCTGTCATCCATACTACGTACCCAATTGGCATCAATATATACACATAAAGTAAAATCACTTGATCTATCATACCATATTCCATAGTCAGATGTTCCTTTCAAATATTTAAATTGTTAGAAATGATTTTAGAATAACTAGGGGGGGGGGGGGGGGTGAATTAGTTATCCAAGGTCCTAATGTCCAAATAATTTTTTTTCACTAAGTATAGTGAGGCCATTAAACTATCCATTCATCAAAGCTTAAACATTCCTATTCAGTAGGTTACTATAAATCAACATGCAAGTATAACACATGAAAAATCAACACATAACACAGTGATTTACATGGAAACTGTTACCTCTAGTCTTGCCGCCAAGAATTTAAATTTTGAAAGCGCGGCTTGTGCAATGGTTAGCCTTGAATTAATATTTTAATGTTGCAACCCACAAGTTTTTGGCCATCAGATCTAAGCAGACCGACGGTTGGTGCCATCGTGCTATAAAGAAAATGCACGATATTTATGATAGCGCGATGATGCCCTGAAGACACATTGCAGAGGTGGGTCCAGCGTTCGATGGGTCAGAAAAGTTCCACGGTGCCTTGTCCGCTATGTCGCTATCACATATTAGCTAGAAAATCTCCATAGCAACATAGCGCCTGGCGAAAATAGTCACGGCAACAAGTTTCATGACCGACATGTCAGGTGTTTTAGATGGCAAATAAAAAGGGACCATGTGTAACCAAGCCAAAATTTTTGTCAGCACGGCTCACACAGTCGGGGTCTATGATCTCCACCGTTGGATCGGCTAGGATCGATGGTAAGTGCCATCGCGCTATGGCGAAGATGCGCAAGGGTTATGACAGTGACATTGCGCCCTGATGCCACATTTCAGGTGGGGCCATGTTGCAAGGTGATGCCAGGTGTTTCGACATGGCAGGCGGAAGTACAAAGTGCGATGGTCCTCTCCATCGTTAGATTGGATTGCATCAACGGATGGCACCATCTCGCTATGGCGAAGATGTGAAGATTTTATCATAGCAACATGGCGACCATCAGCCACGTGGATCGACATGGGCTAGGTCTCACCAGGGATTGCCAGGTGTCATTCAGAGTCTGATCGCAAGTTGGAGAGTATAGCAGGATAGAGGTTTCGTGGCGGCGGGCAGGCAATTTCATGGCCTGAAAGTTTCAAAACACGGTGAGGCGCTATGGTGCCAACGAAAAACAAATGTATTCTTCGATGGCGACATAGCACCCAAGCAAAAAGTTCACCGTGGTGAGGAAGGATTAGGCAAATGGGTCCTGTTGGTACTCTGCAACGCAATTTGTTAGCCCAGCACCACGGTGGCGAATCAGATGTAGCCACGTATTCATCAGTAAGGTCAAGGCAATATAGACCCTTCGAGTTGGTGCTTTGTTAGACCAGGGAGGTGTTTCATTGGGCCAATAAATAGCGACCACATCCCATATGTTAGAGTTCAATTAGCGTCACCAGTACATGGAAAGGTAAGATCTCCACCGTCAGATCAGGGCCGATCGACGGTAGGCGCCATCGTGCTATAGAAGAGCTACACGAGTCTTATGTTAACAACATTGCACCTGAAGGACACACGTCCTCATGGGTCCAGGGATGTCAGTGAGGACTAGTCAGATCGTTGATATGTGGCCAGTTCTTATTCATCTATACGCTGAGGGGAATGATCTTCCTTGCACACCATTAGATCGATTCTGATCAATGGATGGCACCATCTCACTATGGCAGAGATGCACGGGTTTTAACATGGCAACATAGCGACCATCTGCCATGTTTTGGCAGGAGTTAGGTCTTACCAATCGACGTTAGGAGAACGAATCAAATGATGACACGCGTTCAGTAGGCCTAGTAGTTTTGAGAGGAATGGAAAGTCTTCACGATCGTCGGATCCATGGAGATCTACGACTAGCGCTATCTCACTATCGAGAATAGCTCAGTAGATACCATTGGTGACTTGGCACCCTTGCACCACGTGTCCTGGCAGGACCGCATTCCATGTCGCTAGATGCGATCAGATTCAGGGTGACCGACAGACCAATAAGTTGACGCCACATTTCGACGGGCCTGGTGAATCATAAAAGAAGGAGGGTCGCAGGAGGTCAGGTTTTGCGACCGTCAAATTAGAATAGATCAATGGCAGCGCCATATCACCTTGGTGAAGCTGCAAGATTTTTAGTATAGCAACATGGTGCCCTATTGCCACGTGTCGATGGGGTCAAGTCTCGCCAGGATGGATCACTAAGCTGTTGCCATATGTCATTCGGATGAAGATCAGTTGCCAAGGTGGTGCCAAATGTGATGGGCCCAGAATAGGAACAGCGCAGGGCAGTACGAGGTGATTCTAGTCATCAGATGGAGATAGATCCGCGGTGGGTGCCATTGCGCTATGAAGAACTACTCGGGAGATAGTGTTAGCGACAATGCACCTGGATGACACGTGTCCTATTGGCCCGGTCAAGATTGATGGTTGGCTGGCAGATAATATAACCATCGCAGTTAGTGATAACCATCTGAAGGGTGGTGCAGTAGTTCGATGACGGAAGGTCAACTACAGGAGGACTTCCTTAGGTGGCAAAATAAAGAAATTTAATTGGCCCGCATGGCCTAGTTGACATGTAAGGAGCCTGGTTGACCTTTTGACTAGGCTGATTCATGAATCAAAAAATGAAGATGATCGATGTTATCTTGCAATTTGATCTTCGCGATCATTTCTGACCTACCAGGAATGAATGCCAAGCATAGGGAAACACTCCACTGTCCTAGTCGATCCATCTACTATGTCAGTATCATTCATTGGTGTTGCTCTGTCTACTCGAGGCGTTCTTTCAGTCGAATATCTGATTTGGTACTTCAGAATCATGCTCGAGTGTGATCTTTGATCAGATTTTTTGGGGTTCGATGCCAGTAGGTAGGAAGTAAATGTAACGCGTAAATCTTCAAGTTATGCCTGATCTATAAAGGTAATTTTGTGATTTGTTCCCAGGGTCGACTCTTCTTGATTTTCTCTACTACTGCTCGCGGATTTGCAGTGTAAAAACCCCTTTGTCTCTGAGTTAGATAACATCCTGTACCGTCTCTTTCAACCATCAATGTGCATATGCATTGTTTTGCCTCTCATTGATGCATTAATGAGATCAGTAGTCCACATGTCGTATCTATCTTTGGCCTATTGAATAACATACAAGTGAGATCTCCTTTCCTTGGTGTCATTCAGTTGATTTCCTAATCTGTATGTGATTATTGATCAATATAAGTTTGGATGTGTATGACTTTTGGATGTTACTCTAGTTCTGTAGCGCATATATGGGCAGAAATGAGTCTGAACATTCTATTTTGGTGCATCACCGCCTTAGATTAGACTAGGTAGATTTTCTTTAGTGTTCTCTTTCTCCCTTTTCTTCTGAGAATAGATAGGTGTACCCTGACAGTAACAGGAAGTCGGCCTTCTCTGGAGACTCAACCTCGTAGTTCAAGTCCCACAGCTTGGAGGTTGTTTCCATGTTTCACTAGGTTTTCCTCGCACATAAGCCTTGGAAAAGGGTGCAAACCTAAGTGACAATAGTTTTTGGCATGCCTGGTGGGACTCATATCAGAAGATTTAAGGTCTACTGGTGTTAAGAAGAGAGAATTCCAAGGATCAATGCTGAAGAAGTAGTGTTGGCTTTAGTATTCAAGCCTTCAAGAGGTTGATCTTTCAAGTACTTGGCGACTCTGAACATCAATAAATCTGGTTTCAAGCTAAGTTGCAGAAATTCATGCCCAGGGCTAAAACAAGGGCATCTTCTAGAGGTAATTTTCAATATCAAGAACTCTCACTTTCAAATCCTAGAAGAAGGAGGACTAGAGCTTCATTATCACTAGTTAGAGGTGGAATAACAGTTAATATACCTATAAGATATGTCTCTACTCCTCCTACTGTTCGAACTCAGCCTAGATTGCCATCTAGCCTCATCAATAGGATGCTTGTCTATATGGCACACCCAAGGATTCATGATTTTTCCACCTTTAATGGTGGAAGCCCTCTATTGTTAGCCCAAAGACATGAGATACCAGTAGCTACACTAAAAAGCATACCTAATTTTATTGGTGAAACTTCTATTTCCCCTATAGAGCATATCCAAGAGGTAGAAAATGTTTGTAATATTCATGGTATTATAGAGGATGATGTTGCTGTCAGACTTCTAGCCTCATCTTTAAAAGGAAAAGTATTACAGTGGTATAGAGGCTTGGCTCATGGTTCCATAACTGATTGGGATGGACTAGGAGCAGGATTATGCAAACATTTTGAGGATAAGAGTGACCATTTGTCACTATTAGAGCAATTGACTACAATAAAAAGAGCCCCCCATGAATGTATGACTGATTTTAACTATAGATTCCAAAAGACATGGGATAGAATACCTACTATAGTAAAACCTACCCCTGGTAATGCTTTCTTGCATTACCTTAGAGCTTTCAACAGTGACATTGCCACTACAATCCAAATTATGGAGGGAGATACATTACGGAATGCTTATGAGACAGCCATAAAAGTTGAGAACATCCTAATACAAGGAGGAAAGTTGGCTCCAAGACCTCCTATGTCCTTCTTTCCAGATGTCCCCAACCACCAACTAGTAATAGCTCCCCTTCCTACAATTCTTACATCACAAGCCCTTACTCTAATTCCCCAAGCTTCCACATCCTCAAACGGAATAGATGAACTCAAGGAAATGCTCCAAGGTTTAGTTTCAAACACAGATAAAAGAGAGAAGACCCTGGATAAAAAATTACAAGAGCAAGGGAGGGAGTTGAAGGACCAAGGGGAGAGATTAGAGGATAGTTTTTCTCTAATACAAAAGATGAGTAACAAGGTGGTGGCCTTAGAAAGGTAGCAAGCCCAAAGTGGCAAGCCTCCTCAATTACAATATCAGGCTCCAAGTGGTGGTAGGCCTCCTAATTAGTGGAATAGCTCTTTTGATCAGAATAGGAAGAATAGTCATGCTTCTGCTTCAAGCTCAAATCAGAATAGAGCTATAGTCCCTCAAAATAACTTGGCCCAAGATCAAGATTTTTGTCCTTCTTGCAACTATTCTTATACCTATTGCATGTGTTAGAAGGCAAAATCTTATTTGGCCTTAACTGTCTAGGAGCCTACAGTAAAGCAACCATACAAGGAAGATCATACCAAGGAGGCCTCATATATCCAAAGGCAAGGTGATTTCTCTTTCATGAATCACCAGATGGAGGAGCATGGTAATCTAAACTAGGATTTCGTTGCTCATAACACAAGAAGTAAGAAGAGAGCTATGGAACATGTTTCTCCTCCTTCTCCTAAGCAGGCCTCAACTTCAAGTGTTACACCTAACACGTAGATAGCAAAAGAGCAAACAAACACTTCACAACAGCAAAGGCAAGGTCCAAGAGAGGAGAATGCAAGTGATCCCTATGTTGCTCCATCTCAACCTCTCATGAGTGCAGCTCCCAAAGTTTCTACCAAAATTCCTAACGCACCATTGAGTGTGGTAGAGCAAATGAAGAAGACCAATGTAAACATTTCCATGTGGGATGTTGTTGCTACCATACCAATGCAGAGGAAGATGCTGTAGCAAGAATTGGAAAGGATTGAACCCAAGGATCAGTCATCTACCATGGAGAGTGTCACTAGTTTAGTACAACCAGCAGGAGATGTGGAGACAAGTAAAAAGGTTAGACCTCCTCCATTTTATGTTTCTCTGATTATAGGGGGAGAATTAGTCCATAATTGCATGATAGATTCGGGGGCTAGTAGCTCAGTAATGCCTAGGTGTGTTGCTGATGCTTTAGGGATTAAATATGAGCCCATTGTTAGGGATGTGTTACAACTAGATGGGAGTACTGTCAAAACCATAGGCATCCTTAGAAGTGTGGAAATGGCCCTACATGCATGCCCTGGTTGTACGGTGATTCAAGACATATCTGTTGTTGAGGTCAAGCCCTATTTTGCCATCTGTCTTTCAAGAGACTTCACTGCTCAAATTGGTGGATTCATATCTGTTGATTGGTCTTATATGTCATTTAAGACCAGATATGGGGCCAATACTTCAATAAGAATAGAACCTCAAGCCCTTCATCACACTGAACCCTACACTCCCAACTTCATCAATATGAATTTCCCTATTCTAGAGATGGATAAAAATAACATAGTAAACGAGCCTGTCACTTCCATAGTAGAGATTCCTGATTTCTTCTTAGATGAGTGGGCAAATACATGTCAGTTTGAGCCTATGTCAGAAACTCTTGAGACAGGCCTTAGTACATATTGCATAATAGAGAAAGAGGTTCAAGTTCCTGACCTTGTTAGGACTAATGATGACATAAATGGAGTATGGAGTATGTACTTTGATGGCTCAAGGAATAGAAATGAATCAGGGGCTAGTGTTATGTTGATCTCTCCTACACAAATAAGATATTATTTCTCTTTTAGACTTCAATTCAGTTGTACCAATAATGTGGCCGAGTATGAATCTTTGATCCAAGGTCTCCTACTTGCCCAAAAGAGGGGAATTCAAGCCTTGAAAGTATATGGGGACAGTGAGTTGGTAGTGAACCAAGTGAGAAATCAGAATATCACCAAAAATGGGCTACTCAAGTCTTATAAACACAGAATCTAGGATTTGCTTGAGGGTTACCAAGCATTTAATATTTGGAGCATTCCTAGGAGAGAAAATAAATACGCTGATAGACTTGCAGCAGTGGGAGCATCTTATGATGTGCCAAGGAATCTTGAGGAAGAAAAAAAAAAACAAATAAGGGTGGTGGTAAGGCCTGCTATTCCTGATAATAATACTCATTGGCAAGTGTTTGAGTCTGATGAGCAAATTGTGAGCTTCTTGCAGAATGAAGCAAAATTTTCAGAGAGAAATCAGTCAAGACTACAAGATCAATATGGTGATCAGATCATTCATCTCAGTTCCAACAAGCTGCCCAAGGGTCTCATTACCTTGGAGAGTGTCTTTAATCTTGATGATCAGTCAAGGGATAAAGGAATGAATCTAGCTGCAGAAAAGGATGATCATGCCCCAGTTACTATTGCTGATGGAAAATCTCTTAACATGGGAAAGCTATGTTCTAAAGCCGAGCAAGAAAATTTCATTCATCTATGTCAAGAGTTTAGTGATGTATTTTCTTGGATGTATGATGACTTAAAAGGTTTCAACCCTAGTTTGTTTCAGCATACCATAGATTTGGTTAATAGGGTCAAACCAGTAAGACAAAAATAGAGGCCAGTGAATCCCAAGATTGAACCTTTGATGAGGAAAGAGCTATCCAAGTTGATTGAAGCTAACATAATTTTTCCTATTAAAAATTCATCATGGGTAGCTAACCTTGTCCCTATGAGGAAGAAGAATGGAGAAATTAGATTGTGTGTGGACTTTAGGGATCTTAATTAGGCTTCCCTTAAGGATCACCATCCTCTCCCTTCTATGGAGCAAATTCTGTCCAAGGTCAGTGGGTCAAGGAGATTCTCTTTTCTTGATGGGTTTTTTGGTTATAACCAAGTGCTGGTTAAAGAGTCTGATAGATACATGACAGCATTTACTACTAAATGGGGCACCTATGCTTATTGCAAAATGCTATTTGGATTAACAAATGCAGGTGCCACATTCCAAAAGGAAATGGAGGTAGCTTTCAAAAGATTAATTGATAAGTTTGTCTTAGTATACCTTGATGATATAACTGTGTATTCCAAGAATGTAGAAGATCATCTTGATCATTTGAGATAGGTATTTCTAAGATGTAGAGAGTTTGGGGTTTCTCTCAACCCAGCCAAGTGTGTCTTTGCTACAAACCAAGGAAAACTATTGGGACACATTTTATCTAAGGATGGATTGACCATTAATCCAGAAAGAACAAAAGCAATACTTTCCCTTCCTCTCCCTAAACACAAGAAGGGGTTGCAAAGTTTCCTTGGTAGGAGAAATTTTGTAAGAAGGTTTATTCCTAATCTTGCTACCATGGTGAAACCCCTTACAGCCATGCTCAAGAAAGATATGGTCTTCTCATGGACCAAGGAGGGGAAGGAGAGTTTTGAAAAGATCAAGGCAGCCATAGCATCGGCCCCTACCCTCATGAACCCAAATTTTGAGAAAGATTTCATCCTCTACACTTTAGGTGGTGAGTCAAGTATTTCTGCTATCTTGACTCAAACAAATGACAAGAATGAGGAGCAGCCCATAGCCTTCTTTAGTGAAGGGCTCAAGGAATATGAAGATAAGTATAGCTTTGTTGAGAAGCAATCCCTTGCATTCATTAGAGCCTTCAAGAAATTCAGACACCTCTTATCCCATAATAGGATCCATTTGTTGGTGCCCCATGCAAGTGTAAAAGACTTCCTGTTAAAGAAAGATATCAGTGAGAAGAGAGCTGGATGGATCACTAGGGTAATGGAATATGATGTTGATATTCAGATTACCAAATTGGTAAGAGGGAGAGGATTATGCAAAGAAATGTTATCAAGTCAGGATTTAGATGAAGAAGTTGCTATGGTAATTGCAGAGTAGCAGGAGGAAAGAAATGTTAATGCCCCAAAGAGCTAGATGGATGACATGAAGAAATTTTTATCAGGGAATGGATACCCCCAGGGATTGGAAAGAGCCAAGAGAAGACAATATAGACTGCAATCCATTCCCTATGTTGTGATTGATGATATCCTATTCAGGAGGGATTTTAATAGGACCCTGTTGAGATGTGTTGAAGAGGATTAGGCTGAAAGGATGATTACAGAACTCCATGATGGCCCTAATGGTGGCCACTTCTCTGCAAGAACAACTGCCATGAAGATCATGAGGGCTGGTTATTACTGGCCATCCTTGTTTCATGATTATCATAGGTATGTGAGAAAATGTGAGAAGTGTGCTTTCTTCTCAGGAAAACAGAGACTTGCAACTCTTCCTCTTCATCCTATTCAGGTGGATCAGCCCTTCACCCAGTGGGGGTTGGATTTTATAGGCCCCATTAATTCTCCATCTAGTGCAGGTCATAAATGGATTTTGGCTGCTACTAATTATTTCACTAGGTGGACAGAGGCAGTTGCCTTGAAGGATGCTATAGAGCCATCAGTTTTTGAATTCCTTGATGGAATTATATCTAGGTTTGGAGCTCCTTCTACTATCATCTCAGATAATGCCAAATCTTTTGTTGGAACCTAGATTTGTGCATGGGCAATGAGTCACAATATCTATTTGAGCACATCATCAAATTACTACCTGCAGGGTAATGGTTTGGTTGAATCCTCCAATAAGAATCTAATCAGAATCATAAAGAGAACAATAGAAGACAACCAGAGGGCCTGGCATAAGAAGCTAAGAACTGCTCTATGGGCTGATAGGATAATGCCCAAGAGATCTATTGGGAATTCACCTTTTGTGCTGGTATATGGTAGGGAGGCCAGACTCCCAATCTCATTAGAATTCCCATCCTTGGAGTTGGCCCATCAGCTGGAACTAATTGAAGATGATGCCATGTTAGGAAGAATGGCAGAACTAATTGAACTGGAAGAAAAGAGAAGCAAAGCTATGCAAACTCTAGAGATACATCAGCAGTAGATGAAGAGGAGCTTTAATAAGAAGGCAAGGGCCAGAATCTTCAGAGAAGGAGATTTGGTTCTCAAGTGGGATTCAGCCAGAGAAAAACCAGGAAGACATTCCAAATTGGATGAATTGTGGAGTGACCCTTATCTAATCTCTGATTGCAAACAGGCCAATGCGTTCCAGCTAAGTAGGCCAAATGGTGAAGTTCTGCCCATTCCAGTCAATGGGATCCATTTGAAGCCCTATTTCTAAAGGATTCTGAATCCATGTACATAATTAGTTTAGTTGCTTCCTATTGTTCCTATTTTTTAATAAGTGCGCATGCACATGGATGACTTCGTGAGTCACCAGTTCTTGAAATTTTTATAAGTCTCAGGTTGCTGAGGAGGTCCTATTTTTTGTTTCCAAGTCGCAGGGACAGAGACAGAGTTCAAGGGTTTTTAATGTTTTAGTTTCCTCATTTAGGGTTAGGGTTTCTTGTAGCTCTCCGTTCCATACCTTCCAGGCCCTCTTTTTCGACTCCATGGCCCAATGGATCACTCTCAGGCACTGGTCATGCATCGAGCAGGCTCATGCCCCCTGCGAGTCACTAGAAGTATTACCTCTGGTTTTGCTGCCAAGGATTTAAATTTTGAAAGCGTGGCTCGTGCAATGGTTAGCCTTGAATTAATATTTTAATGTTGCAAACCACAAGTTTCTGGCCGTCAAATCTAAGTAGACCGACGGTTGGTGCCATCGCACTATAAAAAAAATGCATGATATTTATGATAGCGCGATGATGCCCTGAAGACATGTTGTAGAGGTGGGTCCAACGTTCGGCAGGTCAAAAAAGTTCCACGGTGCCTTGTCCGCTATGTCGCTATCGCATATTAGCTGGAAAATCTCCATAGCGACATAGCGCCTAGCAAAAATAGTCATGGCAACAAGTTTCATGACTGACGTGTCAGGTGTTTCGGATGGCAAATCAAAAGGGACCACGTGTAACCAGGCCAAAATTTTTGTTAGGATGGCTCACACAGTCGGGGTCTATGATCTCCACCGTCGGATCGGCTTGGATCGATGGTAAGCACCATCGCGCTATGGCAGAGATGTGTGAGGGTTATGACAGTGACATTGCGCCCTGATGCCACGTGTCAGGTGGGGGCATGTCGCAGGGCAAGTCCAAGTGTGTCGACATGGCAGGCAGAAGTACAAAGTATGATGGTCCTCTCCACCATCGGATTGGATTGCATCAACGGATGGCACCATCTCGCTATGGCGAAGATGTGCGGATTTTATCGTAGCGACATGGCGACCATCCACCATGTGAATCGACATGGGCCAGGTCTCACCAGGGATTGACAGGTGTCATTCAGAGTCTGGTCGCAAGTCACAGAGTATGGTAGGTCAGAGGTTTCATGGTGGCAGGCAGGCAGTTTTACGGCCCAAAAGTTTCAAAACACAGCGAGGCGCTATGGCACCAACAGAAAACCAATGTATTCTTCGATGGTGACATAGTGGCCAAGTGAAAAGTTCACCGTGGCAAGGAAGGATCAGGCAAATGGGTCCCGTCGGTACTCTGCAATGCAATTTGTCAGCCCAGTGCCACGGTGTCGAATCAGATGTAGCCACGTATTCATCAGTGGGGTCAAGGCAATATGGACCCTCCAAGTTGGTTCTTTGTCAGACCAAGGAGGTGTTTCATTAGGCCAATAAAGAGCGACCACGTCCCCCAAGTCAGAGTTCAGTCAGCGTCACCAGTACATGGAAAGGTAAGATCTCCACCGTCAGATCAGGGCCGATCGATGGTAGGCGCCATCGCGCTATAGAAGAGCTGCATGAGTCTTATGTTAATGACATTGTGCCTGAAGGACACGCGTCCTCATGGGTTCAGGGATGTTAGCGAGGACTAGTCAGACCGTTGATACGTGGCCAGTTCTTATTCATCGATACGTTGAGGAGGATGATCTTCCTTGCACACCGTCAGATCGATTCTGATCAACGGATGGCGCCATCTCGCTATGGCAGAGATGCACAGGTTTTAACATGGGGACATAGCAACCATCTGCCACATGTTAGCAGGAGTCAAGTCTTACCAATCGGCGTTAGGAGAATGAATCAAATGATGACATGCATTCAACAGGCCCAGTAGTTTCAGGAGGAATGGCGAGTCTTCACGATCATCGGATCCATGGAGATCTACGACTAGCACTATCTTGCTATCGAGAAAAGCTCAGTAGATAACATTGATGACTTGGTGCCCTTGTGCCACGTGTCCTAGCGGGGCCGCATTCCATGCCACCAAATGCGATCGGATTCAAGGTGACCGACAGACCAATAAGCTGACGCCATGTTTCGACGGGCCCGGCGAATCATAAAAGAAGGAGGGTCGCGTGAGGTCAAGTTTTTTGACCGTCAGATTAGAATAGATCAACGGCAGTGCTATCTCACCTTGGTGAACCTGCAAGATTTTTAGTATCGCGACATGGCGCCCTATTGCCACGTGTCGGTGGGGTCAAGTCTCGCCAGGATGGATCGCTGAGCTATTGCCATATGTCATTCGAATGAAGATCGGTTGCCAAGGTGTCGCCAAATGTGATGGGCTTGGAATAGGAACAACGCAGGGAAGTACGAGGTGATTCTGGTCGTTAGATGGAGACAGATCCGCAGTGGGTGCCATTGCGCTATGAAGAACTGCTCAGCAGATAGTGTTAGCGAAAACGCACCTGGTGACACATGTCCTATTGGCCCGGTCAAGATTGACGGTCGACTGGCAGATAATATAATCGTCGCAGTTAGTGATAACTGTCTGAAGGGTGGCGCAGTAGTTCAATGATGGAAGGTCAACCACGGGAGGACTTCCTCAGGTGGCAAAATAAAGAAATATAATTTGCCCGCATGGCCTAGTTGATGCGTAAGGAGCTTGGTTGACCTTTTGACTAGGCTAATTCATGAATCAAAAAATGAAGATGATGGATGTTATCTTGAAATTTGATCTTCGCGATCATTTTCGACCTACCAGGAATGAATGCCAAGCATAGGGAAACACTCCACCATCCCAGTCGATCCATCTACTGTGTCAGTATCATTCATTGGCGCTGCTCTATCTACTCGAGGCATTGATTCAGTCGAATATCTGATTTGGTACTTCAGAATCATGCTCGAGTGTGATCTTTGATCGGATATTTTGGGGTTCGATGCCAGTAGGTAGGAAGTAAATGTAATGCAGAAATCTTCAAGTTATGCCTGACTATAAAGTCAATTTTGTGATTTGTTCCCAGGGTCGACTCTTCCTGATTTTCTCTGCTACTGCTCACGGATTTGAAGTGTAAGAACCCCTTTGTCTCTGAGTTAGATAACATCATGTACCATCTCTTTCAGCCATCAATGTGCATATGCATTTTTTTGCCTCTCATTGATGCATTATTGAGATCAGTAGTCCACATGCTGTATCTATCTTTGGCCTATTGAATAACATACAAGTGAGATCTCCTTTCCCTAGTGTCATTCAGTTGGTTTCCTGATCTGTATGTGATTATTGATCGATATAAGTTTGGATGTGTATGACTTTTGGATGTTACTCTAGTTCTGTAGCGCATATATGGGTAGAAATGAGTCTGAACACTCTGTTTTGGTGCATCACCGCCTTAGACTAGACTAGGTAGATTTTCTTTAGTGTTCTCTTTCTCCATTTTCTTCTGAGAATAGATAGGTGCGCCCTGACAGTAAGAGGAAGCCGGCCTTCTCCGGAGACTCAACCTCGTAGTTCAAGTCTCACAGCTTGGAGGTTGTTTCCATGTTTCACTAGGTTGTCCTCGCGCATAGGCCTTGGACAAGGGTGCAAACCTAAGTGACAACAGAAACCCAATTTGGGAAAAACCACTAATAACATGCTACTCAATTCCCACTCTTCTAAAGTGATTCCCTGTGAAAGGCCTACCCTATTAAAGGCTTACAACACACTGTTAAATGTGACCTGGCTAAAGGATTTAACCACCCTGTTAGAAATGGGCCTGGTTAGAGGACTTCAGACCATTCACTTGGAATATTACCCTATTAAAGGATTTACAAATGGCTATTAAACTAACCCAAGTCCATAGGATTTCCATTCACCCTAACTGATACAATTGCTAGAGAGTAACAATAAAGGGTTTTGACCTGATTACAATATGCAACTTATCTTACAGATCTCAGATTACTTCTCAGCTCATAACATTGCCTAGCTTTCAATCTTTGCAACACTGACAATTTTTCCTCCTTTCAAGCTTTGTCTCCTTGAGTTTTCTTCCTCATTATGCCAATGCAATCGTCTCTATGGTCACCTATCGAAGTAGAGTCTTTGTATTCTCTTTCTTCTCAATACCTTCTTCAGTACTTCAAGCTCTCACACTTGACCAACCCTTTCCTTCATGACCTATGACTCCTTAAATAGAAGTCTAGAATACTTTTCCTGCTCAATTCTCCCTCTCCAGCTTTAGGGTTTCAATGGATCAGGTAGGATACAATGTATCTACCCCATATCTTGTCTCTTCTAGAAACATCTTGAAGAATCCTCTTGAATTTTCTCAAAAATAGTTTACATAGAATTCTTTGCCACTAGCTCATTATCCTCACCCTCCATTAGGTTCACAAAATTCTAGGTAACAACCATATTGGCTCAGATATGGTGATTCTTTTACTTTTTCATAATGCAGCAGCTTGGCACTATATAAAAAACATGTGCTTGGCACCTAAAGTTCACTCAACACCTGAACTTCACTCAGCACACACTATAATTTTTTGATGCTCAGCTCCAATTGAAAGTTTGTTCAGCTTGAACTAGCCTACTCAACAGCCACTACTGATCTTAGTTCAAGCTTTTTAGTTAACATTTTTACAACTTATACTTCTAAAGTTTCTAAATGTGACCAACCTTTGTATCTTAGAGTATGTTATCAATACATCTTTTAACCATTGTCTTAGCTGATCCATGCACTCCATTAAAAAATCATAACTCAACCTTTCCCTTAGGCATTCTTGTTACATCATGTTGATTAAATCCTCTTCATCAATCAACTAAGTGATAGTACTTGGATCTTATAAGCAATTGTCATTCCTACACTTAGCAGGTTTGACATCAATAACAAAACAATGATTGAAAATATTCTCTATCAATCAACTTTCTTCCTTGCAACAATCTTCCTTGTAATCTTCAATGATGATCTTTTGAATCAGATTTCTAACAATCTCCCTCTTCGGCATTGATGTCAAACCAAACTGATTAACCATTAGACCAAACTATTCAACAAAAGTTAGAATAGCAAGTCAAGTACCAAAAAGAAAGATATTACCATAAGTTTTCACTTCTCCCTCTTAGCTGCTCTACATTTCTACACCTTCTATGCTATTTTCTCAGTTTCCACTCTTTCCTTTTTCTCTTTTCTCTTTATCCTCAAATGTTGTTGATTAGTTGATCAGTTCTTCCTAGCTTATTTTATCAAATGTAGTGATCAAATGTAATTAGTTTCTAGTACATTCATCCTCTTTGACAATAATGCCAAAGACATATTACTTTAGCATCTTAACATGTAACTGTAGCATTTGTAGGTTCTTTCAATTTCTCCCTCTATCACCTCACTTTTAGAGTGATTTGGAATTTCATCTTTTTGATTACTTTAGGAATGAATCCTAAAGTAAGTATCCTCTGCATCAACTTAGACCTTTTGAATATTTAACTCATTTGATGTAGGGAAATCCTTTCTATTAATTAAGTAGCTATTGTTAGGGGCATCACCCCTAACTTACCTCTAAGATACTTGGAAGCATCTTTAGGTAGTGCTTTTGTGAATATGTTAGTAGTCTATTCCTTTGAGCTTGCATATTCCATCTTCACTTTCTTGTCATCTATTAATTCTCTTATATAGTGATACTTGATTGCAATGTGCTTTGTTTCGGCATGCATTATAGGGTTCTTTGATATGTTGATAGCACTTGTGTTATCACAATAAAGTATCATACGTTCATTCACTTCTTCCTTCATTCCTTGTAGTAAATGTTTAATCCACATAATGGTGGTGTAATTTATAGCAGCTACAACATACTCAACTTCAGCTATGGACTGATCAACCTTTTGCCTAAGAAGATTGCTCCTCCACTAGTGCTTTTTATATTGTCAATGTTACCTACCCAATCTACATCAGTGTAGGCTCTTAGCTCGAACTTTTCACTTCTCTTGTACTACAAACCAAAGTCATCAATTCCTTTTAGATACCTCATTATTCTCTTAACAACCATAAGATGATTTTCTCTTGGATTTTGTAGAAAATCTTGCCACTATCCCAACTGCTAAATCAATGTCTAGTCTACTATGTACAACATAATACAACTTTCCAATCATGGATCTATACATTGTTTTGTTCACTTTAGTAGATTCATCATTCTTGGATAGCTTATGTCCTATTGCAATTGATGTGCTGATTGGCTTTGAGTCCTCTAATCCAAATGTCTTGAGCACCTACTTGATATATTTTGATTGACTCACAAATATGCCATGCTTTAGTTGATATAGTTGTAATCCAACAAAGAATTTGATTTCTTTCAACATTGACATCTCAAACTCATGTTTCATTTAAAATCTTTGCATTGGATATCTTTTCCTCAGAATATTATGTCATCAATAAAGATTTCAGATATCAAAATGTCTTTACCTTTTTTTTCCTTGATATACAAGTTGTTGTTGTCATCTGTTTTCTCAAATCCTATCTTCACAAGATATTTGTGCAGTCTCTCATACCATGCTCTAGGTGCTTGCTTCAAACCATAAAGTGCTTTGTGCAATTTGTAGACCATATGCTTGTTCTTGTCATCAAAAAATCCCTCAGGTTGTTCTATTTAGACTTCCTCTTCTAGTATACCATTTAGAAAAGTAGATTTCACATCCATTTGGTAGACTTTGAATCATTCATGGGCAGCATATGCAAGTAATGTTCTTACTCCTTCCATTCTTGCAACATGAGCAAATGTTTCCCTATAATCAAGTCCTTCTTCTTGAGCATAGCCTTTGCAAACTAATCAAGCCTTATTTATTGTAATCCCTCCATTCTCATCAATTTTGTTCCTAAACACCCATTTTGTACCAATTACATTCTTGTTAATTGGTCTAGGAACTAGGGCCCATGTTTTGTTCTTTTCAATCTTCTCTTTTATAGCTTTATACTAGTCATCATCTTGTAGTGCATCTTTCAGTATTTTAGGTTCAAATTTTCTTAGCAGATATGATTCATTCTTTAGTCTGTTCCTTTTCATTGGTCTGGCATCCTTGTCATCAATGATTTTTTCTTCAGGGTGATGTCTTCTCACATACTTAGCTAACGTTGGAACTATTCTTCTCTCCATATTTGATTCTTTAGCTTTCGATTCATTTTGTTCATCTCCATATAGTATTTCATCATCTCTTCCATGTGCACTAATTTTAGAGTAAGGATGAGCATTGTTTACATTCTATAACTTAGCTTTTGAATGTAGCTCTAGATTCATTGGTTGTGACTCAGATGATACAAAATTTTTTGCTAATCTTCAACTTGATTGGCAATGTTATCTTCAACAGTCATTCCTTCATAGAAGTATACATAAGATCTACAATCTTCTAATTGCTTGGATTCATCAACTTGGATTTTTGCATGCTCATCAAAATTTACATTTGCACTCTCCACAATCTTGTTAGTGTTTGTATTCAAACATTTATATGCTTTGCTTCCAGTGGAGTATCCAAGAAATATGCCTTCCTCACTTTTTACATCAAAATTCCCATTTCTAGTATCTTTATGAATATAGCATTTACAACCAAACACTTTGAAATGTTTTACATTAGGTGAGTGACCATACCATAATTTAAAAGGTTTCTTGACTTGTACTCTATTCAGGGTGTAAACAATAGTGCTTACAACTTCTCTCTAGTACTTTAGAGCAATATTTTTGTCCATCATTAGAGTTCTTGCATAGTCTATCACTGATCTATTTCTTCTTTTAGAAATACCATTCTGTAGTGGAGTCCTTGGTGCTAATGTTTTCCTTTTGATACCTTTGTCATTATAGAATATCTCAAATTCTTTTGATGTAAACTCTCCTCCTCTATCTGACCTTAGGCACTTCAGACTCTTTCCTATTTCCTTCTCCATTCTAGCCAAATAGCACTTAAACATTTGAAATAGATCAGATTTTTTCTTTAAAAATATAGCAGTCATCATTTTGGAATAGTCACCTACAAATAGCATTATGTATTTGTCTCCTAGGTAACTTTGTACTTCTATTGGACCACATAAGTTTGTATGGACTAGCTCTAATACTCCTTTGGAGGTGTATGTTTTGCTTTTAAAACTTGACTTGGTCATCTCCCCTAATTGACATTGTTTACACATTGTGTTTTTAGGTTTCTTCAGTTTTGGTAGCCCTCTGACTTTCTTCTTTTTGCTAATGCTAATCAAATTATCAAAGTTAACATGACACAACCTTTTATGCCATAACCACACATCATTAAATCCAACAAGAGAAGTTGCATATTCCATATCTAGGTAAGACAAGTTACTCCTAGTTTGTTCACCTTTTCCTATTAGATTTCCATTAGTGTCATAGATTTTGGTAGATTTGTTTCCAAATTCTACTTTGTAACCTATATTGCCTACAGTAGATTATAATTCAATCCTTTAACATAGTATATATTATCATATGAGATTCTCTTTGTAAGCGTAATAGATCCTTTTCCTTTGATTTGACATGGAGCATCATTTCCAAATCTAACACTATTTCCCCTGTACTAAGTAAAGGTAATGAACTTACTCTTATCTCCTATCATGTGATGTGAGCATCCACTATCTATGATCCACTTATCATTTATATTTACATAGGTTACCAGTGTTGTTCCCTTATCTTCATCTAATTCATCCTTCATAGCCACATAGACTACTTCTTCATCATTCTCATCAAAATCTTCTTCAACAATGTAGCATCTTTTTCCTTTCTCCTTATAATCTCTGCTACCATCTTCTCTTTTGTTCTTGTACTTGTTTCCTTCTTTGTAGTTCTTCTTCTATGTACACCTAGCAACAATATGTCCTACCTCATTACAATTAAAAGAAATGATAGGCAATTTACCCTTGAATTTACCTTTTCCTCTATGGAATCTTCTAGCCAGTAGTGCTTCCAATTCTTCCACATCTTCCTCATCTGTGCTGCTATCACTAGATACATGCTTTCCTTTTCTGTTCTTCTTCTTTGATATTGCCTCCTCAACATCTTTCAATTTTGGCTTGGCCTTGAAAGAAGATTCAACATTTTCAACTCTATAGTTATCAAAATTGGACAATTCAAATGTAGTGAATATTCCTACTATCCCTTCAAAGGTTAGTGCATTTCCTGGTACACATCTCAACTCTTGGATGGGTGAGACTCTAATAGCATGGATAGGGAGCAAGTTTCTTAAGTATTTTCTGTTAACAATGTCATCATCCGATTAACCACCTAAACTTCTTATAGCACATACCACTTCTTTCATTCTAGCAACATATTTAGCAGCATTCTCACCTTCTTTAATTCTCATATCATCAAACTTTCCACTGAGACTTTCTCTTTCGGCTCTTTGAACATTCTGATCTCCTCCATAGATATCTGACAAGGCTTTCCACTTATTGAATGTAGTGTTACATCCCTTGATATCATCAAATTCAACATAATTGAGTGTAGAAGCAATCTCCAACATTGTCTAATTGTGTTCTTGCTTTTTTTTCAAATTATCTATAGTAGGAGCACTAGTTGGATCAACATGTTCTGTTGCAATTGAGATTTGGGCATAATCTCCTATGGATCCAAGATGAAATTTCATTAGAATTTTCCATGCAACAAAGTTTTCCTTGTTGAACTTGGGAACCTCTCTCTTGGACATCTTGATCTTTTTGCTTCTGGTACCTTCAAACTAAAACAACAGATGGCTCTGATACCAATTGTTAGAAATGCTTTTAGAATAACTGGGGGGATGTAAATCAGTTATCCAAGGTCCTAATGTCCAAATAAAACATTTTCACTAAGTATAGTGAGCCCATTAAACTATCCATTCATCAAAGCTTAAACATTCCTATTCAGCAGGTTACTATAAATGAACATGCAAGTATAACACATAACACAGTGATTTACATGGAAACCCAATTTGGGCAAAAACCACTACTAACATGCTACTCAATTCCCACTCTTCTAAAGTGATGCCTTGTGAAAGGCCTACCTTGTTAAAGGCTTATAACACACTATTAAATGTGACCTGGTTAAAGGATTTAACCACCCTGTTAGAAGTGGGCCTGTTTAGAGGACTTTAGACTATTCACTCGGAATGTCACCTTGTTAAAGGATTTACAAATGGCTATTAAACCAACCTAAATCCATAAGATTTCCATTCATCCTAACTGATATAATTTCTAGAGAGTAACAATAAAGGGTTTTGACCTAATTACAATACACAACTTATCTTTTAGATCTTAGATCACTTCTCAACTCATAACATTGCCTAGCTTTCAATTTCTGCAACACTAAAAACTTTCCTTCCTTTCAAGCTTTGTCTCCTTGAGTCTTCCTCCTCATTATGCCAATGCAATCATCTCTATGGTCACCTATTGAATTAGAGTCTCTATATTCTCTTTCTTCTCAATACCTTCTTCAGCACTTCAAGCTCTCACACTTGACCAACGCTTTGCTTCGTGACTTATGACTCCTTAAATAGAAGTCTAGAATGCTTTTCCCACTTGATTCTCCCTCTCCAACTTTAGGGTTTCAATGGATTATGTAGGATACAATGTATCTACCCCATATCTTGTCTCTTCTTCAAACATCTTGAAGAATCCTCTTGAATTCAGTCAAAAATGGTTTACATAGAATTTTATGCCACCAACTCATCATCCTTATCCTCCATTAGGTTTACAAAATTCTAGGTAACAACCATGTTGGTTCAGATTTGGTGAATCTTCAACTTTTTCATAATGTAGCAGCTCGACACTATATAAAAAACTGGCACTCAACATCTAAAGTTCACTTGGCACTTGAACTTCACTCAGCACCTAAAGTTCTCTCAGCACCTAAACTTCACTCAAAACACACTAGAATTTTTTGATGCTCCGCTCCAACTAAAAGTTTGCTCAGCTTGAACTAGCTTGCTTGGCACCCACTAATGAACTTAGTCCAAGCTTTGCAGTTAACCTTGTTACAACTTATACTTCTAAAGTTTCTAAGTGTGACCAACTTTTGTATCTTAGAATATGTTATCAATACATCATTTAACCATTGTCTTAGCTGATCCTTGCACTCCATTACACAATCATAACTCAACCTTTCCCTTAGGTATTCTTGTTACATCATGTTGATTAAATCTTCTTCATTAATCAACTAAGCGATAGTACTTGGATCTTATAAGAAATTGTCATTCCTACACTTAGCAGGTTTGACATGAATGACAAAAAGATGATTGAAAACATTCTCTATCAATCAACTTCTTTCCTTGCAACAATCTTCCTTGTAATAATCAATGATGATCTTTTCAATCAGATTACTAACATTGAATATCCTTTTCACTGCTTTATAATGATACTCTTTAGGATCATATTGAAATCAAGATACAATCCCAAATGCATTTTCTATATCTACTCTGGTGTGAGTCATATATTGCGATCCTCCAACCATAGATTTGTATTTCTTGTACTCAACTATAGGTGTCTCATCATTGCTAGATAACTTGTGACTAGTTATTATAGGTGTACCAATAGGCTTACATCTCTTGAATCCAAATCTCTTCAACAAGTCTTTAATGTACTTGGCTTGTGAAATAAAAATACCATCAATGTTCTACACAATCTACAATCTTAGGAAAAACTTCATTTAACCTATCATACTCATTTCAAATTCATTCTTCATCTCTTCAATAAACTTATCACTTTCTTCATTATTACCTCCAAATATTATGTCATAAAAATATTTCAATGATAAATAAACCATTATCAACTTCTCTCAAATAAAAATTACCATCTACCATACCTTTAACAAATGCCATCTTTGTTAGATACTTATCCAACCTTGCATACCAAGTTTTAGGTGCTTGCTTTATACCATATAGAGATTTTTTTAGTTTGCATACCATCTCTTTGTCTTCTATCAGAAGGAATCCTTTGGGCTACTCAATGTATACCTCTTCTTCAAGTTCTCCATTCAGGAAAATTAATTTAACATCCATTTGATATACTTTGAACTTCTTATTTTCTGTATAAGCCAAGAACATTCTTATTACTTCCATTATTCCTATAGGGGCATAGGTCTCCTCATAGTCTATGCCTTCTTACTATTACTAACATTTTCTTAAAAGTCTAGCCTTGTTTCTCACAACTTCTTCTTCTTCATTCATCTTATTCTGAAAACCCATTTGGTTCCTATCACATTCTTGTCTTTAGGTCTAGGAACTAACTCTCATGTCTCATTCTTCATAATCTGATCCAATTCTTCCTTCATTTCTCCTCCTCTATCTGACCTTAAACACTTAATCTTGACACTAGATTCATTTTCAACTCTATTCTTAAATATCTTAAACTTTTTAAAAGCTTCAAACTTCTCTTGAAGAAATGCTACCCATATCATCAAAAAAAATCATGACATACCTTTCACCATAGAATCCTTTGGCTCTTGTAGGACCATTCAAATATGTGTTTCTAGCTTCTATGTGATAGTGAATTTCTTGCTGGGAAAATATACTTTCTTCTACGTAGCCAAAATACATTATTTGCAAATAACATTAGTAGGCTTAGTTATCTTAGGCAAGTATCTAACTACAAAAATGCTACTAACTTTTACAATAGTATCAAAGTTTATAGGAAAAAATCTAGTGTGCCATAACCAACTATTATCAAGTTTTACAACGAAACATGTCATTTCAGTGGGATTCAACTAAAATACATTACCTCTAGACCTAGTTCTAGTTTCAATCATCTTACCATCCTTATCCTTGATAATGCAAGTATTTTCTATGAATTTCAATTGATATCCCTTGTCTACCAACTATACAACACTTGACAAATTATGTTTCAATCCATTAACAAAATAAACATTATGAGTGTTAGTTCTTCCATCTAAAGTAATGGATCCAATCCTTGTAATATGATAGGCTGCATTGTTACCAACTCTAAATATAGCTCCATCATAGTTCCTAAACTTAACAAATTTATTCATATCACCAATCATGTGATGTGAACAACCACTATCACCTATTCAATCTAATTTCTTTCCAACTTGAGAAACTATAGCTTTTTCTTCTCTAATTTCTCTATCAAGATCATTTTCCTTAATAGCCACATAACCTAATTCATCATCACTTTCACTTTGATCTCTTTCATTAGATTCCTCAACTTCATTAGCATACAAACAATTTCTATCTCTCTTAGGCTTCAAATTACTCTTATACTTTTTTTCTCTTTTAGGGCATTTAGATGCATAATGACCAAAATCATTACATGTCCAAAATTTAAAGATATTCTTACCACCTTTTTCTCTTCTCACAAGAAGTGATATACCTTTTTCAATATTCTTGTCTTCATTAGATCTAGTTTTGCTACTACTAGTAAAATCTCCATGTTTACTTGCACTTCTAGACATGCATGGACAAATACTAATGGCACTAAAGACTGTCTCTACTCTTGTTAACTCTCTAGTTTGTCTCAAATACATTTCTGCTACTTCCAATCTTCCAAGGAACATATCTTTGGTAAATTCCTTAGTGTAGGGTATTAGTAGATGAATCATCTAGGCTACTTTCTTAAATGGCAGTGTTAGAGTTTTCAAGATCTTCCATACAACTGCATCTTCTTCATTAATTCCACCATGTGACTTGATTCCTTCAACAATCTCTAATATCCTACCAATATAGATTCTTAAAGATTCATCTTTTATCATTTTAGTGTCTTGAAATACACATATCTAATTCTACAATCTAACTCTCTTTGTTTGTGTATCACCTCCAAAAATAGATTCTAATGATTTCCAAATTTCAAGAGATGTTTAAAGTGAATTTACCTGATTGTATTTATTCTTTGGAAGAGCTAATAGTATAACTTCTCTGGCTCTCATATTACACATTAATAGATCTCTCTCTACCTCACTATATTCTTCAAGATTTTCTTCTTTCACAATCATCTTGGTAGCTTTTGTGAAATGCTAATAACCCAGACCCATGCATAACAAATGAGTCTTCATCTTCTCCTTCCAGCTATCATAGTTGGCCCCATCAAATCTAGGACTATCCTTTTTGAAAAGATTAACCATCAATCTCCCAAAGCTATTAAGCTTATCTTTCAAGGACCTCATGCTCTGATACCAATAGTTAGAATATATAGTCCACCAATATAACTGAGAGGAGGGGGGGGATGAATCAATTATACAACTAATATAACAATTATCAACCTTATTAAACTTTAACCGTATGATAAATATAACCATAAACCATAACAAGATATTCATTCACAGTTGACACCACATATGAACTAACTAGAGAAACCCTTGATCAAAGGGAAAACCTCAATGGGGATTGTACCCACAAGATAATGTACTAATATAAAAGTTTCTTGTTAGAGGATTGAACCTATTAGGCTTTTATAACAACATTCAGTACATATCAGTCCCTATTAGGAGATTTTGAATCCTGGTTAGGAGATTCCAACCTTGTTAGGAGTTCTGCCAACCCTATTAGGAGTTGTGGAAGACAGTTGGACCTATGGCCCAAAAAAATGAGGGTTAAGATCAATGAACCCACTATCCAAATAATCTTTCTATTGTTCCTTGTAGAATAATAAAAATGAAATATCCTTCCTTTCTCTTTCTTTGTCCTATTAACCAAAATTTTGCTCCTTCAGATCTTGTAACTAGATCAAAAAAATTGCATCCAATAATACCTTGGATCACTTACTTGCATTCAATAAACACTCTACTCCTTTTTATTCAATTCAATACTTGATACATATTACAAACAACGAAAATAACTTTCCTTTATACCATATCTTCAAAATAATTCCTTGAGTCGGCCTTGAGGCTTTACCAATTAATTATAATAAGATAATTAATTAAATTACAATTACAATAACATTGGCAGCTCACAGTCTACATAACTTGTCATATGTGTGATATTAGGGCTTACACACTTACTAATGTCACCATTTGATTATCACAAGTCATTGTGTGACCGTGCATTTTCTCAGTACATCTTAGATGAAAGATATCAAACAAACATATGAAAATTGTTATCCAAGCACTCTATTTCTATACTACTCTCATTAAATCAATCATATTTTTTTTACATCTTTGACCTAGATTATCATGTCAATAGGAAACAATGTAGAATATTTTCTTGATCGTGCATCAACAAAAAATCAAACCATTGTCTGTACAACTAAGATCTCTATCTGCTACTCTAGCAATCTTCACAAACTTACTACTATGTTGACATCAATGATAAATATAGTCATGAATGCAACATGTCAATACTCTCCAATGCTTAGGATACTTTCCCAATGCATTATCATTAGCATTCATTCTAACATTCTCCCCCTTTGGCATTGATGACAATATATATGAAAAATATCCAAGTTTCAAGAATACCAAATAGTACTTTGTTGTTGCTACTATAATCCTCTCAAATTCTCTTCATCAATCAAATTTGATATCCTCTGGAACACTTCTCGTTTCATCATCTTCTTAGGATCAACAATAGTTGTTCACAATAAACAACTTGCCATACATATCTCCCCCATAGAGATATTCCTCTTTCATTCTTACATGAATCTTTCTAAATATCCTTAATAAAATAGAGATTTCCAAGCACTCTCCTCATACATACTTAGGAGATATTTTTTATGCATATTCTCCCCCATTGACATTAATGACAAAATCATCATTATGTCAATATAACAATTGTTCATACTTGATAGTATACTACTCAAAGTCTTCGAGTAGCTCAATTGTCCAAAGAAACTATTCTAGACAAAATACCAAGAGTTCTTAATGACCCGATTCTCACCAGATACTCCCTCATATAGGAAGCATCAAAATTTAGTCCAGTCTAACAATAGTGCTCTATACCACTGGATTGATGCACTCACTGTATTGTCTACTCTAAAGTAGGAAGGGGCATAATTCCACACATACTTCTCAGGTAGTCAAATGTATCTTTAGGTAAGGGCTTCATAAAGATATCTACATTCTAATTTTTAGTGCTCACATACTCTAGCCTAATCTCTTTTTCTATTTCCTTCTCTATCAAGATGTGATATGTAATAGATATCTGCCTAGTCTTAGAATGTGATACATGATTCTTAGACATAGTGTACTTGTGTCATCACAATATATGATAAAAGATTCTATAAACTCAATCCCAATATCTTTTAGCATCTTCTTCATCTACATAACTTTACTATAGTTATGTTTTGTTGCTACATTTGCTTCCTCAGTTGTAGTCTTTGAGATACAATCCTATTTCTTGCTTAACCAAGAAACAAATCTTCCTCCAAGAAAGAATGCTCCACCACTGGCGCTCTTTCTTTCATCCATACTACCTTCCCAATCTACATCAGTATATGCTCATAAAGTAAAATAACTTGATCTATCATACCATATTCTATAGTCAGATTTTCCTTTCAAATATATGAATATCCTTTTTACTATTGTATAATGGTACTCTTTAGGATCATCTTTAAATCTAGCTACAATCACAATTACATTTTCTATATCTGGTCTTTTGTGAGTTAAATATTGCAAGCCTCTAATCATAGATCTATATTTCTTCTGCTCAATTGTAGGTGTCTCATCCATGCTATATAACTTTTGACCAATTATCATAGGTGTACAAATAGACTTAAAGCTCTCTAATCCAAATCTCTTCAACAATTCTTTTAAGTACTTATCTTGTGAAATAAAATTATCATCATCATTCCACACAATCTACAATCCTAGCAAAAGCTTCATTTCTCCTATCATAATCATTTCAAATTCATTCTTCATCTCTTCAACAAACTTATCACTTTCTTCATCATTATGTCAAAATATTACGTCATCAAAAAATATTGCAATGATAAATAACCATTATCAACTTCTCTCAAATAAAAATTACCATTTGTCATACCTTTAATAAATCAAAGCTTTGTCAAATACTTATCCAAACTTGCATACAATGTTTTAGGTGCTTGATTTAGACCATATAAAGCTTTCTTTAGTCTGCATACTATCTCTTTGTCTTTTGTTAGAGGGAATCCTTTATGATTCTCAATGTATACCTCTTCTTCAAGTGCTCCGTTCAAGAAAGTTGATTTAACATCCATTTGATAGACTTTGAACTTCTTATTTGCTGCATAAACCAAGAACATTCTTATTGCTTCCATTCTGGCTACATGGCATAGATATCCTCATAGTCTATGCCTTCTTGAGGTGAGTAACCTTTGCATACAATTCTGGCCTTGTTTCTCACAACTTCTTTTTGTTCATTCATCTTATTTTTGAATACCCAGTTGGTTCCTATTGCACTCTTGTCTTTATGTCTAGGAACTAACTCCCATGTCTCATTCTTCATAATCTAATCCAATTCTTCCTTCATTTATTGAATCTAATGATCATCTTTACATGCTTCATCTACACTCTTAGGTTCAAATTGAGAAATCAGACATAATTCCTCATTAACTCTATTCCTTGTCATCACTTCTTTGTCTTTACTTCCAATTATCTTCTTTAGAGAGTGATTTCTTGTTATGTTCTTGTTAGAGGTAGGAGTTGCCATCTCAACTCTTATCTTATGTCTTTGTTCAGACCTCTATTCTAATATTTTCTCAACACATAGTGCATCATTCTATAGATCATTGTTAGTCTCAAAGAAAACTTCAATATCTTTCCTAACAATTCTAGAATTATCTTGTTCTTCATTATAATTATAATCTACCATCTTTTCTTTAGTTCCAAACTTTTCATCAATCTTTACATTTGCACATTTATTTAGTCTTGGTTTTGTGATTAAAACATATGTTTGCCTTACTTTTAAATGAATAGCCAAGAAATATACCTTCATCATTTCTTGGATCAAACTTAGTAATATCATCATCTATCTTAATGTAACACTTGCTTCCAAATATTCTAAAATACTTAACTGATGGTGAATCACCAAACCATAATTCATAAGGGGTCTTGCTCATAGTTTAGCTGATATACACTTTGTTCATAGTGTACAATATTGTATTTACTATGTCTGTCCAAAATTTCTTGGATACATCATTCTTAAACAACATCACTCTTCCTACATGTGAAACTAATTTGTTCCTTCTTTCTACAATCCCATTTTTCTTAGGATTCTTGGGTGAAGATAACTGTCATTTGATTCCATTCTCTTCACAAAACATGTTAAACTCTCAGAGGTGAATTACTGTAATGTCCCTACTAGAATTGGGACAATTTCTATTTCTTCTTACTTATTCTTTCAACTTCTTGTACATGAACTGAATAACAAGGTTGTGCACAGTATCACTTCTTCCCCTCAATCAATAATATGTTTGGAAAAATAATTTGATCTATCAATAACTTCCAATATGTGTACTCATATGTAATGACCCCTTCTTAGCTAACCTGGAAGATTAGGGACAGTCACCTTGAATTATTATAGAATGGTTGCTCTTTATCACAAACACCATGTATATACCTACACTATGGGCGATATGTTGATCTCTTAGCTAACTATGAAGAGTTGTATTCACTGTCTCTATTATGAATATGTACCCAATTTTGCAAATGAGATTGACACATGCAACAATGGCTACAATAAATAGATGTAATTTTGGTATTTCAATTGATCGAAGCTTTTTGAGCTCCTTAATAATTTGCATAGATCAGAATCTATGTGTATCTTTGATTATTGTTTTCTGGTACGTTTAATCTTATTTCTTGATATGGAGCCAAGTGGTGATTTGAAATATTTGTACTAAAGGTAGATATGGTTATTCTCTTTCCGAGATGGAAGTCCTTACTCCCATTGTGTATGTGCTATGGTGTTCCTTGTTTCCTTTTTATATGTTACGTAGACTTAACTATGGCTTATCTGTGTATCCCTCTAATCATGTGGGTAGTTGCATCAAGCATATGTTCATAGACAGTAGACCGGCTGTTAAGTCTCTACAATCTCCATCTATATATTGTCTTGGTGTGAGGAATAGTTTCTGACTGTGACATGGATATATTATTTGCTAAGTCAATCAAGCATTCCTCTAACTTCTATATGTTTGTTTGGTTCATAATTACCACTAAAAATTTCTGGTTGATTTATTTAGCAATGTTCCCGTTAAAGACTATTTGCTACGTAGGAGACATCCTTGAATCATTTATATATTATATAACATGCTGATTTGTATAATTTATTATAGGTCAACAAGTATAATTTTATTCCCCAAATAGGTCGTGTGATCTCCCTCCACCTTATGGTTGACGATGTTCTATTATTTTCTAGCTGTGCAGACCCAAGACTTCCCAAAGGCTCCTCCCATTCGCTAAGGCTCCTCCCATTCGCTCTTTATTCCTTCTGCATGAACTGTTCTATCTTCCTTTGATCCATACTCCTCATCATATCTTATATCGTGCATGCATAAAAGAGTAACGAGACACGTCATTTGGTTGTTTTCTATTTAGACATGGCTATTGCACATTTATATATTTCATATTATAATGAATGATATATATATATATAATTTATTGTATTATAATTATGACAATATTTAATTATATAAGTTATAATATTTGACATATTAGATTTATATTATTATAATTGTTTAGTTGTTATATGTACCATACATTATACTATGATTCTTAGTATGTATATTCTTGTAGCATTTATATTTTAAGAAATATTTTTTATGATTATTGTCTTTATAAATTATATAATATTGATAATAGATAATCATTGTATATATATATTTAATTATTATTCTAATATGTATACTATCAATGTTTCTTATATTAAAGATGATATAGCATGAGTAATGATTCTCTCTCTCTCTCTCTCTCTCTCTCTCTCTCTCTCTCTCTATCTATCTATCTATCTATCTATCTATCTATCTATATAATCAATTATTAATTATTTTATGTTATTATTTATTTAATCTGATCTATAGAATAGGGGATATTACAGTCCACCCTTTCCAAGATTGCTTGTTCTCAAGCAATTCAATATTTTCTTAATTGTCCGGCAACAACGATTTCAACTAGGATTAGATAGTTATAAATATAAATTTAAATATCACAAGATTAGATTTAAATTACTAATAATAATTTTAGTGAAGGAACTTATCTCAAGTTTTTGTTGCCCTTGTGATTTGCTTCTTGTTAACTATTGCTTTCTTTCAGGATTAGTAAGCCTTCATAGATGTAGATTGTTTGTCTTAATTCCTTTCTAAGAATTCTAGCATTCATTAGAATGTCCTCTTAACATCAACACTCATAGAGAATACCCCTTTATCCAACCCTAATAGAATGTCCTTAATCTTAAAGGATTGCTAAATTTTTTTGTGGTGCTTGATACTCTTCAAGATTGTCCTTACTTTTGACATTCATTGAGAATGTTCCTAATTCTTGGTACTCACTAAGAATATTTACGAGGATACGTGAAAACATAAAGTACACTCAACATATATATGTACATTAGTGTCTTAAGACACAATGCATACACAAAGTATACACATTAATGCATGAAGACACGATGCAGACATGAAGTATAGATACATGTTTAAATATTTGGTAGATTCCTTCCTCTAATTACAATTTTCATACTATCAGAGTTGGTGGTGACTACCTCATTGAAAAATATTCCTGCATAATATGTTAGTACTCCAAGGAAACATGTGTAGAGTTATTTATGAATAAATTCTTGAAAGTCTAAAAAATATAAGATCCCAATTCCCAATTTTAACCCATCTTAAGAAGAGGTCATGATTACATGCTTAGCTCCTAGGGGAGTGCTTCCTAGGGCTCTATCTTGCGCTTAATAGAACAACTCTCCACTAAGCACCATCTTCTCACTATACTTCTCTTTAAGACCTTATGGAAAATCAATCTTGATATATCCATCCTTCCTAGGACGGAGTTCTTCTTCATCCTAGGCCTTATGGATACCCACTTTAGGTGTATCCATCCTTATATATGTATATGCTTTTCCTTAACAGTATGTACTGTCCTTCAAAGAATACTCGATTCCCTACCTCACTTCCTTAAGAGTATTTATTTTGTGAAGTCATTTAGAGAGGTTAGCTCTCTGTGTTAATTCCTTCTAGTAATTATTATGCTTTATTTTCCTCTTATTAGTGGCTACTTGGAGTAGTCTATTTCTTCTTCATCTTGATCTCAACAAATTCAATATTCTGCCATAATTTATCATTAACTATAAGAAATCACTAAATTGATGATGGGTCTTATATATATTTGATTGATATTCTTGGTGTGTCCTTATGAGTTCCATCAAAACATTGTTGAATTAACTATTCCTCTTATTTGAATCCTTCCCCATACCACTCATTTCTATTGATTTTCTTCCTTTCTTGCATGATGACAAGAACATGTCATGTTTGGTTTGATTTGAGATGAATGTTATTTGTTAAGATGATGATCAATCCTGAATGAGTAATGTGTTGATGGTCCTCATAATATTATTTTCAAAAGGAGTAGTGTTCACTTCTTCTTCCACAAGTTTTTAAAGAGGTTATCCACAATTCTGCTATAATATTTTGTATAATTCAATCATATGTCTATCACAAAGTATCCATAATCTTTTTTCAGGTTTTCACATACTTTACCTTCACTGATGATTTTTTGTTCTTATATGCTGATCATTATTTAAGACTCACCCTATAGGATGGAAAGATCATGCTCTGATACCACTGTAATGTCCCTACTAGAATTGGGACAATTATCTATTTCTTCTTACTTATTCTTTCAACTTCTTGTACATGAACTAAATAACAAGTTTGTGCACAGTATCACTTCTTCCCCTCAATCGATAATATGTTTGGAAAAATGATTTGATCTATCAATAACTTCCAATATATGTACTCATATGTAACGACCTCTTCTCAGCTAACCTGGAAGATTAGTGACAATCACCTTGAATTATTATAGAATGGTTTCTCTTTATCACAAACATCATGTATATACTTGCACTATGGGCGATATGTTGATCTCTTAGCTAACTATGAAGAGTCATATTCATTGTCTTTGTTATGAATATGTACCCAATTTTGCAAATGAGATTGACACGTTTAGCAATAGCTACAATAAATAGATGTGATTTTGGTATTTCAATTGATCAAATCTTTTTGAGCTCCTTAATAATGTATACGTCAAAATCTATGTGTATTTGTGATTATTGTTTTTTGGTACGTTTAATCTGATTTCTTGACATGTAGCTAAGTGGCGATTTGAAATATTCATACTGAAGGAAAATATGGTTATTCTCTTTCTGAGATGGAAGTCCGTACTCCCATTGTGTATGTGCTACGGTGTTTGTTTTTTCCTTTTTATATGTTACGTAGACTTAACTGTGGCTTATCTGTGTGTCCCTCTAATCACATGGATTGTTGCATCAAGCATATGTTCATAGACAATAGACCAACTATTTAGTCTCTACAATCACCATCTGTATATTGTCTTGCTGTGAGGAATAGTTTTCGACTATGATAGTGATATATTATTTGCTAAGTCAATCAAGCATTCCTCTAACTTCTATATGTTTGTTTGGTTTATAATTTCCACTAAATTTTTTTGGGTGATTTATTCAGCAATGTTCCCATCAAAGACTATTTCCTACGTAGCAGAGATCCCTGAAGCATTTATATATTATATAACATACTGATTTGTATCATTTATTATAGGTCAACAAATATAATTTTATTCCCCAAATAGGTCGTGTGATCTCCCTCCACCTTATGGCTGACAATGTTCTATTATTTTCTAGCTATGCAGACCCAAGACTTCCCAAAGGCTCCTCCCAATTGCTATTTATTCTTTCTGTGTGAACTGTTCTATGTTCCTTTGATCCATACTCCTCATCATATCTTATATCGTGCGTGCATAAAAGGGTAATGAGACACGTCATTCGGTTGTTTTCTATTTAGACACGACTATTGCACATTTATATATTTCATATTATAATGAATGATATATATATCATTTATTGTATTATAATCATGACAATATTTAATTATATAAGTTATAATATTTGACATATTAGATTTATATTATTATAATTGTTTAGTTGTTATATGTACCATACATTATACTATGATTCTTAGTATGTATATTCTTGTAGCTTTATATTTTAATAATTACTTTTTATGATTATTGTCTTTATAAATTATATTATATTGATAATAGATAATCATTGTATATATAAATTTTTAATTATTATTCTAATATGTATACTATCAATGTTTCTTATATTAAAGATGATATAGCATGAGTAATGACACTATATATATATATAAAATTATAATCAATTATTAATTATTTTATATTATTATTTATTTAATCTGATCTCCAGAATAGGGGATATTACAATTAACCCCCTCTATTTGATCTTAAACACTTAATCTTGACATCGGATTCATTTTTAGATCTATTCTTAAATATCTTAAACTTCTGAAAAGCTTCAAACTTCTCTTTAAGAAATTCTACCCACATCATCCCAGTGAAATCATCAACAAAAATCATGAAATACCTTTCACCATAGAATTCTTTAGTTCTTGTAGGACCATTCAAATATTTCTGAACAAGTTCCAACTTCTCTGTCATTGTGAGCTTCTTGCTGGGAAAAGATACTTTCTTTTTCTTAGCAAAAATACATTCTTTGCAAATAACATTAGTAGGCTTAGTTTTAGATTAAGATAAAAGCAGGTTTTGAAGGGACCCCAAAACCCTTTACATCATAAAGAAAGATTTACCATGAAGCTCAACCAGGTTTTAAACAGACCTAAAACCAACAAAACAATAGAACCAAGTATAGGACCTGAAACCAACAGAAAATATTTAGAAAGAAAACCCAGAGAGAACCCTGGAACCTAGAAAGACAAATTGGAAAAACTAGAGAAACCTCCCAGACTAGAAAAGCAAGGACTAAGATTTCGATTTCACTCCCTTTTCATGAAAACGCAAAATCATATCAAATTGAGGGTGAGACTTTTTAGATCTTTTTGTTTTTATAGGTATCCATCCCTCCTCAACCAATGCAGCCTTTGACTGCCACTTTTGAGCATCCATAATAGTTGGAAAATCATCCAAACTATGGCTAGGACCATTAGTCATCACAACATCTAGCAATCTGGAGTAGCAACCACAGGGTTGAATACTAGTTCCAGCAACAGCATCAAAAGGACATACATCCTTTTGACCAGGGCAATCTACCTTCAAATCATCCACCAATTTGGAACCAGTATAAAGAGAACTAGCATTATCACTAAGATTAGATACATTCACTTTTTTCTAGAATTAGCAGTCACATTATCTCAACCAGATTCTAAAATATGGGTACCAGAATTAGCACCATGATCAATGATAATAGGAACAAAGTGAACCAAGACCAAAGCATCATCAGGACTAGAGTCATGACCTGATTCTATAATAGGATCCACAACATTGTTAACATGACTAGAATCTACACCAAGAGGACCAGAACAACCATCTTGGGCATCCACCATGGAGGCAGAAGCATTCACCAACACAGAACCAGAATCCCCATCCGCAGGAGAAGATTTTGAAACTATACAATGTTATTCCAGAACACCCTTCCACTAAGAGGAGGGACATTTGTTTGAAGAGTTCCTATACTCGCACTTAGCAGCCAAATGACCTGTATTCAAACAATTTCTACAGCTAAAAGGGAGGCCCTCATAACCAATCAACTAAGTCTAAGATCCCTTTGAATGATGTAAAAGAATCTCAGCTGGGAGACCCTTAGAAACATCAATATTGACTAGAATCCTTGTATAAGTAGAATGGAAAAGCTCAAAGGATTGGGGATCAACCATACGAAAATCCCCTAAAGCCTCACCAACTACCTTAAAAATAGATTTCACCCAAAAATGAAGAGGAAGATTAGGTATCCTTACCCAAGTTGGGATTTTGAAAGTCTCCATTTGAGGGTCAAAATTTGGCTGCCATGGTTTAACCATTAAAGGATAGTGGGTCTCCCAAAAAAAAGACTTGATCACATAGAATAGCATTCTTGTCCTCTGGATTAATAAAAGTAACAATGAAAAAGCCTTTAACCAAAGGGTAAATCTCAATCGTATTTGTAACAAATGGATCCCAATTCTTAGAAATCCAAGCATGGAGCTCTGATAGAGAGGGCCAAAAACCTTACAAATAACAGAATCCTTGGAAAGATCCCTCGATCTTTCTTCAATTTCTAAAAGTGATTTTTCCCCAAGAGTAAGAGAAATAGGCTTACAAGGGATCAAAGGAGAAACCACAGATCTGCTACCAAAGCCAGTGACATTGCCAAATTCAGAAGCCAACACTTCTCTATTTCCAGATTTCCCATTTCCACAACAAGTGGCCTTGCCAAGTTTAGAAGCCTCAAAAACCCTTGCACCCTATTTCTCCCATTCATTTCCAGCAACCTTTGCAGATGCAGAAGCCGCTATACCACCATTTCCAAAAACCCTAGCAATGTCCTTGCTACTACCATAGCCAACTTCCTTTCCAAAAATAACACCTCCACCCATGCGACCAGAAGAAGGGATGCCATGGATGAAAGAACTAGGTTTTCAAGTAGGACTAGGAGCGGATGGTCTAGGAGTACGAATGAGAACACGAGCATAAGATCCAAGAGCTCGAACTAGACCAGAAATGGGAGATCCAAGAAAATGAGCTGGACCAAATGCAGGAGGTCTAGGATTTTGACTAGGACCAAGAGCAGGAGAACCAAAATTTTGAACACGAGCAACAACCATTAAAACGGCTAGTTTTCTAGAGCAGATTAAATTCAATTAGTAGGCTTAGTTATCTTAGGTAAGTATCTAAATTGTTGGCTAGCAGTTTTTCTTCCTTGATATATTAGCTTATACCTTGACTCTTTTACTTGCCCAAAGGCTTATGGAAAACATAAAAGTTAACAACATAATGGGTCAGTGTAGTAATCTATCAAAGACCCCTAAATTGAAAGGTACAACTCCCATATGAGTGCAAGATATGCAATGAATTTGTCTTTCCAATTTTGGTGATATGCTATTAACTAGAGAGCAAAAGAAGAAAAAACAAAGTTGCTCAACACTCTAAGCAACTTACGAAAAGAAGGGGGGACTATCTCACAATATGCAATCTACTCAAACTAACAATGCAAAGAAATGAAAATATGTAGGACTAACTACTACAATAGGAATAAAAGAAAGATAGTGACATAAGTAACTCTTAGATTATAGAGTTGGCCAATGTTTTGACAATACTTGGATTGTCTATCCCTCAGCGGCTCCACACACCAATTTCCATCTTCCTTATGCAAAGAAACTAAACTAAACATAGAACACAATGAACAATAGAGATAATAAAAGACATGCTTATGCTAAAGTAAGTAAAGCATACAATCTACCAAATGAAGGAAACAAAGCCAAGTTCATTCACATTCATTCAACTTTTAGCGTCAACACATTAATTCCATAAACTCCACTTAAACTAAATGAACAAGAAAATTTAAAATGAACTCAGAGTCTCACATAGTAGTCCTTGTTGATCTTAGATTGGTTTTAACAATTGAATGTCAACACACTTAAGTTATTTACTTAATTCATGCAAAAAAAGTAGTACATACCAAGCACAACATGTATATATTAGACCATGGCGAGTCATAGTGAGTGTTGAGTCACTCATGTGTCAAGTCACTCAAGTGTCGAGTAGATAGAATATGCCAAGTGACATAGGAACCAAGTAAATGGTGGATGCTGAACAATATAGGTGCCAAGTCACAACAAAGAGATTAGTGTATGCCAAGCATCAGAGGCTTTAGGTGCTAAGTAAGACAATCTTGACATATTTTTTTGGAAAGGCATAGACAACTATGTAAACCATTTTTGAGCCAACTTAAGATTTATTTTCGATATTTTGGAGATAAGGATGAATATCTAGTTGGATTCCCTATGCAATTACATGCAACCAATCAGAAAATGGGAAGGATTAAGTGGAAAAATGGATGAATCTTTTTTGTAGATTACTACCTAACCCTAAGTCACAAAGTCTTCTTAAGGAGGACAAACCCTAAACTCTCTAGTGAGTGTGTAAGGAATTGAAGGAGCTAAGAGAGAATTTTGCATGTGCAAAAATAGAGCATTCATGGTGGCTTAGAAGTTATGAAATGAAACTACATTGCAAAGTTAGTTAGAGTAGAAAAAAGGATAGAGAAAAGGAAACAACAAAGAGACATCTAATCAAGAAGGATCAAGAAGACATTGTTTAGAGGTGATCTGTTATCAAGCAAGAAAGTGCTAATCGTAGGATCAAAGCTAAGACATTCTAATAGGTGATTTTAGTAAAAATATCTTAACATAGTAGTCCTAATAGGCTGTATGAAATCCTTTAATAGGGTGCTCACTTAGTTGTGAGTTAAAGTCCTTTAGCAAGGCACACTTCTAACAAGGTGTTGAAATCCTCTAACAAAGTGAGACCTAACAATATTTGTAAGCCTTTAATGAGGAAGACCTTTCACAAGGTAGATCTTGTCTCATGATCAAAACATTGTAACATTAATTGGATACACTTTATTACTGTAGTAGTGAAGATTTGTGGGTGTCATCCCCAACCCAATTTTACCTTCTCATTGGAGGGATTTTGGGTAATCATATCTGTGTCATATGTCTATGATTTCTTATGTGTTTATATGCTTTAGATGTAAATTCTTTACATGTTATTTTAGTTTACTTATTGAATGTATGCGATGGATGTGTGTTGAAATTTTTTATGGGTCCAAGTTTAAACTACTGATTCACCCTCCACCTCTCAGAAGTTTACCTTTCCTATTTTAATTCCAACAATTCATATTAGATCTTTATTCTTTGAAAGAGAATCTTTGAGGAAAGATGTTGAAATGGAAGTCTACAAGTTGGAAAAGACTATTGAGAATCAGGGGGCTGAAATACAACTCATTCTACATCAACTAGATGAAGCAAGAGAAGAACTAAAGGTATCTTTGAAGAGAAGGAATGAAATTTCTATTGTGGGGAATGAAACACAATACCAAGATATAGACACTACTAAGCTATTTTCAAATGGAAACTCCAATGAATTTGATGTAGCAATTGCAGATCTAATGGAAAATAATATAGCCCAAGCTAAGGAAATCAGAAATCTCAAGTTAGAGTAAGAATCACAAGCTATACTACTATGTGAGGTGACTAAACAAAAGAAGAAAGCCATGGAATAAAAAGATATTACTGAAGAAGACAAAAGAGTTTTGACCAATAGACTAGAAGAGAAATCATCAGAACTAACCAAGATTTCCAACATGTAATTGGATACTCTAAGTCAAATGATGAATGCCAACTATGAGCTGAATCTCAAGGACATTGAGCTAACAACATTGAAGTTAGAAAATGAACAATTGTAGAGTGACCTAAAGAGGGAAAATAAATTTTCTAAAAGTTTCAAAAAACCAAGTGAAGCCATCAAGTACTTTGAGAAATTGATGAGATCCCCTAGATCCAACAATGACACATCTGGATTGGGATACACAAGCATTGAAGAAGGAGAGTAATCCAAAAGTGCTGAAGAGAGGAAAAAAAAATGTAAGATCTCCAAACCTATTTTTCATAATTGTGGTAACAAAGGACATACTACTAATTTGTGCAGGAGAAAGACTACAAGTCAAAATGTTAATCCTAAGAGCATGGTTCACTACCATAAGTGCAATAAGTAAGGTCATTCGAAAAGTGAATGCAAAACAAATACCATGCATATACAAAGATTTGAAGGATATTTTTACAACTTTCAGAAGTATGGACATAGAGATTTTGAATGCAAATCCAAACCCCATGTGCTCATAAAATAGGCAAACAAAGGTAAGGAACAATGACAACTTTTATAATTGGGATTATAATACAAGGTATAGCTATCATTATTGTCAAGAATATGGACATGTTCTTGAGAATTGTATTAGGACACACTTTAGTGGTAACTACCAAAGGTGGTTGAGTCAAACCACATGTTATAGCTATTTGAAGACTAGTCACATTAGTAGATATTGTCCAACAAAGTCAAAGGCACCAAGTTGTGAATTTGATAAATGCAAAGGCAAGATAGATGTTGAAAATGTTAGAGATGAAATGAACAAGACATGGAAGAAGAAAGATGATTGCAACACATCAAATGGAGAAGGTATCACTTCACCCAATGGGTCAAGTGATCACACCTCATCAAACTAGGCAATCAAGAGGTATGAGGGACTGATACTTAAAGGTTATATCACACATCACTTATAAAAGGATTTAGTACTAAAAAGACTACATTAGCTTGAATAAAGATGCAAGATTTTATTAGAAATCCAAGATAAATCTTTAATTTTTTAATGTTTTTTTTTAGCATGAAATGTTTCCTACGTGTGCCAAGTGGACTACTAGAAGATGTTAAGCTTATAGATTGGCTAGTTGATGTCAAGCTTGTAGTGGTTGTTGAGTGATTGAAATGTCAATGGATGTTGAATGAGCTTGAAATTGGTTGATGCCAAGCTTATAGTTGTGTAAGCACTCAACAATTATTGTAGGGTCTTCAAAGTACATTTGATTGATTTTAGCTCATTTTTCATTATTTCAAATTTGAGAAAGCGTGAGTAGAGTAGAAGGTGATCTGGAAATCTATCCAAAGTAGTTGCAAAAGTTTTTAGCAATGATTCTACACTAGTACATCAGATTTCATAAGTTATTTATCAAGAGCCAAGCTACACAGTTTAGATTTCATAAACCCTAGTTTCACATTATGGAATCTAGTTTGAAGAATGTAGAGGGAAAAGAAGTTTTGAATGTTTATTTAGTGAGTAATGAGGTCAAGCAACCCATTTTCAAAGCTATTCCTAACATTTCTTATAAGAAAGACACTTCTGGCACATTGTTGATGATTCCACCACATGTGATAATGTTACAAGATGAAAGAAAATGCTATAAATGTAAAATTGGTAGCATTGGTGATATAGAGATTAGGGAAGCATACAAAAAACTCTATGATAATGGTGTTTTGAAGGAAGAGTTCAAAATCATTGAGAGGAAGGGATTAAAATGAGCCCTATATTTTTCGAATGTATTCAAAACAGAATGGATAAGGATAGTTCTTAGCTGAATTCATGATGGTTCATTATGGTTGGACAATGGACCTATCAAAATTAATAAGAGGATAATCCATAGGGTTAATGGTTACCAAACCCTAGATTGGCCTAAGACACTAAGAAGTAATTCAAAGGAAGTGATTGAGAAGAATACTAGAGTTGTCTGGAACAAAAGAGGCATGACAATAGACACAATCACTAATCCATTGATTGACTTTTCTATAAGGGTAATATCACACAAGTTCTATAAATCTAGTAGATTAAACAATGTGCCATGTATAGTTGTGGATGTTGGTTATAAAATTGTCAAGAAAGATCACACATATGATCTAATAGAGCTGCAATTGCAACAATTGATGGAGAACCTTGGAGCAATCAGGAAAAATAAGAGTGCACAATGTAAATTTGGTTCTTTATTAATTTGTATATTCTTTTATGTGCAAAAAAAATTCCCTTCAGTTAGAACAATGGGATGGAAAACCAACAAATTAGTAGCAATGGAGATTGGTCAATACATTGAGCAGTTAGGAGAGAATTTTGAATCCTTGATGACAAGTTATTTTGAAGACTTCAAGAAGTCAAGGAAGGATATATTGAGAATACTAGTATCCTTAGTTGAGAAACACTATTATGAAATTTGTTTTCTTGTGGATGCTGATTATACATTTGTACAAGTTGCTAGACCAAGGGCGAGATGGTTGAGATCCTTAAGTTATGAAATAAATTTGGATGAGGCCTCTACAAAAATAACAACCTTACTTGCAAAAGAGGTAGATAAAACTAAAAAGGTATTTGGAAACTATGAGATGGTAAAGTCCAAGATTATCATGGAATTGAAGACTACCTCTACCATGAAGAAAAACTAGAAGATACTGAAGAAACTAAAAGCTATGTTTGGAGAGGGTATGGGAGAAGACCAAGAAGAGGAGGAGACTGAAGGTACTAAGGGAGAAGAAGCTAAGGAAGCACCTACTCCTACTAAGCCAAAGAAGAGAAAGGATAAGGTCCACCCAATGAATAAAGCTAAGAAGATAGCTAAACCAAGTCAGCCCAAGCCCATTGCACCTACTACAAGGGCTAGTACTCATGTAATAGCTCAAAAGGCCAAGGAAAAGAAAAAAACAAGTAGAACAAGGAGGTCAAGAGCATAATAGACCAGGAAGAAAATATGTTGCACAAGAAGATTCTAATGAGGAGAAAATAGATTTAGATGAAAACAACCAATTTAAGGTGGTGAGTCACAATCCTCTTTAGGATCTTGAAAATTTATGTGAAAATGTAAAGAATAGTGTAGGCTTATCATGATTTACCCATGTAGATTTTGATAATTTAGGTTAAGTAGAGGAAAACCAAGTGGAGGAAGCCATATATGCCATGATGGAAAAATTCAAGACTACTCCACTAGAACTTACCAACTCTATGCCTAAGAGTCTATATGGCAGAGTTAAGTAAAAATGACACTATTGTCTAGACTTGGAGAGACAAATTAGAGAAACATCTCTAGCCCAAGTGGTGCCTAAACTTACTAAGGCACAAATTGCTAAGGCTATAAAGAAATATGCAGTTAGGTTTGTACCTAAATACAAAGCCTTACCATTATGCAAAACAATATTGAAGATGTAGTTAAGAAGACCACTTAGATGTGGTAAGTAACTTATGGGTTGACTACAACAAAGGAAGGAGATGAATAACCCATTATAAGTCAAGGATGATGAAGATGATGATCAAAATGAAACAATTGGAGGAGGAATAGAAATGAATGTAGATGACAAGGCAACAACTGAGGAAGAGTAGCATGAAGAATAGAGTGTGCAAAACACACAATTGCCAAGTGTCAGTCCTCCACATGTCACAAGTGAGACTACTAAAATAGTAACTATCAAGGATGTTTCTAATATATCAGCTTAGAACATCAATCCCCTTACTAAAGATGATTTAAAGATGATATTAGATCAGTCTACACTACAAGACAAACTTTGTGATAATCCTATTTTGGTAAGTGTAGATGAACTACAAAAGATAGTGACTAACACTGCAAGGGAAAAGGTGAATCCACAAGAACCACCTTTTATCATCCCTCCAATCACTAATGTACAACCTTTGGTTCAAATACCAGAGGATACATCTAATAAGGCTAATAAAATTTCCAAGATTGACATAGTAGAGAAGAGCATAGTGGAAACAGAAGTTGCTATTGTAGAAACAAGTTAGATAGACTTATCTACACCTACAACACAAGGACAAGGTGCAAGTCAAGTCATTGTGGCAGAATAGGGAAATCCTAAAGAGAGTGAGATGACACCACAACTAAGGAGAAAATTTCCACCCAAGCCCTAGTAACCTTCCCAGTCTCTAGCACTGCATCAAGTCATACTCTTTAGAAGCTGAGCACTGATGCTACTCCATTCCAGTTCTCAGTGCCAAACCCAAGTTTATCAAAGGTTGAAGAAGTAATTCAAAATTGAGATGTGAGCCTTGATGAAGAGATCATTTTTCCCAAGTATGATTTTGATACAATGACCATAGAACATATGGTCATACTACAGTAGGCCCTAGCAATTAAAAGGCATCAAGAAATGCTTAGAAGGGAGAACAGGCAGAAGCAAGCACTATGAGATATTAAAGACATCTTTTTAGATGCATTTAGTCTGCCATCTCCTAATGAGACCATATCATTAATGGACCAAATACTTGATATAGTGGAGAAGAGCAGTAATGAAGACCAAGATACAAATGTTAAATTACTTGAATGGTTAGAAAAGAAATTCCAGAGCACAGTGAATGAGAAAATATCTGGTGACATAGCACTGACACAAGTTGCATTAGAAACTAAGGTTGAGAATGTGAAGAAGGTACTTGAGAACATATTCTCAGGTGCAAAAGTACTAATGAATCTAGCTTAGACCAAGAAGCATTTCAAAGCATTGCTTAAAACCTAGACTCAGTTAGCTGTATTGATAGAAGATGAGGCCAACATAAGGGCCAAACTGACTAGCATCCAAGCAAATCTCACCCCCATATGGAAATTTTTCACAAGGAGCTAGGCTATGCCAAAACCTTAATGAAGAAAGACGCAAATATTTCTACCTTAGACGGTCTAGTCCACCTTACTACTAAGCTAGCTATCCAAATGAAGTCATTGGATTTAGCATGTGAGAAATAGTATGAAGCTTTCAAGGTGATATTGGATGTCCATAAATCTTTTCTAGACAAACACATAATAAATGTATATTCTATTAACACAAGTGTCAAAAAGGGGGAGAGATATTTTGGTAGAGAATGAGAGAATGGGGGAGAAATTGTTTTGAAAAGATAGATTAAGCTAAGGGGGAGCAAGCACAAAATAGAGCATGAAGTCAAAGTCTATCAGAAGAGACACATTTATTCATCAGGAGTAAAAAATTTTGGTTATAGAAAAAACATACCAACTCAGGGGGAGTTGTCCAATTTTGAGGTATCCAAGTTATTACAAAATTTTGACATTTTGAAGTTTTGTATATAAGCTGATTTGAGATATGTTATGCTCATAAGATTAAGGATGATAATGTATACTCAAGTGTTTTTGACACTCATGTCAAAGGGAGAGATTTTGATCTCATATTGGTTTTGACAAGTGAGTGTCAACACACTTAAGTTATTTACTTAGTTCATGCCGAACAAGTGGTACATGCCGAGCACAACATGTATATATTAGACTATGCTGAGTCATAGTGAGTGGTGAGCCACTCATGTGCTGAGTCACTCAATTGTTGAGTAGATAGTATATGCCAAGTGACATAGGAGCTGAGTAAATAGTGGATGCCAAGAAATACAGGTGCTGAGTCATAGCAAAGAGATTAGTGTATGTCAAGCATAAGAGGCTTCAGGTGCCAAGTAAGATAGTTTTGACATATTTGTTTATAAAGGCACAAACAACTATGTAAACCATTTTTGAGCTGACTTAAGATTGAATTTTGATATTTTGGAGATAAGGATGAATCTCTAGTTGGATTCCCTATGCAATTACATGCAACCAATCAAAAAATGGGAAGGATTAAGTGGCAAAATGGATGAATCTCAACCGTAGATTCATACCTAACCCTAATTCACAAAATTCTTAAGGAGGACAAACCCTAAACTCTCTAGTGAGTGTGTAAGGAATAGAAGGAGCTAAGAGAGAATTTTGCATGTGCAAAACCAAAGAATTCATGGTGGCTTAGAAGTTATGAAGTGAAACTACATTGCAAAATTAGTTAGAGCAGAACAAAGGATAGAGAAAAGGATACAAGAAGGAGAGATTTGATCAAGAAGGATCAAGAAGACATTGTTTAGAGGTGATCTATGATCAAGCAAGCAAGTGCTAATCATAAAATCAAAGCTGAGACATTCTAATATGTGATTTCAATCAAAATCTCTTAATAGAGTAGTCCTAATAGGCTATATGAAATCCTTTAACAGGGTGCTCACTTAGTTGTGAGTTAAAGTCCTCTAGAAAGGTACACTTCTAATAGGGTGTTGAAATCCTCTAACAAGGTGAGACCTAATATTCTTTGTAAGCCTTTAATAAGGCAGACCTTTCATAGGGTAGATTATGTCTCATGATCAAAACATTGCAGCCTTTATTGGACACACTTTATTATTGCAATAGTGAATATTTGTGGGTGTCATCCCCACCGCAGTTTTACCTTCTCATTGGAGGCTTTTTGGATAATCATATTTGGTGCCATATGTGTGTGATTGCTTATGTGATTACATGATTTAGATGTATATGCTTTACATGTTATTTTAGTTTACTTATTGAATGTATGAGATGAATGTGTGGTGGAAGTTTTTAAGGGTCTAAGTTTAAACTACTAATTCACCCCCCCCCCCCACCCCCGTCAGAAGTTTACCTTTCCTATTGTAATTCAAACAGTCATAGCTAGAGGGGTTTTTCCAAAATAAATTTTGTCAATCCTATTTACATCATGAAAGATTACATTGATAATTCTTCTCAAAATGGAAGATTACATTGGATGATTTCTTCATAGAGCATCTTTGAAGAGAATAATCTAAAAATAGGACAAGCCCAAAGCATTGTTCGTTATAGAGATGCAACAAAATGCCAAGAATGGAGACAAAAGAAGGAAGAGGAAAAAAATGGCAGATGTCTAGAGAAGTATTAGAATCATCATGCATTCTTAGAAGTAATTGATTTAGCCCTATGTGCTTTCATAGATTCAGTTACTTTATCAAGCTCTTTGAAACCCAAAATGAGGATATTGTTATCTTTGATCATCCACTAATCATGCATCTCTATAAGTTCAGAAATTATAGCCACTCTTTATTGTAACTTCTCAAATTCTCTTCTAACGACCAAATCTGTTACTGATAGTTCCTTGATCTTGGCCACCTAAAATTTGAGTGGGTCAATGGCTTCGTCAAAAAATGCCAAGAACTTGGACATCATTATTTTGATGTCCACAAGCTTGCCATTAGTAGACACAAAGGACTCTATGTGCATGATCATCAAGTATTGAAACTATTTGTTAATTATATTTTTCACTAGGTCGTACACATCCTTGAGTTCATTTGCAAATCTCATAGATTTTTCTATGACAAAATCCAAGGTTTTCTTCCAATGGAATAGTGACTCTTGTCAAATCTTTAGAATCCCATGGACAATGGCCACATTGGTCTTTATATCTATTATGTCCTGTAGGAGGGCCAATTTCTCCATTAGCTTATCTACTACTTTATGTATGGTTGTTTGATGATTTGATGTTGCCTCTCTAAGCTTGTGAGCATCCAATACTAGGCTTCCTAGATTTTAACTAGTGGAGGACCTTTAGCCTTTATCTATTATACCCAACCTTAGCCTACTTGCCTGAATTTCCTTCCTTTCTATAGCTTGAGTAGTAAGTTATTATTTTCTTCTACATTTGGGTCAAATTGACTAGAAGTACTCCCAAGTGCAAACCTTATGTACTATACCAACTTTCTGTTGGAGGCCTTCAATATATCCTTCTCTGCTCTTAGGTCATCCAACCTATCCTCAATCTTCTCATTGTTTGTCTTCCAAATATTCACCATGAAATCATGAACTAGAAGAAAAGGATCCAATATTCTGATTTGGAAGTCATCTTTTGAGAGCTTATGATATCTTCCTTCCTTTTGAGGCTCTACATATTCAACTAGAATATGGCCAATTGCTAAATCTATAGATAGAGAAATGATTTTTTTATGCTTCTTAGTCTTCTTTGATGGATGGGAGGAAGTGACTTGTGTGATCAAGTCCTTTGATGGGGCTGCATCCTCATATCTCCTCTTCTTCCTATTAATGGTCTCTTTGAGCCAAGACTCTATAGAGAGCACATTGATAGAAGATTGTAGTGCAGATGGATCGAATAGCTTCCTTAGAATCAATGGAGTTGGCTTGCCCTAGGAAGCAATAGGGAAGAAAGTGAAGTTGAGAGCATAAATCTTTCACAAAAAAATAGGTATGACAAGTCTAACTATTGAAGATGAGTTGTTTTCTGCTTCCTCTTCACATCTTTATAAACTAGACATTTTCAATCTAAAGTAGAAGGTTGTAATTGAAAAAACCAATGACATAATCGAGGATGTAAATAAAGAAGAATAATTTGATATCCTAAATACAAAACCAAATCAAATTGAAGAAGGGTCATTAATGGTTGATTTTTCTCCTCCTTTTGTGTTTATTCTTGTTGATTTCATTACTGAAGATAATGAAGATGCAATGGAGGATAGGGAAAATGCATATCACTATATAGCTAAGGGAGGTTTGGTTCTTGAATGCAATAAAGTAGGTATCCATCTAATAACAAAGCTTATGCAAGAGAGGTTTTTCTGTACCTTGGTTGATGAAGCCCAGTTATGTGAGGGGGTAATTGAAGTTCTTGATGCCAACCTCTTTTCTCCTAATAGGGAGACGCATGATCATTTTCCTATTCTAGAAGATTATTAGAAAGAGACTATCAAAGAGCCTAAGAAGGATGAGGTAATATATAATGAAGCATGGTTGTTTGGATCTGAGTGGGCATACAGTCAAGTCTTGCATACTACTTGGAGGGTGGGAATTGTCATGCTTTTGCCACTGCTACAAGTAGGGATCTTACTTAGAGATCAAAATCAATTGTTGAGGAGGGGATCCTACTTTAGTCAATTAGTAAGTGTATTCACTTGGATATCTTTTTCTACTAGTTCTCAAGGTGAGATTCATCTCACCTTTGTAAATATGATAGGTTAGGTGTGTGTTTAGTGTAGTTGTCTTTTCTTGCTTTCCTACTTTTTGTGTGTTTACTTTTCTTTTATGTTGGCTGCCCTATTTCTCCACCACCCAAATGCATGGCATCTCCCTATGCTATTTATGACTCTATGAACCAATGGACTAGGCACTGATCTTTTCTATTTGGTGTTTTCTATAATAAAGGAAACAAGTAGTTTTTTCTATGTGTGTTTTTTCTTAGCTTTTTTGAAACCAGAGATTGCTAGGTTCTTAAATAGACACTAACATGCCCAGTCAGATCTAGCTATTTCCATGATATCAGACCCCTATATTTTTTAAGATCATAGGATTAGGGTTGTGGTGTCAATGTTTCATGTATGTGTTTGGTCTAGGCTTCCCTTAGGGTTCTTTCCCCTCTCATCTTTATCCCTGAGTTGTCTAGGTGGGAATACAAGAATACTGTAATAGATTCAATTAGTCTAGGTGACTAGGATTTGGGATGGTAAGTTTTTGCATACCCTAGATGAGAGAGAGAAATAAAGAATTAATTTCTATTCATATGAAATCCTAAGTCTACGATTAGGTGCTCCATTAAAGACATAACATAGGTAGAATGAAGATATCAAAAACATATTTAGAAGAAAAAGATGATAGAGAATATCAAGGACTGAGGCTTAAAGACAAAATGCAAATTGTGAGAATGAGATACAAGAAAATTTAGTTGAATTTGATGGAAAGTGAGCACTCAAAAATGTAGAAATGGTGAAAGAATCAGGTCAAAGGTGGTAAAGATCAAAATTGGAATCGATTTGATGAATAAAAAAAATCTAATTATCCACATCACTAAGTTGAAAAGTCAATTAATTGAAAGAATGTATACTATTGGCTAGTTGAAAGTCAAATGTTTACCTATCATATTGGGTCCCATTCAAATATTAAATGAAAGATAGATGCCTTCAACCATTAGATCAAAGAAGATCTATGGAGGTTGTAATGTTGCTATATAAAGATTCTCATTTGTTAATTTATGTGAAAAAGTGACGAGAAGACACATATCTGGTGGGCCATCACATTTCACTAAACATAGTTAGAATCTTGCCACGAGGTGTCATGAAAGAAACAAAGTCAACGTCAGATTCTCCAAGCAATGAAATGGTGCCAATTGTTTGCCATGATGTGCCTAGTTGGAAAAAGGGACCCATGCTGTGAAACAAAAAGACTTAACTTCATTTTGTTATCACCATCAAATCAAAAAGAGATCCAAAGATGTCACTATCTCACTATGTGAAGTTTCTTGATCATTATTCTATGTGGAAAAGTGACAAGAAGACATGTGTATACAGAGGGACCCACAGAGGAAGTTATAAAGGAAGTCATAACATTTCAATCTCGATCATCAATTTGAGATCAATGACAAGAATTCAAAAATGTAGTGACCATTGGAATATGAAATACATGGGTTTGGTGCAAAACAATAGAAGATGAAGAATAAACCATTTTCCATAGAATTTTCTAAGATCACATGAAGAAGAACAATCATCAGGCATTTTTAGGAATATCATGGATTCATAATTATCAGAGAAAGAGATACCACTTGCTCGTATCATGATGCAGATTGGATAATTTTATATTTTATTCTTTTCTATTCATATGACTGTTCTACTAGAATTAAGAAATTATAGTAAACTATAAATGTAACTTCATTTGATAATGAAATGATCGGAAATTCTATCTAACTTTTCCCCCTGTATTTCTAGATGTTGAGTGAGAATTGAAGAGTTAAGTGGAATGAAGGATTTGTATGATGTTTGCAGCTAGGTAATGTAATAATTTGATTCCATTTAGGAATAGCATGCCTTGGTTTCTTTCATTGTCACTTTCAATCGAGCTAATCTTGCATTTTTAGAATAGTTTCTATGGGATAGTAGGACAGATGTATTTGAAGCTGGTGATATCTTACTAGATTCCATTTTAGTGGGGAGTTATCAGTCAAATTTGATTCCATTTCATCTTTCATGTGCATCTCTGCTCTATCTCTAGATTGCATTTCATTAGAACTAATCTACAGTTAGAAGTAGTAGATGTTAGAAGAATTTCAAGGTAGCTTGTGATGTCCATTCCACTAGGTGTTATAGGTTGCCCAAATCTATTTTTGCCTAGGGTGTTTGTAACTTGTTAGCATCTTGGTTTATCCTCTTCTACTCTTAGGTTAAGAGCATACCCCATAGTCTAATGATCTATTAAAAAAAAATCATTGCATAAATTGCATATAAGGGAGTTGTACCTTACAATTCAGAGATTAGTGATATAACACATACACTGATCCATTTTTTGGTAACATCCTTTTGTTTCCTCACATTTTACTCATCTAGAGTCAAGGTAAAGCCAAGTTAGCAAGAGGAACAGACTTTTAACCAACACTACTATATAAGCAGCCACAAGGGTGACCAGACAAAAGGGAAAAAACAAGAGTTGAGTGGGACAAGTCTTGACAGGTTAGCCAATGGAGCATTTGTGGAGGTTTGAAGCATGGTATGAGATGTGTGGATTCATGCTTATTTACATGGATTTCTTGATTGTGGCTATGACTTTGAAGGTGTCCATGGTTGTATTGCAATGGTGATGGATGCTTTTAGAGGTTGGGTTTTTCCCTCAATGAGGGTTTCCTAAGGTATATCTTGTGTCACATATTTGTGGGTATGTTGTCTATTCTCTTGTATGTAGATTTTAATTGCATATTTATTTCAGATCTATTATGGGTTATGTGGAAATGGTTATATTTTTTGTTGCAAGTTTCCTTACAAGTGGTATTAGAGCTATGGTTTTATTATTGTAACCCTAGACTAAATACATGAGAATGCATGAGAGGATAAAGGAAAGGGAAAGATATATGAGTTGTTTATTGTTGATTTGAGGGTTTTGGATTTGATATTATAATGGGATATTAGTAGATTTTGGCCATGTGAAATTTTTGGACAAAAGGATTTTTTTGGATGTTTCATTTAAATGAGGGTTTTGGGGGGAGCTTGCATAAGTGACCTCATGGGTAAAAACAAACCTCACCATTAGATCCAAGTAGATGTTTCCATTAATTTTGATATATAATATGCCCTAGTTTGGTCATGTTGAGGAGATGAAAGAGTTTTTTATTTTTAGCCCATGATGGCCATCAAATTTAATCTTGTCAAAATTTTTGTCACAAAAAAATTGCAGTGAAAATGGTAAAATGACCATAACTTTCTCTTAGAATATTGGATTTTTAAATTCTTATAGGCATTGGAAAGATAATTTAGAGCACTAGAACTTGGTGTAGGTTTGGTTCTGTGACTTTGACATTTTATTAGGTTTTAAGAGCCCAAAAGTTAGATGTTATTTATTTTGAGCACAAATTAGGGCATACAGAGTCATATTTTAGACTTCAAGTAGTCAATGGAAAGCTCTTGGAAAGCTCTACTCATTGGTTCAGATTTGGTGTAGGTTTGGGATGGTTTATTTGGTGATATATTAATCTAAATAGTTTATGGTATATATTGACTATGGTAGCATTGTGAGTTTATGACATTATATGTTTGGAGATTTAAGATTTAATGTCATTGTATACTCAGTTCATATTTTAGATTGGTCTCATGATAATATGGTTATCAACGTTTGGTTTGGATATGTATGATGACTTCTTGGGTCTACAAGTTGTGTAGTGTTGTCAGCGGTGTATACTTATAGGTTGCATTTATAGCTTGGTTATGGGTTGTCTTTGCCCATTGATCTTTCATTATTGATGCATATTTAGATTGGTGGCTATAATTTGGGTTGTCTATGCCCTAGGTCACATAATTTTTTGATTTTTTCTTCATGTAGAAGGGATGAGATGTTGTTATAAGGTATAGTCATGGTGGAGTATTGTGATTGACTATTTTATGCTGATAGGTTGGACATATTGAGAGTCAGATGCTTGGTTGATGGATGTGACAATGGTGCCATGGATCTTGGCATGACATGATTGGATATATGGGTACATCCTTGATGTTCATTGGCTTGGATTCCTAATTTGGTTATGGTGGTATATCTTCTTGGTTGAGGATCATGGTTATTTAGTTTCTTTTGAGGAGCTCTTGATGTGCACTTTGAGTTCTTTGATGGTTTGATGCCTTGGTTGATTCTCATAGTTAGAGGATGTTTTTATTTCATCATGATATCATGGATAGCTTGGATACATAGTTTAGTGGGAGCTTGTGATAGTGATGAGGTGATAGTGCAAGATTAATTCTTGGTTTGGAGATATTGGTTTCACTTTGTATTGACACTTTGATTGTGTGTATAGAAACGAAGGATATTCATGTAGAAGATGGGTTTTATGATGCCTTGGTACCATGGTGGAGTGAAAGTTTTTTTTGGCATTGATATATTTATTGAGTGTTTGTAGATGTTGGAGATTTATCTTAGATTTTGTTGTTGTAGAAGCACCTTTAACATTTGCATGGTGCACTTGGTTATCTTCATGGTGTGTGAAGATGGTTAGATCTTGAGGACTCATGGGGTTCTTGGTTATCTTTATGGTGTGTGGAGATGGTTCTTCATGGTACATGGAGATGGCTGCATCTAGAGGACTAATGGGATTCTTGGTAAAGGTATGGTTTATGCTTTCATTTGACATGTTATCCTTTGTGTTAGGATGGTTTCATTTTTTATGTCGTGGTATACTCTTGATACATGTTTAGAGTTTTGACATTTTATAGTGTGTTCATATGGAGCATGCTATATATTTGGTTGTGACAGTTAGATCATGTTGTCATGTTTATGTTTCTGAGACCATGGTTGGAACTTTGACATTGATCTTGGTGTTGGAATTATAGATAGAGCAATTGAGAGTAGCGGGGGGGGGGGGGGGGGGGGAAGGAATCATTTGTCACAAAAACAATTCATAGATCCCTTAGATGTCTTTAATTTACTTAGTTATTGTTGACACTCGATAAACAATGCATGAATACTATAACTTGGTAGATTAACTAGTTACTAATCATCTAGCATTCATAGTTAATATGCATGCAAAAGTTAAATAAAATGAACACAAGAGACACCAGATTGAATGTGGAAACCCAATATGGGAAAAACCACCAAGTAACTAGCTACCAATTTTTCACTCTTTTGAAGTGAGCCCTATTAGAAGCCAAACCTATTAAAGGTTACAATGCACACTATTAGGTGTGACCCTATTAGAGGATTTTAATCACCCTATTAGGAGTGGCCTTGCTAGAGGTCTTTAGAACAATTGAACTAAACTGTCACCTTGTTAGAGGATTTACAAAATGACTATTAAACCAACTTTGTTAAGAGATTTGAAATTACTGCTACAATTGTTAGAAAGTAACAATGAATTAACCTAAATAATATGCAACTAAATTTGCTGACAACAAGTATCTGTTCTACTTCATTAGATCCTTCTAGATCAACTATTTCTTTTCTGGTCCTCAATGAGCTCTGATCATCCTTCAAATTCACTTCCACAATAATCAATCCTTATTTCACATTAATTCCACACACTTTTATACACACTTAGAGTTCACAACTTGACTTCATAATTATACCATTTAGAATATCAAGTCAGCTCATTCATATGTTACATTTGCCAATAAACCATACATCAATCGGCTACAAATATTACTCTAAACAAATAAATGTTATTTCATAAAATAATGAAGTCCTTTACTAGTATACAACTTCCAAAAATTTCCTAAGTTAACCTTCTTGACTCAGTTAACATTGCAATATCTGTAAAATCCTTTGACTAACAAGTTTGCTCAGTAAGAACTAAATTCTTTCATGAGATCTTGATAAGAACTACTTCTACCACATTTCTTTTATTGACCGAGTGAGCTCAGTAAAAACTAAGTTTTCTTTTACTAACCTTCTGATCTTGGTAGACATTGTTCTTTTCCTTGTTGACCATCTAGGCTCAGTAGACACTATTCTTTGCCTTGCTAACCATTTGAGTTTGGTAGACATTGTTCTTTGCCTTGTTGACCATCTTAGCTCGGTAGACATTATTCTTTGCATTACTAATCATCTAAGCTTGGTAGACACTATTCTTATGACTGATGTGACATTTGTGTGACATCAAAGATAATACACAATTGAACAATTATATCCAACAATCTCCCTCTTTGGCATTGATGGCAACACAACATGTCATAGTAGAATAAAATTTGAAAACAAATCTTTACTGACAAAATGCTTCACTTTCTACAGCAAGCTCCCTCTTTCATAATAATTCTTAAATTTTAGAAAGATATGATAGTGTGATAGTATATTCTACCTCTTTGATAGCACATGACAAAGATAACATAAATCAACTGAATAGCATTGTACCTAATGTACTGATTCATAACCAATGTCTTCATTACTTTGCTGCATCAAGTAATAAAATTTTTCTGTTATTATTGATGCATCACTAAAACTATATTTTAGTGAGCTTCAGATAGGGGAATGACAACTAACTTACCTCTAAGATACAAGAATGCATCCTTAGGTAAAGGCTTTGTGAATATGTCAGCAATTTGTTTCTTTGATATGAACATATTCCAATCTGATTTCCTTTTCTTGTACCAATTCTCTAACAAAGTGATACTTTATGGCAATATGTTTGGTTTTTGAATGCATCACTAGATTCTTGGAGATATTAATTGCACTTGTGTTATATAAAAAAAAAAAATAGGTTCTTTGATTTCTTGCCTCATACTTTACAATAACTATTTGAACCACACAATATTTGAATAGTTTACTGTTGTTACAACATATTCAGCCTCTGCTATGGATTGGTATGAAAAATTCTGCTTTTTACTTGTCCAAGAAACCAATCTTTTTCCAAGAAAGAAAGGTCCTCCACTTGTGCTCATTTCTGTCATCAATATTTCCTACCCAATCTGCATCAGTGAATACTTTTAAATTCAAATTTCCTCCAAGTTTATACCATAATCCATAGTCTTCAGTTCCTTTAAAATATCTTATGATCCTTTTGATTGCCATCATGTGATTTTCTTTTGGTTTTGCTAATAATCTTGCTACAATTCCTACTGCAAGGGCAATGTTGGGTCTTGTATGTACTACATACTGCAACTTTCCAATCATAGATCTATACAATGTCTAATCTACTTCCTTAGATTCATCATCTTTGGTAAGTTTCAATCCTATGCACATAGGAGTCCCAACTAATTTTCCATCTTCCATACCAAACTTTTTCAGTATCTCCTTGATGTATTTAGATTGAGTGATCTAGATGCCATTCTTACTTTGTTGAATTTGAAGACCAACAAAGAATTTGATTTCACCAAACATTGACATTTCAAATTCCTTATTCATTTGTTCTAAATTTTTTTTGCAAAGTTTATCATTTCATGTGAACAAAGTATCATCTACAAATATCTCTGCTAAAAAAATCTTATTATTTGATCCTTCCTTTATGTACAAACTACTATTATCATTAGTCCTTTGAAAACCAATTTGAATAAGATAGTTATGCAATCTTTCATACCATGCTTGAGGGGAGTTTTTTAGACCATATAATGCTTTATGTAGTTTGTAGACCATGTCCTTCTTCTTTTGATCAACAAAACCTTTAGGTTTTTCAATGTAAACCTCTTCATCTAATATGCCATTGAGAAATGCTAACTTGACATCCATTTGATAAACTTTGAATACTTTGTATACAACATATGCAAGTAAGGTTATGACACCTCCCAATCTTGCAACAAGAGAAAAAGTTCATCCATAGTCTACAACTTCTTCTTGAGAGTATCCTTTGCATACTAGTTTAGCTTTGTTCCTTGATACCTTACCATCTTCATTTAACTTTCTTCTGAATACCCACTTAGTTCCAATCACATTTTTGTCTTTAGGTCTAGGTACAAGAGTCCATGTTTTGTTTTTCTCTATTTGTTCTATCTCTTCATTCATAGCTTCAATCCAACTTTCATTTTCTAATGCATCTTTGATATTTCTAGGTTCAAAATCAGCAAGTAAACAAGTACCTTTCAACTTACTTCTTGTCATTGTTCCTCCTGATTTATCTCCAATGATTTGATCTAGTGCATGATGCTTCTTGACATACTTGGCTAACATAGGCTCCTTGCCTTTTGAATGACTTCCATTTTTATCCTTCTACATCTCAACTTCTTGTCGTAGATCTAGTTTCTCGAGCTCAATAGATATTGATTCCGTAGCTTCTATTTACAACTTGAGTTCTTGCAACTTGGGAGGCATTAGCTTGGTTTGAACTTCTTGTGACTCGGTAACTGAAGATTCCGGAGTTGAGGATTCCTAATTAATAGGTATACTTGGCATTGTATCAGGTTCAATGTAAAAAAATCTCTTGTAGTCTTTAGTTACCCTTTTTCTTTCTTCTTCAAATCTTTCTGCAAACTCATCAATTTTCACATGTGCACTTTGTATGAATTTGTGAGTAGATAGATTCAAACATCTATATGCTTTAATTTTGCAAGAATATCCCAAAAATATTCTTTCATCACCCTTTACATCAAATTTACCTTTTTTAGATTCTTTCAAAATGTAACATTTTCTTTCAAATACTTTTAGGTAACTTACATTGGGTTTGTAGCCATACCATAACTCATAAGGATTTTTGAATGAGTCCCTTTTTAGCTGTACTCGGTTCAAGCTATGTAAACAATTTTATCTTCTTCTTCATCATCATAATCATTAGAATCTTTAGCCATGAAACATGTTTTCTTACCTTTGTCCTTGAATGATTTGAAGTCTTTCTTGCCATTGCACTTTTGACCCTTTTTCTCATCCTTTTTTTCTTATTTGGGCACCTAGCAGCAATATGTCCAATTTCTTCACAAGAAAAATAGATTAGAGGAACCTTATCTTTGTATTTTCCTTTGCCTCTTGAATATTTCCTTGCTAGCAGAGCTTCAACCACTTCAAGATCACTATCTAAACTCTATTCTGATTCTTCATCACTACTGATTGAGGGTCCTTTAGTTTTTTGCCTTTTTCTTTGAGTGAAAGCTTGGCTTCAAATATTGATTCAATGTTTTTGGTAGATGGAACATAATTATCATAGTTTTCTAGCTCAAATGCAGTCAATCTTTCAACTATGGCCTGTAGATTTATCTTATGATTTGCTTCACATCTTCTTTCTTGAATTGTAGAGACTCTAATTGCATAAATGGGAAGTAGAGTTCTAAGAACTTTACTTATAACTATCTCCTTGATATCTCCTCCAGATGCTTTGATTGCACTAACACATGCTTTAACTCTTTCAACATATTTTGTAATGTTTTCATCCTCTCTCATCCTCATTTGATCAAATTGTCCTCTCAGACTTTCTACTTTGGCTCTTCTTACATTATCATCTCCTCCATAGATTTCTTTTAGCTTGTTCCACATTTCAAAGGTAGTTTTGTAGTCCTTGATGTCATCAAATTCTTCATAACTCAAAGTATATGCTATAGCTATCATCGTATTGTTGTGGGTTTTCTTTTCAGCAATATCATTGACAGATAATGTACCAGTAGGTTCTACATATTTTTCATCAAGGTACTTTAGTCCTGTATCTCTAATAGAAGTTAGATGAAGTCTCATCAACCCTTTCCATGCTGAGAAGTTGTCCCTATTAAGTCTTGGAATTTCCCTCTTATAAGACATCCTGACCTTTGGCTTAGATCCTTGAAATCTTTTCCTGGAAGCACCAAGAGCTCTGATACCAATTGTTGTAATTATAGATGGAGCAACTAAGGGGGGGGGGATACTGTAAATCAGTAGATTAACTAGTTACTGATCATATAGCACTCATAGTTAATATGTATGCAAAAGTTAAATAAAATGAACACAAGACACACCAGATTTAACGTAGAAACCCAATATGGAAAAAACCACCAAGTAACTAGCTACCAATTTTTCACTCTTCTGAAGTGAACCCTATTAGGAGCCAAACCTATTAAAGGTTACAATGCACACTATTAGGTGTGACCCTATTAGAGGATTTTAATCACCCTGTTAGGAGTGGCCTTGCTAGAGGTATTTAGAACAATTGAACTAAACTGTCACATTGTTAGAGGATTTAAAAAATGGTTGTTAAACTAACTCTGTTAAGAGATTTGAAATCATTGCTACAATTGTTAGAAAGCAACAATGAATTAACCTAAATAAGTTGCAACTAAATTTGCTAACAACAAGTTTCTATTCTCCTTCATTAGATCCTTCTAGATCAAATATGGCTTTGCTGCTACTCAATGATCTCTGATCATTCTTCAAATTTGCTTCCACAATAATCAACCCTTATTTCACATTAATTCTACACACGTTTTTACACACTTAGAATTTACAACTTGACTTCTTAATTATACCATTCAGAATGTCAAGTAGGCTCATTCATATATTACATTTGCTAATAAACCATACGTTAGTTAGCTGCAAATATTACTCTAAACAAATAAATGTTATTTCATAAAACAATGAAGTCCTGTACTAGCCAACCCTGCTTGGTAAATACAGCTTCTAGAAATTTTATAAATTAACCTTCTTGACTCGGTTAGCATTCCAATATCTATAAAATCCCTTGACTGCCAAGTTTACTTGGTAAGAATTCAATTCCTTCATGAGAGCTTCATAAGAATTACTTTTTCCACATTTCTTTTGTTGACTGAGTGAGCTTAGTAAAAACTAAGTTTCCTTTTACTAACCTTCTGAGCTCGGTAGACACTGCTCTTTGCCTTGCTAACCATCTGAGCTTGGTAGACACTATTCTTTTCCTTGCTAACTATCTATTTTTGGTAGACACTATTATTTTCTGTGCTGACCATTTTAGCTCGATAGACATTGTTCTTTGCCTTGCTAATCATCTAAGCTTGGTAGACACTGTTCTTATGACTGATATGACATTTGTGTGAAATCAAAGACAATACACAATTGAACAATTGTATCCAACACTTGGTTTAGTTTCTTGGTATTGAGTACATTGATCATAAGCTGGATACTTTATGATATTGCTATGTTGTATTTGGAGTTGGCATAGATTAATTGGTTATAGTTGCTCATGGATACTTAGAGATGATGGTGATGTCAATTTCTCTTGTATTAGAGAAGTATTTGATGGGACAATTACTTGGTTTCAGTAGGAATTCCAAGGGACATTCACTTGATTTGGACTTGAGAGGAGATTTTTCTTAGATGAGTCTTAGTTTAAGAGTTGGATATCTTGATAAGCATTCTCATTCCCCACTCTTGGTCTACTCAGTAGTTTTTGTAGGTTTCTCTTAGGTGCATTATGTTTATGTTTATCTTTCATGCATATGGATCTTGAGCTATGGTACATGACTTAGTTCTAGAGGGTTCATTTGAGAGATGGTTTAGCATTGGTTATCTCCATTTTCATATGTTGTTATGCTGGTTGAGTTTGGGAGATGGATTTTTTTTGGAAGCATGAATGTTGATGATACTTCTATGGGGGAGTATTGTAGAAACATTATTAGATCATTATCATGATGATATGTTACATTCATGACTTTTTTTCTCATTGATGTCAACATAGTAGTTTTCTGTATTATCTAACAGAAGAACAAAGATAAAGATAAAGTTGGTATGGGCATATCATTGAGAATTTTCACTAAGAAAGGTTAAAGGGAGATACTAATAAGTGTCTACTATATGTAGCTAACCTCAAAAGCATAAGATATTAAGTCCAAAAGAACTTATTCAAGTTTTGGTGAAAATTGTTCAGAGATAGAGTTTACAGAAGCATGCTCTGGTAAACTTGTTATACCTCTTAGAAAAATTGATATTCTGAGAAGCAAAAGTTAAATATGTATAGAAGAAATTCTAGAGATGACATGGCTAAGCTCACTCATCATGATGTCACATGGAGTAAACTTCATGGCTAGGATTTTATTGTAAGATTTGAGGTTTGATATTTGGATCTGAGGTTCATGACCTAGTCTACAAGATCTAACAGTTATTGGTTAAATTACAATATAGGAAATTATTCTATAAGTAATAGTTTAGAGATCAGTTGGACAGTGAGTTCAACAGTCTTGTCCCAGAATTTTTTTGGATAGTGGGTCCTTCTACCTTCTACAACTCCTAGCAGGGTTGGAATCTCCTAACAAGGATTCAAAGTCTCCTAAAAAGGACTCATATGTACTAACTATTGTAATAGATTCCTAACAAGGTCCATCCTCTAACAAGGAATATTGATATTAGTAAATCATCTTGTAAGCATAATTCGATTTTCCCTCTGATCGAGGGTTTCCTTAGTTAACAAATCTAGTGTAATTGTGTATGTGCATCTTGGTATGGTTTTTGTTTACTTTGATTGAATGGTTAAGATTAATTAATGTTGATAACTATTTTAATTGGATAATTGATTCACCCCTCCCCCCCTCTTAGTTATCTTGGTGGACTATTATTTCTAACAATTGGTATCAGAGCATTAGGTCCTTGAAGATAAAGTTTAACAACTTTGGGAGATCCATGGAAAACATATTCAAAAAGGATAGTTTGAAGTTCGATGGAACAAATTATGACAGCTAGAAGGAGAAGATGAAGACACGTCTGCTATGTACGGGTCTAGGATATTGGAACTTGACAAAATTAGAAAAGATAATTATTGCTAAAAGTGCTTTGGAAACTTGTACTATGGAAAAGAGAGAAATTTTCATGTGCAACATGAGAGCTAGAGAAACACTATTATCTGCACTTCGTGAAATTGAGTACAAATAGGTAAAATCATTTAGTACTTCTCATGAGATTTGGAAAGCTTTGGAAAATATTTTTGAAGGTGATGAACATTCTAGGAAATTGAGGCTACAAAGCTAGATTTATGCATTTCAAGATGCTAAAATGATGAAAGATGAATCTATAAGAACATATGTAGGTAGGCTATTAGAAATTATTGCATGTATTAGATCTAAAGGTGGAACCAAGCAACATATGAGGTGATCTAGAAGATACTGAAGAGCTTAATGCCACAATTCAAGCAAGCAGTTCAAATGATACAGTTGTTGATCTCTTGTACCAAAGATTTTACAAAGAAAACATTACTTGGGAGACTTGAAGTAGTTGAGAATGAGCTTAGATAGTCCAAAGAATTGACAAGAACAAAAACAACTTTCAATGCCCTAAACATTTGACCTAGTTTATCAAGGAGCACAAGTGCTAGAGGAGTTTTTTCTAGCAGTAGTAGATCTAATGAGGACACAAAGATGGAAGATAGAGTAGCTCTTTTGGTAAGAAGAGAAAAAGATGGTAAGAAAATATTTAAATGTTGGACTTGTAATGAGCTTGGTCATTATGCATCTAAGTGTCCTAAAAGAGATAAAAAGTATAAAGGAAAGTTCAAACCTAGAAGAGATAGAGATTGTTTGTATGTAAATGAAGAAGATGATTATGATGAACAAGCAGTAAGTGCTAGTGATGATGAAATAGGATTTATTTCTATTAAAGAAGAAAGTCCAAAGAAAATAGCTTTGGTATCACAGGTTGAAAAGAAATTTTATTGGATAATTGATAGTGGTTGTTCACATCATATGACTGGTGATATGAACAAGTTTGTTGACTTTAAAAGTCATGATGGAGGCATTGTCAGAGTTGAAAAAAATGCAGCTTACCATGTTAAAGGTATTGGATCTATAACTCTTGATGGTAATACTAACACTAAGGATATATATTTTGGTGATGGCTTGAAACATGATCTTTTGAGTGTTGGAAACTTAGTGTATAAAGCTTATCAGCTATAGTTCATAGAGAAGACATGCATGATCAAAGACAAAGATGGAAAGGTAATTGGAATAAGAACTAGATCTAGAGATAATGTATTTCATCTGAATCCCACTAAAATGACATGTTTGGTTGCAAAGGTAGATGACAGTTGGTTATGACATACGATATTTTTTCATATAAACTTTGATAGCATCGTGAAAACTAGTAGTATGTTTGCAGTTAGAGATTTGCCTAAGATTGTAAAGCTTACTAACACAATTTGCAAGGAGTGTGTATTAGCAAAGAATATGAGCTATGTTAGCTAAGAATGATGTATCCAAGATGTTTTGGAGAGAAGCTATAAATACACTAGTCTACACTATGAATAGAGTGCAAGGTAGGAAAGACACAAACAAGACCCCTTATGAACTATGGTTTGGTCACTCACCTATAGTTAAGTATTTCAAAAATTTTGGTAGCAAATGTTACATCAAAAGAGATGATGATGTTGGTAAATTTGATGCTAGAAGTGATGAAAGTATGTTTTAAAGATGTTATAATCTAAGAACTAAGACTATTGTTGAAAGTGAAAATGTAAGAGTTTATGAGAAATTTAGAATACAAGAAAGAGTAGTTGATTAAAATTCTGATGATGAGAATGTTGTTACTAAACTAAGCAATGATGAAGTATTCTTTGAGACTAACAATGATTTGTAGAATGAAGGTGAGAAAAGGCAAGAACAAAGCTTGGAACCTTCAATAGAGCTAAGAGTTGAGATAAAAACTCCTACTTCTGGTAAGAATATGACAAAGAATCATCTACTAGAGAAAATCCTCAGAAGAAGAGATAAAGGTGTGATGACAAGAAGCAAAATCAATGAAGAAGTAGATGTATGATATCTCAAGTTGAACCAAAGAATGTAGATGAGGCATATAAAGATGACTATTGGAAGAAAGATATGAAAGAAGAATTGGATTAGATAATGAAGAATGAGACATGGGAACTGGTCCCCATACTAGCAAACAAGAATGTGATAGAAATAAAATGGGTATTCAGGAACAAGGTGAATGAACAAGGTGAAGTTGTAAGGAATAAAGAAATATTGGTATATAAAGGTTACTCACAACAAGAAGGAATAGACTATGATGAAACCTATGCTCCTATAGCAAGATTAAAAGTAGTAAGGCTATTCTTAGCCTATGCAACACATAAGGAATTCAAAGTGTATCAGACAGATGTCAAGTCAACATTTTTGAATGGAGAGCTTGAAGAAGAGATATACATAGAACAACTTGAAGATTTTATTTTAATAGATGATCAGGACATGGTATGAAGACTAAAGAAAGCATTGAATGGATTAAAGTAAGCACCCAAAACTTGGTATGCAAGATTGGACAAAAATCTAACAAAGCTTGGATTTAGCAAAGGTATGGAAGACAGTAATCTGTACTAGAAAGAAATAGAAGATGGATTGATGATTTTGGTAATATTTGTTGATGATATCATATTTGGAAGAAATTATGATGAAAGTGACAAGTTTGTAGAAGGAATTTGAAATGAGCATGATAGGCGAAATGAAATACTTCCTAGGATTACAAATTGTGTAAGACAAGGAAGGAATTTTTATTTCTTAGACTAAGTATTTGAAAGATCTACTAAAAAGGATTGGTTTGGAAACATGTAAACTAGTTGGAACACCTATGGTAACTAGACATAAGTTATCTAAAAAGGATGAGACACCTACTATTGAGTAGAAGAAGTACAAATCTATGATTGGAGGGTTGCAATATTTGATTCACACAAGGCTGAATATAGAAAATGTAGTTGGAATTGTTGCAAGATTTTTAGCTAATCCTAGAGAAGCACATTATGTAGTAGTCAAAAGGAAATTTATATACCTAAAAGGAACACTAGAGTTTGGGTTGTGGTATGATAAATCTAATGAATTCACTTTATATTCTTATACTAATATTGATTGGGTAGGCAGTATGGATGAAAGAAAGAGAACTAGTGGTGAAGCCTTCTTTCTTGGAGGAAGATTAGTTTCTTGGTTAAGCAAGAAGTAAAACTGTACCTCACAAAGTACAACAAAAGAAGAATATGTTGTAGTAGCAAACAATTGTAATCAAGTTGTTTTGATGAAGTAGATGCTGGAGGATATAAGGATATAATTCAATGAGCCTATTGTCATACATTGTGATAACACAAGCACAATGAATATGTCTAAGATTCTAGTGTTGGATTCTAAGACTAAGCACATTTCTATCAAATATCACATGTTGAGAGAGAAATTTGTAGAAAAGGAAATGAAATTGGAGTATGTAAGAACCAAATAGAAGACTGTAGAAATTTTCATCAAGCCTCTTCCCAAAGATATGTTTGAGTATTTGCGAGGTATGTTAGGGGTTATGCCCCTTCCTACATTAGAGTAGATGATGCAAGAGCACACTAGTCCAGTGTTACAAAGCACTACTATTTGTCTGGACTGAATGCTAATGCTTCCTATATGGGGGAGTATCTATCATGGATAGAGTCATCTAGGATTCTTTTTGGATATTATTTTGAACAGTGTCTTTGGAAACTTGAGCACGTTAGAGACAATTGTTGTAAAGATTGATGATTGCTAAAATCTTTGACATTGGTGTCAATGGGGGAGAGATTACAACATGAAAAATAGTTTGATATAGAGTACATTGAAGGGAGAGGTTAAAATTAATATAGAGTACATTGAGGTATATCAATAGGAGAGAATGATTGATGAAGAGGATTTGAAAAGAAAGGATAATAGTCTTTTACAGTTGGTATTTTTGGAATTAGATGTTTTTAATCTATGTTGCCATCAATGCTAAAGGGGGGGATTGTTGGAAGCATGAATGCTAATGATACTTCTATGGGGGAGTGTTGTAGAAACATGATTAGATCATTATCATGATGATCTTTTACATTCATTAATATATTTTTCATTGATGTCAACATAACAGTTTTCTGTGGTATTTGACAGAAGAATAGTAGTAAAGATCAAGTTGGTATGAACATATCATTGAGCATTTTCACTAAGTGAGGTTAAAGGGAGATACTACTAAGTATCTATTTTATGCAGCTAACCTTGGAAGAATTAGATATTAAGTTTAGAAGAAGTTACACAAGTTTTGGTGAAGACTATTTTTAGATAGAGTTTCCAGAAGCAGGTTCTGGTAAACTTGTTATATCTCTTAGTAGAATTGATATTCTGCAAAGCCAAAGTTAAATATGTATAGAAGACATTCTATAGATGATGTGTCTAAGCTTATTTTTCATGATGTCACACATATAGAAAGTTATTCAAGTTACAAGGTGAAAGATTAATGTTATTGATAAGTGTAACGTGTTCTTAATGTGGTCCTATAATAATTAGTTGAGAAGGTGTAATAGCTAACTCAGGGAATTGTTTTATGGATTTGATATAAAGGAAGGACATTTTCCTTTATTATGTATGAATGGATGAATGATTGCAAGAATCATGAAGAGTGTAATGCAAAGACAAGTAGAGAAGAGAAAAGTTTGAGAAAACTTTATGGCCAAGGTTTTATTGTGAGATCCGAGGTTTGATATTTGGATCCATGGTTTGTGACCTAGTCTAAAAGGTCTAACAGTGATTGGTCTAGTTGATAGGACATAGGAAAAAGGTTAAAATACAATATAGACAATTATCTTTCAAGGAATAGCTAAGAGATCAGTTGGATAGTGAGTTTAGTGGTCTTGCCCCAGAAGTTGTTTGGACAGTGGGTCCTTTTTCCTTCTACAACTCCAAATAGGGTTGGAATCTCCTAACAAGGATTCAAAGTCTCCTAATAGGGACTCATATGTACTAAATTTTGTAATAGACTCCTAATAGGGTCTATCCTCTAATAAGGAATATTTATATCTTGGTTGGGGTTTTATGGAGTCGATCATACTTGCACAATTTACATCTAGAGGTGTATGCAGAAGGACATGATACAATTATGATTTGCAGGGTTTCTCTTTGGTCTTGTTTATCTTCCTAGATGTTCAATTTTTCTTAAATTGGATTTGAGATTGGTTAGATATTATGATCACTAGTTTGTGCTCATGTATGTCATGTGAGAGATTACATGGTTATTCCTTTATCTCTTTCCTTTTTTGGTTGTGGAGAGCTTGGGAGACTATTGGAGATTTTTTATGAGAGTTTTTCTTGTAGGTTATTGGTTTATGTATTGTGGATGTCCTTGAGACTACATGGATTCACTTCTTTGAGATGTTGTGAGTGGATTGGTTATAGATTTGATATTATCTTTTGTAGTAGGAGCTTCTTGGTATATATGTGGTAGGTATTGTTCTCGAGGCTTGTGATTGCAAGTTATAGATTGGATATGTTGATGATGTGAGACTCACTTGGTATACCTTTGAAAGTATGGATAGTTGGATGGGTTTGGCAAATGGTGTGGGTGCTATTTTGGCTATGGATATTTTGACAACTATGGATACATGTGATTACCTTTGGATCAAGTTTTTTGTTCTTGGAATTTTAGTTGGTACAAGATTTTATGATCTTGTAATGTGATAGGTCGGGTGGCTTTCTCTTTGGATGGCTTCTATGGATGTTCAGTAGCAGTGGCATAATATGAGGTGATATCATTCATGTTTGAGATGCTTGATACTTTGATTTTTTTGGTGGGTACTAGGATGGAGCACTTCATCTAATTTGATCCATGATAGTGGATGTGCTAGGAAGTATTGTTCCCTTGTTCATTTACATGGCTACGGATTGACCCTATGCAATGTATACAATAAGTGGGAGATTGTTGAGATAATGGGAATTGCACACATTGCATAATATTGCTATATTTTAGTATTTTATTTTATTATGTAATGTTTCACCTAGATGGATGTGCAACGTGTAAATATTCCCATGGGATATACTTGATGAGTTGAATTGTAACATTGTGATAATATTTCATATAATTATTTAATATTGGGAAAAAGAATTAAAATTCTAATATTAAATGTGGGGTCAATGGGTTAGGTAGCACATGGTTTTAGAACATGGTTTATGTAATACCACTTGGTGGTTTTGTGGGACTTCCTGCTATATAAACAGCCACAAGGGTAGTTGTAGTGACAAGAAAAAAGGGAAAAAGCAAGAGTCGAGCAGGACAAGGTTTGACAAGTTAGCCAAGGGAGCATTTATGAAGGTTGGAAGCATGGCATGGGATGTGTAGATTCATGCTTGGTCACATGGATGGCTTGATTGTGGCTATGAATTTGAAGGATTCCATGGTTGTATTACAATGGTGTTTGTTTTTGAATAATACATGGTTATGGATGCTTTGGGAGGCTAGGTTTATCCCTTAATGAGGGTTTCCTAAGGTATATCTTGTGTCACATTTTTGTGGGTATGTTGTCTATTCTCTTGTATATGGATTTTAATTGCATATTTATTTCATATCTATTATGGTTTATGTGATAATGGTTATATTCTTTTTTGCATGTTTCCTTACACATAAATCAATTAGGAGGACATATAGAATAGCTTGAATCCTCTAGCAGAAAGAAAGCTCATGATAGATGATCTGTGCCCAATTGATCTTCATATCTTTAGCACAAATTTCTTGCACTAGGAAAAAGTTATGCTCGATGAACTCTAGAATCTCCTTCCTTCCTTTTAATCTGAGAAGGAGTGCAATAATATCCACAATCTCTCACTCTAGATTTGTGCCAAATAGAGTCTTTGGCATCTTGCTCTTCTTCAAGCGAGCAACCTAAAACCAAGTCGTCTTCATCTCATCCTATTTGAGGGTATTTTCCTCATTAAACATGGATGCGAATGACCCAAAATCAATGTCACAATACTTCTCTTGTTCCAGGATGCCAAATACTTACTACAACAATGCCTTGTTAATTGACAAGAGAATGGATTATTCTAGAAATAGAATCTACAACATTTTTGGATGGTATCTCTCTATGCACTCATTTAATAACTCAGGTGCATGAACCACCATTGAAAAGCCAACTACCTCCACCAATCCACACTCTTTAAGTTTTAGAGTGATTGGGTGAATGGGTTGGGAAGTTTCCTACTATGTAGGTCACCCAAGTCATAGAACTTGAAGGATGTATCTGTATAATCTTTTAACTCACTTTCCAATACAATTAATCTTTCATAACCAACATCTTTGATTTCCATTCACTATGATTGCACATGATGCAATTTTTGATAAATAGTCATGAAATAAACTTGTAGAAACCAATTGCTTACAAATCGAATAAAATAGCTTTAAGAAATTAGAACATTGGTGTTATTCAAATGGAAATAAGTTTGGCTGACAATTATAATGGCTGGATTTGTATTTAATTCCTTAAGCAATTACTATTTAAACTTTCCATTTATTTGCACTTAGAATATTAAGTTCTCGAAAGCAATCTTACTTTACTTGAAGTAAAGTGATATGACTAAAATTCATTGAACAACATAACTACTTAGCTTTGAGGGAAGTGTCTTAGCTTCTGAATCTGGAATGAAGATATTCTTAACAATATTAAAATACATGGGTGAGAAAGAAACACTTTGTTTCTCTGCAACATTATTTTTCTTTTATTCAGCATTGCTGCATGGGGAATAATCTTTTTGCTAGCTTGTGCACTCTATTCTTCCACTTTCCACCTAAGGATTTTAACATTGATTTTCCTTCATAATATGTTTGCATCTCCAACACTAACTTCTCTAGAAGTATCTCTTGGGCATCTCTGAAGTATATTCAAATTTTTGGGTGACTTGACTTTGTATTCTCAAAGCCCCTAAAAAAGTATCCCATTTTGTTACCTTTGGGTGGAAAACTCCTTTTTGAGCACCAGTTTCTAGAGTGAGGCAAAAAAGAAACATCTCGAGCATGCCTTACTAGTTATGAGCCTTTAAATTATCATGCTCACACTTTTTGATTATTTGAATTGAGATTTGGCTCAAGATCATGAGGCTTCATAAATAGAACAAAACAGCTCCATTTCCATGAATATGCAACAACAAAACATAAACTCATATTTCTGAGCAATATTTGATCTTATTTCCATAAATCTAAATGACAATATCATTGGTCTATATCCATAACTTTGTAAGTCCTTGGGTATTGACAAAAACACATTCCCAACCCTTTTAATCACTTTCCATGGTTCCAAACTTTTGGATTCATAGTTGGTGTAGTTTTCTTGAGGGGAAATCAACTCGATAGCTTAGAAGCCATGAGATATGAAATATTAGGGAAAGATAATAGAGAATGAAATTCAGAACACTTACTTCTCATCAGGAGGATGCAAGATCAAACCACAAGCATACCTAAATCACCTAATCCTTGTGTGCACTAGAGAAATAGGAAACCTAGATATAAATATTAGGTAAATGTATTACAAAGGGAGACCTGGGAAACATAGATAATAGAGTGCTTTGAGAATGATGAGAAGTAAGTAACCTAAAATAAACTTAGACACCTCTCACTCTCTTTAACCAATGACCTAAAGCTTGAAAAAGGGAAGACTAAAACTTGGCAATAGTTGGCTTTGATTGGGGACTTAGGAATTTGCAAAAATGTCTAAGAAGGGACCCAAAATCATTGGTTTAGCACTACCAGAATGACAAAGATATAGCGGGAAACTAAGCTAAGCATAGAACTAGAAGGAAAACTAAACTAGGAAATTAGGAAGATAAATCATAGAAAGAAAATAAACCTACATAGACTAACATTAACTATAGGGGTTACCTACTTTCAATTGTGAACTTGAAACAACTTTAGGTCATGTCCATTGTATGAAAATGTTAGAACCTCTCTAGAAGGATATGCCAAAATGAAGGAATTGTTCTAGTTTACTTGCATGATCTTTAAAGGGCCCATCTAGAGTGATTCAACCTTGTGATGCATGCCCTTGGGCTCATGCCTTCTATCCCTTAGTAGTACCAGGTCACCTTCCATGAATCTTCTTGGTCTAGCCTTCTTATCAAAGAATGACTTCATGCACTTCTAATGTTTTAAAATATGATCAACCATCTTGTCACATTCTTCTTCCAGCTTAGTTAGATACATGATGCACTTTTCCAATCCATTTTGGAATTGTGGATCCTTGATAACTTGTAGTTTGTAGATGGATAGCTCTAGTAGGAGAGGAAGACTAGCTTTAACTCCATAGACTAGTTCAAATAGAAAAATCTTGATTGCCTTCTTAGGTGTAACTTTATCTTCCTAGAGTGCATCAAATAATTTCTTGTTCTAGTTCTTTTGGTTCTTAGAGACCAGTTTCTTCATGATATTGATCAAGTTTTTGTTGCTTGATTCTACTTGACCATTTCCTTGAGGGAAGTATTTTGATGAGTGACTTAGGTGAATACAATTGTCATAGAAATTTTTTGTAAGTTTTGCAAAAGAAAAATAGGAAGCATTGTCCACGAGAAGCTTCATTGGAACTCCAAATCTTATCAAGATATTTTCTTTAATAAATTCAAAGACTACCTTAAAAGTAGTCTTCTTAATTGGCTTGGCCTCCACCCATTTGGTGAAGTAGTTTATAGTAGTGATGACATATAAATGACCAATAGATGAGGATGGACTGATTGGTCCAATGAAGTCAATCCCCCACTGCTGAAAGGATCCTTCAATCAACATTAGCTTTAAAGGCAGAGTGGCTAATCGAGGCTTTCTTGAGAATATCCTGCACTTGTCACATTTTTACCTTGACTCATATGCATCCTTTAAAATTCTGGGCTAGTAGTACCATTGCCTTAAGATCTTATGTGCTATGATTGTTGATGAAAAATGATCACCATAGGCCTTATTGTGGAAGCTATGAAGCAACCTTTCTTGTTGAGGCTTATCAACACACCTTAAGAAAGTTCCATCTATTTTACTTTTGTACACTTGATCATCATACATAACATACTTATCTTATTTGGTTTTGAGGTCTTGTTTCTACTTGTATGTTAGTCCATTAGGGAAATCTCCATAGGTTAGAAAGTAGGCAATGTTCGAGAACTAGGGATCCTGAAGACTGCCCATCAATTCCCTTGTTGATTCATCTTCCTTGCTTAAGTCCTGATTTTCCACTATCATTTTGCACAAGCCATTCCATCTCACCAACTTCATTGGCTTCAGATCAATGTCATATTCTTGTACCTTAGCTATCCATGCATGTCTAGTATTGCAACCTATTTTTTGTTAGGTCAATATACTTTTGACAGTTGAATCAGGTACAAACAAAATAGAATGAGAGTGTAGTACATAAAATATAATTTTTTTGAGAGCTCTTACCATTGCATAGGCATGCTTTTCCATTTGAGAATATCTCAACTCATGCTCCTTAAGGAGGGTACTCATGAGAGAAATTGGCACTTGGATACCTTCCGTATTCTCCTACATGAGTATTGCAGACAATGTATGGGCTGAGGTGTAACAGTATAATATGAACTCGTTGGTGTAATCTGGATATACCAGCATGGGTGCTTTGGCTACGGTGTTCTTGATTTGATCAAAAACCACTCTTCTAGAGTCATTCCACTTCAAAATCTGACTTCCTTTCATCATATCAACAATTCACTTAGTGATTTTGTTGAGAATAGATTGAAAAGAGATTGTTAAAGAGGGAGATAGTAGGTTACAAAGGCTAGTTACAATAAGAAAGTTTAGAAGAACAAGTTACATAAATTTTGTCTGCCAAGGTTGACTGAGTGGATAGTAGGTGTCGAGAAAAGTTAGTGCAAGCTAAGTAGAAAATTAGTTGTAGCTGAGTAAAAGTTCATTCTAGTGTATGCTGAGCTAAGTAGTGGATGCTGTGTAAAGTTTACTTAATTCTGAGCACCATTAAACTTTAGTTCATGCCGAGTAATTTCACAAAGGATGCCAAGAAACACAATACGTGCCAAGTGTCAAAAGCTAGTTAATGCTGAGCTACTGCATTATTTGAAAGATCATGAATTTGATGGATCTAAGCTGACAAGTTTGTTTTCTTGGATTATGTGAACTAGGTGGAAGATAAGATTGATGAGCTAGTGGCACAGAATTCAAGGTAAACCATTTTGAGGAACATTCAAAGAGTTATGAAAGAGAAGTTTCTAGAAGAGATATGAAATATGGGGTAGATTCATTGAATCCTACCTAATCTTTCCTAACACTAAATTAGATGATGGAGAATGAGCAGCAAAAGATCTTAATTTCTTATTTATAGGAATGGTTGGTCATGAAGAAAGGTTTTCATGTGTGAGAACCTAAGGAAGAAAAGGAGTGAAGGGTTTTTCTTCATCAAGTGACCTAAGAGAAGAGTCTGCATTAGCATGTTAAGCAAGATGGCTTAAGGGTATGAATGATTGAAGGGTGAAAAAGCTACTAGAGATGCAATGAGTGAAGGCCAAGAAGAATGGAGGACTAGAATAGAGATCTATAATTTGCAAATGGAGTTGTAAGTTGTTATCAGATCAAGCCTTACTATTACTCTCTAATAATTGTATCAGTCTAGGGTAAATCCTTTGGATTAAGGTTGACCTAATAAGCATTTGTAAATCCTTTAACTGGGTTACATTCCAAGTGAACGGTCTAAAGTCTTCTAACAAGGCTCACTCCTAACAAGGTGATTGAAATCTTTTAATAGGGTCACATTTAATAGTGTGTATTGTAACCTTTAACATGGTTGGCCTTTCACAAGGCATCACTTCAAAAGAGTGAAAAAGAGTAGCACGTTATTGGTGGTTTTCCCAAATTGGGATTCCATGTAAATTATTGTGTCAAGTGTGTTGATGAATCTATTATGTTTCATCTTTACATTTTTGCAAGTTGATTTGATAGTAACCTACAAGTTTTAAGTGATTGAATAATCTTATGGATGCATGCATGATGATACCTGAAAAATTTAGCTCCTGGATGGCTCTAATGCCTTCTAGGTCAATCTCGATGGCTTCTTGGGAAACTATGTGACCCAAAAGTTTATGCTCTATAACATAGAAGACTGATTTATTGGGATTGAGTGAAATCCCATACTCTCTACATCTTCTCAATACCTTCTACAAGTCCCTTAGATGATTTTCTATTTTCTTGGAAAAGACTACCACATCATCCAAGTAGATAATGATGATCTTATCCTTTAGATTAGAGAATGATGAATTCATAGCCCGTTGGAAGGTGACACCACTATTTATAAGTGTAAAGGGCATTCTATTATATGAAAATGTTACCCAAGGAGTGGTGAACATAGTCTTGAACTGATCTTCTGGGTTTACCTCAATTTGGTTGAAACCCAAAAATCCATCTAGCATAGACATCATTTTAGAGCTAGGAACTATATGTAGTAGGTGATCCATGTTAGGAAAGACATAATTTTCCTTTAGAGATTCAGTATTCAAATTCCTAAAATCCACACAAATTCTGATCTCCCCACTCTTTTCTCAAACTAGGACAATGTTAGCTATCCACATCGAATGATATATGGAGTAGATAATTGTGGCTTCCAATATCTTGTGCACCTTTCTTAAGATGGCATTAGAGACCATTGGGTTGTAGTTATGCTACTTGTGCCTAAAGGGAGTAGCTTCAGGCTTTAGGGGTATCTTGTGCTTCAATTCACCATCCCTAAATGTTTTGAGGTCCTCATATCCCCAAGAAAACACATCTTTGTACTCTGTCAACAAACCTTTTTCCTTTTCTCTTTATTCTTTTGAGAAACTACTACCGATATTAACTATATTTGGTTTATATTTGGTGCCAATATTCATCCCTTCATATTCTCCAGAAGTTCCACCTTTCCTTCCTCTTTCCCTTCAAATAAAAGGATCATTCCTATCAAAAATTTTCTCAAGGGAAATGAGACAATGAGGGATCTTGTTACCTTTGAGTTGTTTAGCTCCAAGCTCCAACAACTTCTTGGTGTCAGGGGAAAAATCCTTATAGATGCTTTCACTCCCTTTGAAGTACTAGTTGTTGAAGGATTCATATCCTTCTAGGAATGATTAGATTTTCTTAGCATCATTAAATACTTGCTAGGTTTCTACATTATAAGGAACATTGTTCTAAACAAGATTTCAAACTTGTACCCATTAGCCATGAAATCGAAATGAGGGAGTAACAACAAGGAAGATGCTTTTAAGAAGTCTGCCCTTGCATTCTTCTCCCTCGGAACAACTTGAATTGAAAAAGAATCCAAATGCTCAATCTTGTCCTAGACTCTATTCTTCTAGTTCTTGAGCCTAGCATTATTCATAGTGTACTGAGGTCAAACTTGTTTTACAATAAGCTCAGCATCCCCTTGAGCTCTTAGAACTTTGATTCCTCTTTTCTTTACAATAGTGATACCTAAAAGCAAGGCTTCATACTCTACTGTATTGTTGGTGTTCTTGAATTGCAGCTTATAGGTAAGCTAAGTTACATATCCACTTGAGGAGATCAACACTACACCAGCTCCAGACCTGGCAGTTGCATAGATACCATTGAACTCAAGGGTCCAAATTCTTAGATCACTGGAAGTATTTGGTTTCTCTTCTTAATAATCAAAGTTAGAGAACATTATGTAGTTTTTGAACTCCATCTCTTGGTATACAATTTGCACCTTAGGATCACTAGACTTTAAAAATGTGAATTTATCCTTCTCTTCTGGTTCAAACTTGATCTTCTTATTCCCCATAGGAATAATGGCATGAGACCAATCCATCTTGATTTCACCTCCCATGTCTCTAAAAAAGCTTCTACTCAAAAGCATCCCATAGTTGGGAGGAATATCTGCTACAAGGATAGTTAGTTTCATTCTCTTTGTAGGGTGAGCAACGAATGCTACTTTTGCATCTTTTACCTAACCTATTAGAGGGACTTTCTTTGCATCCATGGAGTAGCAACATCCAAAGGTTTTGGTAAGAGTCAAGCAAAGGGCATAGACAACTAAAGAAGGCATGATGTTGTTAGAAGCACCAGAATCAACAATGAAGTTACTAAGCTTATGGCTATTTACATACAAGGGTACATAGAAGGGGTCTAACTTTTGACCAGGGGATGTCGCTAGGACTAATGCTTCTTTCTCTTTGAAGAGCATAGGAAAAATGGGCTCTTCATCAACTAGGGGGCCACTGCCCAATTGAGGTTCGTCATTTGTAATGGTAGAGTTGACATTAGGCTAAGTTCTAGCACTAGCAACACTTTTACAATAATCTACTAGTTTTTGTAATTCAGCCGAATGAGTTTCGAAATACTCAAGGGGAGACACTTGGATACAAGCTTCATTGCAATATTGTATAATATCAAATGAGGAATGAGGCATACTACTTGGTTCAAACTTTGATTTATCCTTCCTCTAGGATGGGGAGGTAAATGCTCCCACTGTAGTTGATGAAGGGCTAGTTGTTGTTTTCTAGGAAGGAACAAAGTTTGCTAAATTCTTCTCTCTTTGACTTCTTATAAGCATGGTCATCTGAATTTCATCTAAAGTGACAAAGAAATCACCTCTAACCTCTAAATTTTATTCATACTTCAAAATGAATGTTCCAGAGTTGCCATGTGAAGTAGAATCATCTTCACTTTTACGATACTTGATGGTTAGCTCATTAGAAGTAGTGAGTGTATATGCTATATTAGTATGTTAGAAACACTAAATTAAGAAATCAAAAGCATTTACAAACTAAAATATCATAACATAAATGAGAGACTAAAGAGGAAACCCCAATTGGAAATATGAGCCAAATTAATGGACTCTCCCAATAGGATTTAGCTCTTTTCTTGGTAGATGAATCTAAGGATTGGGATGTATGCTCAAGATGCTCAAACTATGCTTCAATGGTGGGGATGAGTAAATGGAAAATTGGTAGCTTTGTGAGCTCTCAATTTGGCATTATAAGGGTATGGTTGATGGCTTTTGGTTCTCAAAGTAGCATTATAACTTTGGCTTAAAGGTTGTGATTAAATGGCTTGCGAGGAGATTCAATTTATAGGCTAAGGGCTTGAGGGATGGAGGGTTAAGATGGAAGAAAATGAAAAAGCTTATGGAGGGCTAGGATGCACTCAAAGGGGAGCACATGGATTGTGCTTGTTTAGCACCAACCAGGGAGTGACACATGTCACAAGGTGAGTGGATGGAGGCAAGGGGATGGATGAGTCAACAAAGGAGGCTCAAGGGATAATATCTTCATAAAGACCCTTCATTATGGCTTGTAAGAGTAATGAATGGTCTTGTAAGAGTCTTTATGGCTTTGTAAGAGCATTGAAGGCTTAGTGGTTGGGATATTTTGGAGGGAGTTGAGATTGTTGACTTTCCTTAGCTTAGGAAAGTCTTAAGCTTGCTTAGGTAATGTGACAACATTAAGGGGTGGATTAGGCTTGGGTTTAGGAATAGATTAGGCTTGTTAGAGATATGAAAGTGGATGACATTCATGAGGGTGGGTGAGTTAGTGGCTAAGCTTGATTAGTATGGGTGGATGGGGTGGATTAGGCTAAAAAGGGGGTTTAGGATAGTTTAGAGGTTATTAGATTTGAGGGCTTTATTTATCAAATAAATTTATTTAATGAATGAAAATTTTGGAATTAGATAGAAGAATAGGATTAATTGATAAATAATAGGTTATTTGATTTATCAATTAGGACTATAGATGATTAATTAAATTAATCAGCTAGGGGATGGCAAAGGATTAATTAAATAAGAATTTAATTAATGATGCCTTTAGAGATAACTAAATAGGATTACCAAAGCAGTGTAATCAAATTTAGGTCTCTACATTTTGCCCCTCTTTGACATAGTGTTGAGACAACATTATTTCAAATAAGTTCTAATGAAAAAGACACGAGGAAGATTTTTTACCAACAAGGTTGCCCTAGTCTCGAATAAGAAGAGGAGAGACTAGAATTAGATGATGCCCCCTCAAGAAGGCGGCGGGAAAAGAAAGCAAGGCTCGACGACTTCTTGAAAAGTACAAGAATTTGAGATGAGCAAGGAGACTCAGTTAGCTTAACAGAATAGGTTTAGTTAGCTCAAACTCTCACTATAGGAGAATGATAAAGGGAGAAAATTAGAGGCATAAGAGTAAATAAGCTTAAGACTTTCAGGATTGGGGGAAGGATGAAGGATCAGAGCACTATAAAAAGGAATCCAGGATAGGGAGATGGATGAGGGGATTATAAAGCTGATGCAACAAGATTTCAAAGAGTCATAATGGCAAAAGATGGGTTTCGGAGATCCCTAGGACTAGGATTGTGGATCTCGAAAGATGAGGCTTGGTGGATTGATTTGGATTGGTGGATCCCTAAGACTAGGATTGTGGATCCCTAAAGCTAAAGGTGAGGAGTGATTCAAAGAGATACTGATGCATAAGATGGGGTAGGAGAGACAGATGCTGGATATGGATGGGGGATAATGGAGATGAAGGGAATCCATTGAAGCTTTTTGAGTAGGGGGATACTTCAAAGAGAAGTACCACCATGTAGTTGAGCACTAGATTTGCTATAGGATTGTTGGTTAATTGCCAAGGTTACCAAGAACATCAAGCCCTTTTCACCAACTGTCCAGAGGACTGACGAACTAACTCAAAATAAACATGCAAGGATTGTCCTAACATCACACATGAATCTCAAAAGAATCAGAGTGGAACTGACATTGGGTAACCTACAAGAAGAAAACAAAAACAAACAAAAGACCTGATCAAGACCTTACACTCAGATTGCCCCATTCACAGTATACCATGATATGGAAGATCATGGCAACTTTGAGGAGGGAACAAAAAGATTGTTTGGAAAAGATACTTCAAGACCCAAAAAGGAAGATTCCAAATCAAAAAAAAAGAAAAAATCCAAAAGAGAACCATTTACCAACGAGATGGGTAGGATGAGGTACTAACGAACCAAGATCAGACATGAGGAAAGCTATATCCTGCAAGGATCTATCAGAGAGCACCTAAGCTGATGGATCTGGATGAGTGATGTGGCTGGCAAGCTGAACTAAGAAGGATAACACTTTGGTGATAGGAGATCTAGCTAAAGGATGCATTGGAATAGCTAACCAAGGGTTGTGTGATGTGTGCAATATGTTTATCAAGGAGGAACTGACATGAAAGCTGGATAGATACAATGGTACTAAGCAAAAGAGGATGTACAAGCTAAGGGACCAAGATATGCTATAAATGTACAAGGTTGTTCATGTTTGGGTTTTGTGAGATGGAAATATTTGTGAAGGGTGGGATGTTTGTAATAGTTGATAGGCGGATAGGTAGATGATTTGCGAAAAGCTTGAGGAAAATGGGATTCTTTGTGTGCATGTGATAGGATACAAGCTAGGATACAAGATTATTTAAAGCTAGGATATGGTATAAGATTTGGACAAGATTTGGATATACAAGCTATGATACAAGGGATGATACAAGGTTTACAAGCTGTACAGGAGGTATTTACAAGCTCCATTAGATTTTGGGTATTTGGTTGGAACACCAAGGGAACAAGCAGGTGTTTTATGGGATGGTGGGTGAATGGATGAAGGATAGGATAGTGATAGATAATGGATTAGTCTTAGTACACAAGGTGCCTAAATTACTAAGTTTTCACCAAGGTACCTATCCAAGGCACTTGAATTGCAAAGTTTTCACCATTGGACGCTTATTTCTCTTTACTATATTTCTGTATTTTTCAAAAGCTGGGTATACTAAGGATCTTCAAGCATAGAACTTCTTGAGATGAATGATGTTAGTAGGATCATTCAAAAGTTCTCCTTCTGGTGTAGATAGCTGATAGGCTCTGGAGCCAAAGGAGGTAGTGACAACATAAGGACCAAGCCATGTATGTTCAAACTTACCTTTCTTTTCTTGATCTGCTTGAACTTTCATATTTTCTTTGAGGACCATGTCGCCTGGCTGAAAGTGTTGTGGGAGCACCTTCTTGTTGAAATTACTTTTCAGATGAGTTTGATAGACTATGAGATGATCATAGGCCAGTTGTCGCTTCTCGTCTAAGAGATCTAGTTGGGTGAGTCTAGCTACTCTGTATTCTTCATCTGATATTTGCCCTCACAAATATATGCGCAATGAGGGAAGTTCAACCTCTATGGGTAGTACTACTTCGGCACCATAGACTAAGGAGTATGGAGTTGTTCTTGTGGATGTACGAAAGGAGGTTTGATAGGCCCATAGAGCTGGATTTATTTGTAGGTGCCAATCACAGCCGGAATCATTGACAACTTTCTTTAGGATTTTGAGGAGGGTTTTGTTAGTTACCTCTATTTGGCTATTACCTTATGGGAAATATGGGCTAGAAAAGTGGTGATGGATGTAGAGGGAAGTGGATAATTCTTCCATGTTGAGATTTTCAAAGTTACCTCTGTGGTCAGTGAAGATGGTGGATGGGATGCCGAAGTAACAAACAATCTGGTACAAGATGAACTTGGAGACCTGAACTCCTGTAGCTGAGACTAGGGGGACTGCTTCCATCCACTTAGTGAAATAGTCTATAGCTATTATTATCCATTTATGTCCATCAGATGAGAAAGGTGTGATAGTTCCAACTAGATCAAGGCCCCAACAAGCGAAAGGCCAAGGTGGTGCAATGGGCTGTAGATCCTGTGCTGGAGCGTGCACAAGATTTGCATGCTACTGACATGGGAGACACTTTTTGACAAAGTCACAAGAGTCTTCTTCAATAGTTGGCCAATAGTAGCCTACTCTAAGGATTTGTCATGATAGGACAATACCACTCATGTGGGCACCGCAAAGTCCGGAGTGTACTTCTTTTAACACCATCGCGGCCTCATTTTGGTCAAAACATCGAGAGAGAGTATCATGATAACCCTAACGATATAGGGTATTGGCTATGATAACATAGCAGGATAATTTTTGGATGAGGTTCTGGCATTGGGTATGTGTGAGATGAGGGGATATGATACCATCATTAATGTAAGTGTGAATCTCATGGTACCAAGGGGATTGGGGACCAACCAAGATACAAACACGGTTTGAGTCATCATTCGCATAGGCAGGTGTGAGGAGTTGCTCGACTAAAAACTCACACTGTGTAGCTGCTTGGGGAATTTCCAAGAGTGAGTCGATAGTAGCCATAGCATCTGCCACTTTGTTCTATATTCGAGGCACTTGTGTAAATTGAAGCCTTGTAAAATGTTGGGTTAGCTAATCAACTAGCTCTTTGTAGGGTAAAAACCTTTTATCTTTGGTCTGATATTCATTTAGGGCTTGCTTGATGATGAGCTGAGAATCACCAAAGATTTGTAACTCAGTGATGTTCCATTCTGTAGCTATCTTTAATCCTGCTATGAGAGCCTCATATTCAGCTATATTGTTGGTGCTAGGGAATTGTAGCTTGAAGGCTTTTAGAATGTAATCTCCTTGAGGTGTGACAAAAAATATTCCTGCCCCTGATCCATGAGATGTTTATGAACCATCAAAATAAAGTTTCCATGTGGGCTGTTCTTCAATTAGATAGATATGCTCATCTAGAAATTATGTGATCAAAGGATATGCATCTATTAGAGGTGCATCAGCTAGGTGATCTGCTATAGCTTGCCCTTTGATTACCTTTCTATCCACATACTAGATGTCAAATTCGCTAAGGAGCATAACCCATTTGGCCAAACAGCCTGTAAGTGTTGTTCTAGAGAGCATATACTTGAGAGGGTCGATCTTGGAGACTAGTTGGATGGTATGACTTAGCATATAGTGGTGAAGCTTTTCAGTTGAGAAAACAACTGCCAAACAAGCTTTTTCCATAGGAGTATAATTGAGTTCATAACCAACTAGGGTTCTATTGATGTAGTAGATGGCTCTTTCTCTGTTATAGTCATCAAGTTGTGATAGAAGTGCCCCTAGAGTAGTAAGCGTTGCTAATATGTACAAGATCAAGGGATGATAGGGAACTGGTGGAGCCAAGATAGGGGGATTGGTGAGATACTGCTTGAGCTGATCAAAGCTACGCTGACATAAAGGATCCCACTTGAAGTTCTCATCCTTCTTTAGTAAATGTGAAAATGTTGTACACTTATCTGCAAGCTAGGAGATGAAGCACCAGACAGATTGAAGCTTTCCCTAAAGAGAGTGAAGCTGTCATAGTGTCTGGGGAGGAGGCATGTCTAAGATAGCCTTGACCTTCTTTGGGTCGATTTCTATACCTCGTTTAGAGACTATAAAGCCTAGAAGCTTGCCAGATGTGACCCCAAAGACACATTTCTTGGGATTCAACATAAGATGATATTTGGCTAACCTATCAAAGACTTTCTCCAGGTCAGCAAGATGATCCATGAAGGTATGAGATTTGACCAAGATATCATCCACATAATCCTCCAAAATGCTATGGATAAGATCATGGAAAATGGCTGTCATAGCTCTTTGATAGGTAGCCCCAGCATTCTTTAGGCCAAAAGGCATCATGTTGTAACAAAAGGTTCCCCAAGGGGTAGTAAATGTTGTCTTATGCTGATCCTTTTCTACAATCTTGATTTGATTATACCCAAAAAATCCATCCATGAGGGACAAAATTTCATGTCTAGCTGTAAGATCTACAATCATATCTATGTTGGGCAAGGGAAAATCATCTTTTGGACAAGCTTTGTTAAGATCTCAAAAATCAGTGCAGATTCTGATGTCACCGGAGGGTTTAGTGATGGGGACCATGTTGGAGATCCACTCTGAGTAGTCGATAGGTTGAATAACCTTAGCAGCTAACATTCTTTCTAATTCGTCATCAAGGAATGTATGAAAAAATTTTGAACCTCCTAAAGAGCTTACCTCAAGCGGACCAAAGACATCCGAGTGTACAAGTTCCAATGGTTTCTCCTTGAGATCATGTCCATCTTTCAAGAAGCTGACCCGCTTTTTTTTCGTAAAGATAATGTTCATAAAATTCCAAATTTGCTGATTGGAGACCTGGTAGTTGATCCCTTTTGAGCATTATCTCAAGGCCCTTTTTGCTCATGTGGCCTAATCTTTGATGCCAAAGTGCTACATCGTTGCCCATGACTATCATAGCAGCCCCTATTTTAGTAGGCTTCTCAAGGAGATAAAGATTGCCAACTTTATTTCCCTTGGCAATTATTCTCGAACCCTTGGTCACTTTCCAAGTATCCGAATATAAGAAGGGATAATATCCTTGGACAAAGTGCTGACTGACCGAAATCAAATTTTGCTTTAATTTGGGAACATGGCGAACATCTTTTAACAACCATTTCCCTCCATCTTCCAACTGTAACAAAATGTCACCTTTGCCAACTATTTCGTAGGATTTATTGTCTCCAAGAAATACCTCTCCAAATTGACCTTCATGGTAGTTTGTGAAACAATCCGTACATGAAGTAGCATGGAAAGAAGCTCTAGAATCTATCACCCAAGAATCTGATTTTGTGTCACTTGTAGAAAGAACTAAAGCACATTCATCTTTCTCATAGGCTATATTTGCTTCCATGTTTCTCACATTTTCTTGTGCTTTCTTGTAAATCCGACAATTTCTCTTTGTGTGGCTAGGCTTACCACAAAACCAGCATTCACCATTCCTACCTCTTGACCTTGAACGATTGGGTGAGTTTGATCTTCGCTAATTGTAATTAGTATTTCCTCTATGATGGCTTCTTCCTCTTCTCTCAGTGCCGACCATAGTGAGAGCATCACCAGATGAGGAGTCTTTGTTACTCCTTCTCATGTCTTCACTTAATAAAGTGGCAACAACTTCATCATAGGCTAGCTTTGACTTCGTAGAGCTTGAAGTACTTACAACTGTAACTATGGGATCCCAACTATCAGGTAAAGAACATAACAAGATGATTGCTTTGGATTCGTCAGATTGAGTCATACCAACCGAGATTGCTTGACATAATAGGGTGTTCAAATCATTTATATGATTTGACATTGCAATCCCTTCCTTCATTTTTAGTTTGTAGAGTTTCTTCATAATGAAGATATTGTTTGCAGCCAACGCCATTTGATACATATTCTGAAGTTTGTCCCAAACATCTTTGTTGATGTCTCATTTGAGACATTGAACAAGACATTTTTCACTAGTGAGAGAAAAATGGATGCCATCACATTGTCATCTATCTTTTTCCAATCTTCATCAGCCATTGTAGATGGTTTCTTAGACTTTCCTTCGATTGCGAGAGCGAAGTCTTGCTTAACCAGCAAGGAATGCATCTGCACTTTCCACAGGCTATAATTCTTGCCTGTAAATTTCTCTATTTTCAAATCCTCCATCTTTCCAAAAAATTCAACACTAATTTTCCAATCTGCACACCTCATGCTCTGATACCAATTGAAAGGATTTAAACAAAGAAATTAAATGTCGCAATAAGAAGAAATACACAACACTGAATTTATCTTGGTTCACCACAATAGTGGCTACGTCCAGACTGTAGAGTATTGAATTAATAAGAAAAAGTTATTTACAAAATGAGAAGGAGCAGCAAATAAATGGGCTCCAATAATATTAAAAATGAAGAGTCTTTAGAAACCAAGAGACTCAATTATTGCAGGGAACAATGATGACTATTGGCCTTCACAATATCAACAAAAACAAGCAGATCAAAAGGAGATCATAAGAGAAGAATTGAAAAGGGGGAGAATAAATTTTTGGAAGTGGAAGTGGATACATTGGGATTCATCTGCCACACCAACATCCTAAATCTGCTCTGTCTGCATATCAAGTGAGCAGTCTGATTTCAAGCTATTGGTATACGAATTCATGGCTAACAGAAGCTTGTTCGACTATCTACATGGTGGCCTAGGAATACAAGAAATGGTATTGCCATGGAATATACGTTATTAGATCACTCTTGATGCAACTCGAGAGCTTTGTTATATGCACCATGATTTCTGTCCTCCATTGATGCACAAGGACATGAAATCTAGTACAATCTTGCTGGATGGGAACTTTCTGCCCAAAATTACAGATTTTGGAGAATCCATAGTGCCCGAAAGGTTGGGCGATGAGTGTGTTGTTTCTAGTTATGTAGGGTCACATGGATATATGGCCCCAGGTATGAACGCTTTACCTGACTAAAATTTACTTAATAATTTAGTTATCCTTGATAGAATATCTAATTCTCTGATCTAGATCTATTTATACAACTTTTCTAGGTGAAACTGTGGCATGTAGAATACGTGGATAGGTTAAAGGTGATCAAGAAGAGTGACATATACAGCTTCAGAGTGGTGATGTTAGAGCTGGTGAGGGGAAAGAGGGTGACGAGAGAGGCGGAGTATGGAGAGGGGGCGAACATAGTGGAATGGATACAAAGCAGAATTTTGATGGAAGGGGCACTACAACAAAACAAGCAATTTTAAGACTTTTTTTAAAGACAAAAATCTATCATTGTCGTAACTTTTTCTTTCTATTTTATTTATTTATTCTGAAAAATTAAAATTAGAGTGGTAAAGTATTTTTATCCCACCTAGGGTAAAATATCAAATCATTTGGGTTTTCTTTCCATAAGCAAAAGGTGTAGGAACATTCCTGACTCTCTTCTGCCAAAACTTTAGAATTTTGTTCAGAGGCATTCTAGGTGCGTCTGCGGAAGGTCACACCCCTTAATGGGTTTACCAGGGTGGAGAGAGCATGGGTCTTGCCCTTTATGGCAATTATCTTAGAGATTATGGGAAATTTTCAATTCCAAATGCATTTGTACCAGATCAAAACCCAGTCACAAGGAACATGCATTTATTCACATCCAGTTCATGTGATCGATTCAATTCAAGGTCTAGCTCCCATTTGAGAATAAGTAATAGTTATGAGGAAAGAGATACCACACTACCATAAGGATAAAAGGTGTATGATTTAGCGAGAAAGGGAGCACATCAAGGCAGGCCTTTGATATTCGGTTTTTAGAACCCTGGATGCATTTCCCCAAATTTGGAAAAAGTCATTACAAGTAAGAGAAAGCTATTTTGAAATCCCTTTTGTTTGTTTTTGTGAGAAATATATTAAAAAATTTAATTTAATACTCACAACCCTAAACCTAAAATCTTTGCTCGACACTTGAAAATTTCTCGGCACATGAAGGTGCCAAGTGATAGGAAATAGTTGCCGAGTAAGCTCAACACATAAAGGAGAAAGCTGAACACTAATGGATGCCAAGTGAGCTTAGCTCACAAAAGAAATGCTTGACACTTGAAGAGCTCGGCACACAAAAAATGTAGTAGGTGTCGAGTGTTCTGTTTCAACTGAAATATTATAACTTAGAGAAAATCAACGTGAATGCTTTCACCATTAAAAATAGAAAGCCAAAGCTTTAACCTTTCAAAAGAACTTTTGAAATGCAATGAATAGAAGAGGAAGATAGATTCAAGTATGCTTGCTTTCTTTCTATTTAATCTTTCATTAAACTATTACAAAATCTAGGAGCATTCGGCTTCAACCAGAAAACCCTAAAATAACCCTAAATTGATAATACTTCAAACTTCAATAAACTTTTAAGCTTGTAGCTCTAATGGCTACATACAATGGTGCCTAGAGCAATCACTTCTTCAACAGGACGAATCTAACAATGAAAAACTTATAGAGTGAATAGGGGAAGCACATGCAACTGCAGGCACAAACTTCTTTCCTTTTTCCTTCTCTGCTTAGCTCTGCAACTTCTCTCTGATCTGCTTGATCTGCTTGAACTCACTGAATGAATGATTAAACATTCTTTTTTGTCATATCTTTCCCCCTCAATGTCCAAATTCAAAATCTCACCTACCAAAAATAAATGCCTACCGTTCATGGATGCCTACAGTGACCTGATAGGGTAGATGGGCGTGGGGCTCGAGGACAACCTGTTGGCTCTTCAATGTTTAAGTTTTCCAACACTCCCCTTTTGTCCCAAGCCAAACAAACAAGGATCACAACTGATCCAAATCAACTACACCAAGACTCTCTCTTAAGTGTACAAAAGTTCCAATGCCTAATGGCTTGGTGAAAATATCTGCTAGCTGTTGCTCATACTTGCAAAATTCCATCTTGATATCCCCATTCTCCACCAACTCTCTGATGAAGTGATATCTGATCTCAATATGCTTGCTTCTCCCATGGAAGATTGGATTTTTTGACAATGCAATTGATGAGATGTTGTCACAATAAATTGTGGTTTCATCCTCTTGCCTTTCATTCAAATTTGTCAAGATCCTCCTTAGCCAAATTGCTTGACATGTTGCTGCATTTGCTGCAATGTATTCAGCCTCTGCTGTAGATTGAGAACCAATAGGTTGCTTCTTGGATGCCCATGAAATTGCACCCGATCCCATATGAAACATGTATCCGAAAGTGCTCTTCCTATTATCTAAACTTCCAGCCCAATCACTATCAGTGTAACCAACTAACTTGAAATCATCATTTGCAGTATATAAAATTCCAAATCCCTTGGTACCTTTCACATACGTTAGGATCCTTTTTCCTGCTTGCCAATGAGAATCCTTTGGGCTTTCCATAAATCTGGAAATTAGACTTACTACATACATTAGGTCTGGCTGAGTTGCAGTCAAATACATTAAACTTCCAACCATACTCTTGTATAGTGTTGGATCCACTCTCTTGCTAGAGTCTTCCTTTCTCAACTTTAGACCTATTGTTATTGGTGTGGGGGCTGCCTTACTATTCTGCATTTTAAATCTCTCCAAGATCTGCCCTGCATATTTTTCTTGAGAGATGAATATGCCATCATGCATTTTTTTTACTTCTATGCCTAGAAAGTACTTCAAGAGACCTAGGTCTGTCATTTCAAATTCACTTTTCATGGCCTCTTTGAACTCACCAATTTGAGCCTTATCATTACCAGTAAAAATTAAATCATCTACATACAAGACAACAATCAATACATTACCATCTACTACCTTGATGTAAAGAGTGGGCTCACCATTGCTTTTGCTAAAGCCATTGCTCATCAAATATGAGTCAATCCTACTGTACCATGCCCGTGGAGCTTGCTTGAGCCCATAAAGAACTCTCTTCAACTTATATACTTTTTTCTCTTCACCTGCAACTTCATAACTAGGTGGCTGCTCCACATACACTTCTTCTTTCAATACACCATTAAGGAAGGTGGACTTCACATCTATTTGAAATACCTTCCACTTGCGTTGAGCTGCAATTGCTATGACAACATGCACAATTTCCATTCTTGCAACTCGGGCATAGGTCTTATCATAATCTCTTCCATACTGTTGTTTGTAGCCCTTGAGTACCAACCTTTCCTTATGCCTATCAATCTTGCCTTTAGCATTGCATTTGGTCTTATAGACCCATTTCACTCCAATCACTTGCTTCTTTGGAGGCAATTTAGTTAGCTCCCATGTCTCATTCCTTTCTATGGCATCTATTTCCTCATCCATGTCATTACACCATTTCTTCTCCTTAATAGCTTCCTCAAAATATACTGGATCACTATGAGAAAATAATGCAAAATTAACACTCTCATCATAATCTTCATACCTTTCATCTTGGTATATCTCCCTAAGACTCTTGGTCTTTCTTAGTAATAGGGAGGAGACTGTGGGATCAGAATCTTCACTGCTGCTGCTTTGTCGACCAGCTTGGTCTTCACTGTTACTTGGCACTGACACTCGGTCATGCCTAGAGGAGCTCGGCAATGACTAAGGTTGCTTTCCTTTTCTTCTATTTTCTCCTTCTTCTTGTTGTTCATCAACATCTTCTTCACTCATAATTGGCACTTTACTTGATGTGCTTGGTGACTCATCAGTTGAAACATACCAAGACTGATTTTCAATAAATTCCACATCTCTTGAAAGAGTCATCTTGTTGTTCAATGGGTCATACAATCTGTATGCCTTTGATTCTGAGCTGTACCTTGTGAAGATGCACTTCACACCTTTGTCATCCAATTTTTTCTTTTTTGTTTTAGCACATGTGCATATGCAACACATCCAAACACCCTTAGGTGTTCAACTGTCCATCTTCCTCTTGACCATGCTTCCATTGGAATTTTATCACGGATTGCCTTTGTAGGACACCTATTAATTAGATAAACTGCTATTTCCATAGCCTCTCCCCAAAATTCAGTTGGGAAACCTTTCTCTTTCATCATGCTCCTTGCCATTTCAACAATGGTCCTGTTCTTTCTTTCAACCACTCCATTCTGCTGTGGTGTATAGTTGGCTGTGAGCTCTTTCTTTATGCCATGTTTCTTGTAAAAGTTTACAAAAGAATTTGAGGTATACTCCCCTCTTCTATCTGATCTTAGGACCTTGATATAGTTTCCACATTCTCTTTCAGCCTGGGCTTTAAATTCTACAAATTTATGAAATGCTTCATATTTATTGTTTAAGAAATACACCCATGTCCTACGACTGAAATCATCAATAAATGTCATGAAATAAGTACTCCCCCCAATGGAAGTAACTTGCATAGGACCGACTAGGTCAGTATGCACTAATTCTAATGGATATGTAGCCCTCCTAGAATTTTCAGAATTAAAGGGAAGCCTATGTTTCTTACCAAAAATACAAGCCTCACACTTGTCACAAGAATTTCTTACACGTGGCAAACCATCTACCATTCTTTTATTTGACAATAAATTTAAACTAGCATACCCGAGATGACCATACCTGAGATACCACAGCCGTGAAGGGTCTTGAATCACACTCCTTAGAGCTGATTATGTGTGAGGTGCAACACAAACTTGAGATGAGAAACATGTCTCTATCCTCAAAGGAAATATTCTGTTCTTTGTCATTTGAACTGCTGCAAGTAAGTTTTTGCTCCCATCCTTTTCATGAATGACACACGTGTCATTCTCCATCAACACTTTGTATCCATTTTGAATGAGCTGACCAATGCTCATCAAATAGTGCTTCACACCAGGGGTGAAATACACATTTTGTATTTCCCTTTTCTCACCTTTCTTGGTGTGGACCATAATAGATCCTTTGCCCACAACTGGTAGGGTTCCATTGTTACCCATTTTAATTTCAGATTTGAATGAATGAAAACAAGGTTTCATTGCCACTCATGTGGTTGCTACATCCACTGTTGAGGTACCAAACCTTAGGGATTCCTTCTTCCCCAACATTACACATGATGAAGGCATCAACATTAGGTCCACTTCTCATGTTCACATCAGCCACATTTACTTATCCTGACTAATCATTCTGCTTCTTCCAGCATTCATTTGCATAATGCTCATATTTATGACAGTAGTAGCATTCTACATTACTCTTATTTGAGTTGTAATTTTTCTTACCTCCTCTTGAAGTATTTTGTGAGCTAATTGCTCCATCTGCTCTTCTTGAGCTTTTTGCTGCAGTATTTCTTTGTCCTCCATTTCCTCGGCCTCTACCTTTGGAGTTCTTTCCTGAGCCATTTCTTCCTCTCCCCCTTCCTCTTAGATTTGAACGAGCCTTGAATGCTTACTCTTGGGAAGTAGAAGATGTAGATCTATTGATCCTATGCTCATGGGTTTGAAGAGAACCCATCTACTCATCCATTGTCAAAATAGTGAGGTCTTTTGCCTCTTCTATGGTCATGACCAAATTGTCATATTTATGAGGTAAACTCCTCAATATCTTCTCCACTATCCTCTAGTCTTGATAGTCTTCTCCATTGGACTTCAATTGATTAATTACATTGGAGGTCCTTGAACTAAAGTTTGCAACTAATTCATTTTCCTTCATCTGAAGGTTCTCAAATTCCCTCCTTATATTATGTAGCTTTACTGTATGGACTTTATCAGTCCTCTTGAAGTTCGTCTCAAGGATATCCCATGCTTCCTTTGCATAATTTGCTGCTACAATCTTTGGAAAAATTGTCTCTGTCATTGCTATTTCAATAAGACTTAATGCCTTTGAATCTTTCCTCCTTGAATCTTTCAAATGAGTCTTCTGTGCATTTGTGAGGGCAGCATACTGAGTTGGATCAGTCACATCATTGAATCCATTAACCACAAAACTCCCACAAATAATTTGCAACCATTATGGTCTTCATCTTCTTTGCCCATGTATCATAATTTTGCCCATTAAAGGATGGTGGCTGCTGCCATATCTTTCCCGCATCTCCTGCCATGTCAAATAACCCAAGAAAATAAATGCCCTAACTCACTGTGGATATGGGGCCTCAAAGCTCTGATACCATGTGAGAAATATATTAAAAAATTTAATTTAATACTCACAACCCTAAACCTAAAATCGTTGCTCAGCACTTGAAAATTGCTTGGCACATGAAGGTTCCGAGTGCCAGTTTTGTCCGGCACTTGCTCGACACTTGAAGGTGCCAAGTCACAGATTTCTCGACACTTGATGTTGTCAAGTGATAGGCAACAGGTGCCAAGTAAGCTCAGCACACAAAGGAGAAAGCTCAACACCAATGGATGTCGAGTGAGCTCGGCTCACAAAAAAAATGCTCGGCACTTGAAGAGCTCGGCACACAAAAAATGCAGTAGGTACCAAGTGTTCTGTTTCAACTAAAATATTATAACTTAGAGAAAATGAACGTGAATGCTTTCACCATTAAAACTAGGAAGTCAAAGCTTTAACCATTCAAACAAACTTGTCAAATGCAATGAATAGAAGAGGAAGATAGATTCAAGTATGCTTGCTTGCTTTCTATTCAATCTTTCATTAAACTATTACAAAATTTGGGAGCATTCGGCTTTAACCAGAAAACCCTAAAATAACCCTAAATTGATAATACTTCAAACTTCAATAAACTTTTAAACTTGTAGTTCTAATGGCTGCATACAATGGTGCCTGGAGCAATCACTACTTCAACAGGAAGAATTTAACAATGAAAAACTTACAGAGTGAACAAGGGAAGCATGTGCAACTGTAGGCACAAACTTCTTTCCTTCTTCCTTCTTTGCTCAGCTCTGCAACTTCTCTCTGATATGCTTGATCTGCTTGAACTCACTGAATGAATGAATAAACATTCCTTTTTGTCATATCTTTCCCCCTCAACGTCCAAATTCAAAATCTCACCTACCAAAAATAAATGCCTTCCGTTCATGGATGCTTGTAGTGACCTGACAGGGTAGATGGGTGTGGGGCTTGAGGACAACTTGTTGGCTCTTCAACGTTTAAGTTTTCTAATAGTTTTTAATGTGGAGGGTTTCCAAAGGAAAACCTAAGAAAAGTTGCTTATTTTTGGGTTTGCATTTGTCGCCGGCATAACAGATTCGAAGTTTGCAACATCAAAGAAATTTACCACTGAGATGAGTATGTTGGGAAGCGAGGAGAAATCTGATCTAAAGAAAAGTCATAGAACATGGTTCCTAATACTCCTGCAGCGAGTCCTTAACCAAGAATCTAGGGAACCGAAATCTAAATAGTATTATCATCATCTCCTTAATTTTTTTAGATTAACTTAACTGAGATTCACATCTTTTAGTTGATTCTTGAGTTTAGATTAGTTTGAGATAAGTATGAGTTGTTAAAATGGGAATCTAGCTGTTGCAAAAGTCACAAAAGAAAAAATGATGAAAATGGCATAGGTTGGTACGGATTTTCTTCATGTCTAGTTTCATAATGTCAATTTAGGGCTAATATACACACAACATTCAATTATTTACTTTTTAATTAACTCTGAGATTGGATGATTTAATTTTTGACTACTATCTTCTTTTGTTTCAGACTCTAAATAGTTTAAGTTGATGTTATGTTAAGATTTTCCAAAATAAATTAGATTGAATTGAGTGCTGAAATCTTAAATAATGACAGTTTGTTTTACAGAATGTGAAACTGCTAGAATAGCTCATATTAGTTGACAATTGTTTTTCCCAGGTATTATATTCTTCAAGATCTTGTTAAGTAAACATAGTAGACTACATTCAATAATAATTCTTGAAAAAATAGTTTATGCTTGCACCCCAATTGGTTGAGGTGATCACTTAGTAACTAAGGATCAACTATTTCCAAGTAGTAGATAAATTAGGTAGAATTAGGTTTTAGCTTCTTGAAGTTACATGCAAAACTAGGTAATCTTGTTCTTTGACATGTATTCAATTGGATCCCGCCTCTTCAAGAAAAATCAGAAAATTTACGGAAGTGATAGTTCTGATACAAATATGGTGAAATAGGGGAGACAGGGCAAAAACAGAGAATGCACAATAGAACACAATAAACACATCGATCTGCTACAACAGATTTGGGAAAAGCAGAATCTTTTTTATTCATTTGCTTCAGCAAAACATTAGCAAATCACCCAATATATATTCTATTCATGACAAACCAATATTTATATATCCCATACATTTCTATCACCTCTAACTCTTAGAGGATTTACTAGATGAGAAACTATGACTAATCTGGCATAAACAAAGAGCCAACTAAGAGAACTCTATCATTGAACAAGATTAAGACTATTAACTTGAGTGCAAACTTTGATAATTTAGGAGCTATTTGACTATTGAACAACCAATTTATCAGATATGGAAATCTACGTGGAGTAGCATGTGATTGATTATCCTATTTCAATGAAAGTTGAAAAGTATCTAAATTACGAACTGTCACTATAAGTACTGCATGTTATTTACCTGCAGACTTTTATTTGTTCAGTGATTGTAATTATAGTGAACTTATTAGTCAAAGAGGTGAATCGATGCATGGAGAAATTACGTCTTCCAACATGAAGATGTCATATTTTAACAAAGTATCGACACCTAAGTCTGTGAATTGCACTGAACTGGAATCTCTATTGCAAGTAATGTAGGATGTATTGCAAATTATAATTCTTTAATAGACACTTTTTGTATATGTTTTTGAAGTTTTAATAGACAAAATATTTAGAAGGAATTCTCTCAAATAGATGTTGATAGACTAAATATAGGCTAACAAAACTTGGTAAAGGATTTATGTGTGAGACTCCAAAGCTTGATTTCTCTTCAATAACGACTTAGTTGTTCCCACATTGTCCTAATACTTGGAGTCCCAGGACCTGGGCTTCATTCTTCTCTTTGTTGTTTGTGCCTCAAATATTTTCATGAAAGCTGCTCAAAGAAAGGAACTGAAGGAATCTCTGATGACATAGAACAAGGATTTCCTCTATCAATTCCATCAAAATTTAATTAAAACTTATAGATTCAACTTTTCCAATCTGATACAGATTCAACTTTTCCAATCTGAAGTTGCCTAATGACTCGGGATATTTTTTATTCTTGGCCTAATAATGGCATCTTCGCCAAATAATGGGATTATCTCCTGCTTTCAAGGAAATCTTTCTTTTTGTCAAGTATCTGTTAAAAACTCTATTTGATTTAGGGGTATGGAATTATTTTCCCACAATATCATGAATAAGTGCTTTGAACTTCTAGGTGTCTTAGGAATCATAATTTTTTTTGTCCCATATTAGGGAAAGAATAAAATTTTCATGTTAGAACACACTTCATAAAATATTTGTTCAGAATGTCTCAAGGGACACAATAATTGAGGAGGATATAAAGCATATACAAGCTATGTATAGTATTCTTGAACTATTCTATTCTGCTATAAAAATGGAGTACTTTAGAATAGGGATAGGACATTGCTTCAAATTTTGAACAAGCAAACTATTTAGGATTATAACTTGTGTTATTCCCAACCATACAACAAGTGCATCTGTTTTTCAGTTTTTTATATTTATAAATGTTATTATCTGAGAATATATATTATGGATAAAAGTTTCATGTTAAGGCTAAACAAACTAGATGTCTATGGTAATTTGACCTAGAATTGGTGTCACAACATTCAAGAATATTAAAAATGGTAATATAATGAAATTGAGAAGTAATCCACCTCGGTGATAGGTCAATCATCCCTTTTTTTGGTACCAGAATTGCAATAATTTTAGTGGTTAAGGCTCTCTAAAATTGGAGGTCAAATGAATATTACCCATTCAACTAAAAGGGGCTAGAATAAGTTGTGAATACATTTGGAGGATAATAAATTTTAATATATAATAGCATATGGATATAAACCTTTGCATAGCCTCATATGCAATTTGTGAAAGCAAGATATAATGTTGTTTTTTTAATGTTTCTACCCAATCCACTTATCCTCTATTTGACCCCAAGCAAGTGAAACAATTTTTTAATTAATATACTTTATTCACCTTCTTAAGACATTCAATCCAGAATTATTATATGGGTATGAACTTTTTTTAACCATTGATAGGATAGGTTTTGATGATTTTCTATGATAAGAATGCATGAGACTTATTTCTTTGTTGGCTTTAAATCTATAAATTAATGCTTTCAACTTGATTCAATGGTTGAAATGATTTTTCTCTGTCTATGCAATGTGAATTATTAATGTGATAGAGTTGTAAAAACCTCTAAATCTAGAATTGTAAAAAAGGATTATCAGAGTCAAATTTAATTTCACGATTCCTAAATAACTACCAATCTTGAGTAGTTCTCTGAGGATACTTTGGTTCTCATGCCTGTGGTAAATTTTCTTACACTTCTAAATGGTTCCATATTACTCCTTTGACTACATCTTAAAATTGTATATTGTGGAAACCTACAATAGGGATATTCACCTTTTAGTAGTTAAACTACAATCTCTCTTTGGTTGTAGTCTTCTACAAGGTTATCTCTATTCTAAACCCAACTCATTGCTTCAAATCAAACATTTTCAATAGTTGCGACAATGCAACTTCAATGGTTGGTGGCAAGAGATTTGTAGAAGAAGTTAGAAGGTAGAAAAATGATTTTTAATTGATGTATGAAAGTTAATTCCTTGGTAACCCAAATAGCTTATCATTATATTTTTACCTCTACATTGTAACTCTAGAAATTTTTGCCTTAGTTTGCGATTATTTTCCACAGGCATATATTTGAATTGGAGATGCTGAAAAGAGCTTGTTCACTTAAGGTATTGCCTATTTTTTCTGCAAGTTTATGATCTTCTAGCTTGATTTTAATTTATTGATCAATGATCATAAATACATTCATTTTTCATTAATCAATCTGTATCTAAAGATAACATTGAGAAATATTAGTTTTGAATTAACATCTTAAATAATTTGTCCTTAAGTTGCATGATTTTGATGAAAAGATTTCTCAATGCTTTTTTATGATAGCAAATATTGTTTATTGTAGGTTGAAATGTTGATGGAAGAGGTATTATGGTACAATTTGCAAAATATGGCCCAAATACAAAAAGAAATGTGAGTTGATGGTCTTAAACTATTCTATTGTGCATTTATTTCTATGTTTCCATCTTACAATGCCAATTTACAAGAGTTATTTTAGTTCCAAAATAGGCTTGTACTCATGTTTGCATCCCAACTTTTATAACTATTTAATATGAGTTTCCATTGGTTTTGGCTTTGCACAAGTATTTATTAGAAATAATGTGCTCTTTGAGACTTATTCTTGACACCAAAAATGATTCTTTTTCCTGCATTGCACTTATGATATTTTTGGTTGTAAATTTTGTTTGTTAAGCAGTAGATTTCTTGTATATACTTTTTACATGTATAAAAAAATTTGGAATTTGGGTAGTAGTAATATTTTTTTAGTTATTTCACATTCAAAGTATCACTTATTTGTTCAACAATTGTTTCCCTTTTCTACAAAAAATCTAAGGAGATGAATTTGATAAATTAAAGAATAAATAACATTGAATTGATGTTATTTTTATGTGATATATTGTTTTTTTTCTAGTGATATTTTATATGCTTGGTTAAATTGGGATATATGTTAGCAATATGTATAATTTAACTACTTTTTGTGCTAACTAAAACATATACAATTGTAAATAGAAGAATACATCTTTACATCTCCTATTATAAAATACAAAACAAAGTACCAACTAGTAAATAAAATATTGAAAAATGGTTGTTGTGTTAACATAAAGAAATGGATAGTAAACAATATAATTAAGTACAATGTGAACACAAATAGCCAATATTTAAGAAAATAAAGTTATAACTAGTTTTTTCACCAAACAATGGTGTTCATAAGGATGGTTTTTCTTATTTGGAGCATGCAACTACTAGGGATTGAGATTCAGTTATCCTTGGTTTGGGTCCCATTGCCAATTAGGGTGCCATATTTATATTTAAACTTTGAGTTTCATTTCACAATTATGAAAATATTTCAAGCTTTGGATGGTCTGATTTACCTCTAAAATCATAATTTTTTTAGTGCCTCTTCTATTATAATGTTTGGGCATGTGATGAAATCTGCATTTGAATTAATGTTAGGTCAAAATTCTTGTTGCCGTTGAGTTTGAGATATAATTACTATTAGATTTGAATATAACAATCTTTATTTGCCAAAAAAAATAGCTCAAAGATAATTCAAAGTTGACTTGTTAAAATTTGATCATCTATTCAAAATCTTTCAAAATGTGATTGTGGAAATCCAAGTCACAACCTTTGTTAAAGGGATTTGATCCACTCTTCTTGATTTTATTGCAATTTGTATCTATTTTTAGTCAAAGTTAAGCATTAAAATGGTTTCAACTCCTATCTCTTGTAGAGGATGAACTCCAAGAATTTCATCTCCTCATTTAGGTTGACATGTCTTATTAACTTAAGATGTCAAAATTATTGAATATGAGGTGCGCCCAGATTTATGGCCTCATGAGGCCACACATTTCATGTTTTTGAGGGTCCAATTAAATTAATTAAATATGATTCTTAATCTAGCTTGCATGTTTCTCAAAAGGCATCCCTGATTCAAAATTTAAACACTTTTTCAAGTATTTAAGCCTGTGTATTTTGAATAGGGAAGGCTTCCATTCATTTAATGCCTAGATTTGTGTTTTTTTTAGGCCCATAGGGGTGACATAACAAATGTATAGGCCTTGATTTTAGTCCCCAATGTTACATCCCATATTATAGGGCTTGGCTGAATCAAATTTAAGTCTTATGTGAATACTTGCCTTGAGTTTTTGTCCACATTTGCCACACACCACATGAATAAAACCCCATGCTTTAATTTGATGAAGTACCTAAATGAGTTGAAGTCTTCCCTATTATTTCCAAAGCCACACACTACATCTTTAGGCCCCATTTTATTGATTTTTGCCAAAAATTTGCCCTAGTTTTAGCTCAATCAAACATAGTTAAGCCTGATTTATCCAATAAGGACCATATGTTTTAAGTCAAATGATCAATCATCCAAAGTAAGGGCCTTTCAACTCACCTTAGTCATTCCTATCAGTTCTTAAACTCATGCGCTAGACTTTGGGAGCCCAATTTGTCAAGTTCTATGTATGTTTTTTCCTTCAATCATATTGAACTAGAACCTAATTTGATTATCTAGGTTTACATATTTCAATTCTAAACCATCCACCTCAAGATTTGATCCCAAATCCTTGACTTGGAGGGGCACATCTTATGTATAATCCTTGCTAATTAGATCTAGGCCTTAGGGTTATGTGTTAGCCTTTGGGGCGGCCAATTAAAGCCTCATCTCATAGAATTATCATTTGATCCACTCATGAATTATGTATGAAATTCTATGCTTGAAATTTCTTTGAAAGAATTAATTTTCTAGAGCATATTTTTGTTGCATTCTATGATGATATTTGTATTTGTAGCACATTGATTTATATTAGTACCAGCATTCTATCATAATCCTACTAAATGGATTAGGAATAAGAGGTTAGTCTCCACAAGATGAATACTAGACAAAAGTCCCTCAATTTCTTTTCTTTATTCTTTGTTGCTTGTCTTTATTATTTGCGACATAATAAAAATGATGAATTAGTGGTAACCGACTAGACCATTTTTTGGAGAGGAGTAACTTGGGAATCTCTAATGCAAGTATGGAAAACTTTGGTTATTTAGGAAGGTGGGTGTGATTCAAAAAAATCTAGGGGCTAAATTATGGTGAAAAATGTGGTTGTGATATACGTTTAGAAATAATGCAAGGAGATAAAGATACACATAATTTGGTAAAAATATGATTATTGAAAGGATGGGAGAAGAAAAAGTAGTGGAAGAGTCATTTGTAGGCTTTGAAAGGGTATGATAGGCTTGTAGATCTATGCATAGGTTTAAAATAATCAAAAGGAGCTTAGGTAGATAAACTATTTGACAGAATGCCTCAAAGAATTCTCATGATGATTTTCTTACATGCATAGAGGATGTTTGGGCATTGGCTCCCAAAGTGTTATTGTTGAGAAGCAGATATCCCTACACACAAGGTTTGTAAAGACTCCAAATTAGGATTATGTTTGGACTCATATGATGAGAGTGTGTTTTCTCTTATTATTCCTCTTTAGTTTGAGTTCCTTGAACTGTTTTGTTTGAAGTTGCAACTTAGTTGATTTGGCTCCAATGTTCTGTTTTGATAGTCACAAAGACACATGTGGACCTTGAGTTTCATTCTTGATTGATTTGTGTGGTGGATAATGCTTTCTTTCAAGTAGTATTCCAAGAAGGAACTAATGGATATAATTTTAATCTATAAGATTTAATTTTAGTCAAAAAATCTTTATATTAAATTTTCTTCTCTAGAGATTATAGTAGGTAAGTGAAAAAAGTCTCTTAATAATCAAAACCCCAATGTAGAACTATGCTTCCCAATAAGATTTCTAGATGTTTTGTGTTCTTGATGTCTCAAAGCACTAAATTAATGGTGATAATCATGTTAAACTTGTCTTACTTTTCCATAACAAAATTTTATTCTATTAATTTCTACTTACAAATTGATTCATCTCTGGGACATTCTACACATGATTAAATTAAAGTGCATAGGCATGTAATCCTTTTAGTGCCATCTATAGTTAGATTTCATTTCAACAGTTACATATCTATTTATAGAATCAAAGTGAATATAGAAGATCTTGCAAAAAGAAAAACACTAGAAAACATTGTATCTAATTACTTATTTTATTTGGTAGGTCTAATTTTCATTTTTCATACTATTCTATAAGCTTGTTTTAATCTTCAAATATTAATGTTATTATATGCACAAGCAAGCATTTCAAGAGGCATATGGTTTTGTGAGAAACTTTTTTCATGTATACATATTGACATTCTGTACTGCTATTAGAAACTAAATTAATTTTTCTACTTCTCTTTAGTTAAAATATGTATACAGGTCCTATATTAGAATATTGTCTAGGGAGGGATATCATATTTATCTTTCTTCAGATCTAGAGGGAGAACTTGAATAGTAGCTTTTCCAGTATTGTTAAGCAACATTCACAAAGGGACTCAATGCTCGACTAAACTTTTGTAGATAATTATTTGGAAGGATCCACTTCTCTTCACATTGAAAGAGTTAATTGCTAGACAATACTTAATTTGGTAGGATATTTATTGTAGAAAAAAGGGAATGTTTAATATTTTTGGGCATGACTTTTTTTTTATATGTTATAGACTTGACTATCCATTTGTTTCAGATTCTTCAGAACATGCTTGTGAGTGTTGGTCCTACATAATACTTTTTGATCAATTTTCTATTCTCATGATTTATCATGGTTTATTCTAATCAACTTAAATATACTTGTTTCATTGTTTTAATGACATGCTTGAACCTATAAATGATTCCGTTAAAGTTGCAAATTTTTTGTTAAAATTAGGGTCAAGTATCCAATTACTTGGATCGTCTTCTTTGTATTATTTTTCTTTGTAATAGTTCAAGTAATGTTTGAAATAGCTCATTTTTCCTTTGTATAGAGTGTAGGTAATAATGATCACAAAGTTTTTGTTTTGGTTGCTACTATTACTCCCTATGCATTAGACCAAGTTGGATTTACTAATGGAGTTTATTGAAAAATACACAATTTCTTAACAAAGCTCTTCTATTAGTATTAGCATGCTTTAGGTTGGAACTAAAAGTGAACTTGTTGAATAGACATGTGAAATGCCATCTTTGATCATTAGCCACCTTTTTATAGGCAATCAAATGACGATTTGACAAATGGATCTAACTCCCTCTTTTAGATCTCAAGACAAGGCAACATGTTTTCAAGGTATGGTGCCTTTTCCTTCATCATGAGGAATTTGAATGCATCAAATGGAAGGATACATGTAGCAAAAAAAGATTATTTTATAACAAAGAAAACTCTCTCTATGTACTATTAAAATAATACAAAATATATTCTACAATTAATATGTGCATGTGTGATATTTAAAATTTTAGGTTCATTTAGGTGATACACCTAACAATCTTAGCAAAATGGGTTTTGGGGATCTTTCTCATAGAATAGAGGGATTCTCTGGTTCTGATATATTAGTCTGTAAGAAACTTTTTATCTCTTCCTTCTATTTGTCACTAATTAGATTGTGGAATTCAAGGAAAAGTTTTAAATTTTTTGTTCTCATTAAAGATGAACATATTATGCAATGTCTAATGTGTTGCTACTAATGACAGGTAAAAGTGTAAAATATGTTATATTTGAACCTCCTTGGAAAATTTAGGATGCCATCTTCTTTAAGAAGATTTTAGTAGAGGATGGAGAAATGTGGATGCCTTGTGATCCCAGGAAAATTGGTACTATGCAAAGGTATATTCACCTCATCATATATTCATTACAATTAGGAAAATCTTACCACATATCTAATTCTCTTGTTACGTATTATATCACCACAAATATCAAAAATAGATTTTGATAAATATTTTGCAAGACAGGTCGATTGTTAGCAAGACAAACTTGGGAATGCATGAGAGATTTAGTAAGGAATTTGGTAAAGAGCGCTAATTGTTTCCAATTAAAGAGGCCAATAAACTGAAATTATACTTTTATGAAAAATAAGTCATCAACTTTCAATTAACATGGTGAACTCTATTATTGAGAGATTTAGTAAGGAATTTGGTAAAGAGGGCTAATTGTTTCCAATTAAAGTAGTCGATAAACTGAATTTGTAATTTTATGAAAACTAAGACATCAACTTTCAATTAACATGGTGAAATCTATTATTACTATTACTAGTGTCATTGCTTTCTAGTCTTGAATCTCATCTTTTTTTGGCTTAGTATTTCTTGTCAAATTTTATGAATTTGTCATTATATAGGACTATTTTCTTTTCTTGTTTGACTCATGTCTCAAAGTTGAAGTTTGTGGCTTGATACTCTAGGACTCTAGTTCTACAATGATTATTTACCTATGAATTCATTATTCATTTACATGTAAAATAATATTTCTATGGTAGCTTGGTATTTCTAGGTAATCCATTGTCAAGGTCTATATATATTGCACACATAAATATTCACGCCTTCCAAGTTCTGAACAACAAGTTTACTGATATGTAATCTATGGACTCTTGTTCATCCACAAACACAAGAAAAGAAGTACATGATTTTGTCCATTAAGGAGTCCATTAGATGACCATGTTATATCTTAATATTTTTTGATAATTTGGTGCATCTATTTGTTGAATTTGTGGTTTTTCTATGAAACACACTGTCTCATCAAACTGATTGTTGTCTGTCCCTTTTTCTTTGCTGTTACAGTGCATTATGGATTTCCTAAACCATTAGATGACAATGATTTATCAGCCCATTTACCTCTTACTCTCTAGAGTGATAGAATAATCCTATTCTTGAATTAATAAGTCTAGGTTATTTCATAGTTCAACTTGTATAAATTAGAATTGGTTTGTTATTGCCACTCTGTTTTCACTATTCATGGTGCTTGCTGCAATTGACATGCCAATAATTTAGGTTCCTTTTATCCTTAGATGCTTTTATGTAGTCCTTTCATGTAGACATACAAGATCCATATATCCCTTCATTTGTTGAACCCAAAAAAATGACATAAATTTAAGGTCAAGAAGTATGGTAGTAGATTTTCTAGAGAGATATATAAATAGTTGATGCAATCACATGTCACAGTTAGTTACAACCAAGATATTACAGTAGGACAAGTGCAACAAATGCAACCAAGATATTACAACAAGACAAGTGCAGAAAATTCAACCAAGATATTACAATAGGACAAGTGCAACAAATGCAACCAAGATATTATAGCAGGACAAGTGCAGCAAATGCCAGAATTTGAGTCAAACATGAGGAATGATAGGTGTGCATACTTTTTATAAGGGTTTTATTCCACTTGTCATAGCTACACTCTATTTTTATCTAGATATTGAGATTTTTTTCAATGGAGAGTATTGAACCTGTCACATTTAAAAATAAAAACAGGGCCCTTTTGGATTCAACGTACATGAACCATCTCGTGGACTTTCAATGACAACACCATTTCTTGGTCTTTCAGTGATGACAATTATATTCCATGAGATGTCATCTCCTTGAGGTATTTTGTAACCATGGCCAAGATGGTTGTACTGATTTCCACGTCTATTTTCTTGAACAATTTAGTTGTGACATGTTGATGTGGTTTCAAATGGTAAATTAGAACAACCTAGCTTACATGGAAACTTGAAACATAATAACTCTTAATGTTAATTAAATTTTAGTATTTTTTTTAATCAATGGAATCCAGACACAACGTTACCAGTATTGCTTTGGTCTGTTGTGCTTCTCCTGTTCAATTTCTATGTTGCTGCTATCAAAAAATTAAAAAGTTCTTTATATATATATATATATATATATATATATATGGCTCAGTTTGTTACATGTTACAATTGTTTAAAATATAAAGCATTTTTAATGAATATATTATAAGATATTCATCGTATGTTTGTGCTTTATGGCTTTATAGGGTCCAACCCAAGATGAATTTATTGCAAATTTACTAGGTAACCATCTTATATCATTTTTGTTCATGTATGTCTTATTTTTGGCAATAATAGCATGTGGGCTTTAGGCTATGGATGCAAAGACGTATGAATAAAGTTGTATTGTTTGTTGGGAATGTTTTGAGATTTATGATTTAGAAATGTATAATTTCATTTTATAGAGTGCTAGCTCAATGGTAGAGCACTTGCTTCAAAAGTAGGAGGATGGTGGTTCAATTCCATCGTGCTCTAACATGAATAATCATTCATATTGTAGTTTATATAATTAATAATATTTGATTTTTTGAATAGTGATCTATTTTTATAAAAGTCATTGTTTCATTCAATCTCTAAAATGACAAAAGTGATGGAGACATAAAATTGTCTCAATAATACTAGTGTGTTTTATTGTCTTTATGAGACAATTATTTAAGATAGTAATTTAAGACACTCGCTTAGAGACATTATTCAAGACAATATGCAACTTTTATTTTGTCTCAGATTTAGACAATTTATTTATAAATTGTCTAAAAAAAGAGTCTTAAAACCCCCCTTTATGTAGTAGTGGGGAAGAGATGGGAGTAGTGGATGAGTGCACCACGGGGGCTAATTACGTAGGACAGATGATGCGCATCTTACACGTGGGTTTGATGTGCACTAATAGGGTGCCCAACCGATGACCTTGCCTAAGAAGAGTCGCTGAGCTTTTGCTTCCCTGACGAGAGGTTAAATCAACATTTCACCTTGTGGAATGTGTTAATTGGATTGCCGACTATGACAGCGACAATGAAGCAGTTTACTTTGCAAATTGATATACAAAAGAATGGTCCAGTTTTCCCCCTTCCAATCAATCCTACTTGGATCTCTGTCACGGGCCACGATTAGGCAGCCCTTCTACTTGTGTGTATTGTACATCTTTCTACTGTGTGGGGATCTTTTCCAATGTAGTTAGTGGGATGCAACTATCTTTCACACAAAATGTATCTTTGATAAAAATTCAAGAAATCAAAAACAGTTAATGGGCACTTGGTCTATTGGTGAAGTAGAATGGTTCATAAAAAGTCCACAAGGGATCGAGTCTTGTTGATTGGTAGCTTGCGGGCTTTGCGCCTTAGCTGGGTTGCCTCACAGGTCTGAACCTTCTACAAAACAAAAATTGAAAACATAGTGGATTTTACTGAAATTTCAACATTTGTTCTTCATGATTTGCATATTTTGTAATCGAAAACAATAACAAATTTGAGAAAAATCCCCAAAATGTTTGACTCATGGTACATTAAAAGCATATAGTATTTAACATTTTACATTATTATAGCATAGTGGATTTTCCTAAAATTTCAACATTTGTTCTTCATGATCTGTATATTTTGTAATCCAAAACAACGAAAAAATTAAGAAAAAATCTCCAAAATGTTTGACTTTTGGTACATTAAAAGCATATAATGTTTAACATTTTACTTTATTATAATATAGTGGATTTTACTGAAATTTCAACATTTTTTGTTCATGATCTATATATTTTGTAATTGAAAACAACAATAAAATTGAGAAAAAATCCCCAAAATGTTTGACTTTTGGTACATTAAAAACATATAGTGTTTAACATTTTACATTATTATCACATAATGGATTTTCTTGAAATTTCAGTATTTGTTCTTCATGATCTATATATTTTGTAATAAAAAACAACAATAAAATTGAGAAAAAATCCCAAAATGTTTGTTTTTTGGTACATTAAAAGCATATAGTGTTTAACATTTTACATTATTATAACTATTTGCAGATATAAAAATAGACCACTATTGTCTCAAAGAAAAAGTATGTGTTTTAAATGTTTGGAATGTATGGTTTCATTAATGCAAGTTTTTCATCATCACACTTTGTGATCCATTAATTTTTCTTCCTTATTTCTCTTGTATTGATGATGGATCTTTGAGTGTGATCTAAAATGTTGATAAAAAACACGCAAACAATTAAATCTAGAAATATTCAGACTATACCTATGAATTGTGGAAATTGGTAGATCGTATCTATAAATTAGTTACTAGTACTTGTGCCTTATTAGATTCAAGGGATAAGCCAATAGGAAATTAAATATAGAATTTAAATACATTTTATTTCTATCCATTTGTAGAAAATAAAACATTCAAATTTTATATAAAAATATTAATTTTCTGTAATAATGAAACTATTAATAAAGTAAATTTTTATTAAATATTTCTAATATATTTTACTAGTAATTATCCTTTCATAAAAATAATAAGAGGTCATGCACCAAATATAATTAATGGAATAAAATCAAATTGAATGTGAGAGACTTGCACTTGTAAGATTTGCAATATAAGAATTTGTCAAGATAGTGATAGTTTTGTGGGTTGTAGATATTGCATCTGTCGTTTTAATGGATTGTAGATATCACATTGGTAAAAAAAAATTCATATGAATGTATGTAAAATGTGCAGATATCAAATAGGGGTGTACAAATATCATGATATAATTTAATCTTACTTTATGGAATACAATGATTTAGTGATAGATAATTTTAAATTTATTAGAAAGGAATTACAAAACATCGAATTAAAAACATTCAATCAAATGCATTATATAAAAGCTTGAAGAATAAAGAGGAGGCACATAATTAAGTTGTGAACATGATTTTTAAATTGAGAGTGTATAGGTATAAGATCATCAGATCCTTTTAGTTCATTCTCACATGCCAGGGATAATTTTAGTTTTTAAAGTTTGCATATTGCACATAGAGAAAAGCTAGTTGAATTCTTATTTTTAAATTTATGGTTTGATAACAAATGTATGTCGCCAACTTTTGAAAAAGATATTGAATTCTTGGACTCTTTTTTTATTCCTGCTACTTTTTATTACAAACTTGTATTTGCAAAAATGGAAAAAATTGTGATTAGAAAACAATAAAAGAAATCGTGTAAAATGCATAATTGATGGTCTAAAGATTTAAAACCAAAAAGACCTTGTTGGTGGAGTGTATGTGAATCTCAATTTGTGGGTCTAAAAAAATAATACAATTAGTGTATGTTTATACAAATATCAAATAATTATTTTATAAATGAAGAAAAGAGAAAACAACATGATAACCATATTTTTTTTTGGTTCATTTCTTACGGATTAATTATAATATCTATTATCAATAATTATATTGTAGATCCATTATACTTAAGTTATTAATAATTAAAAGGTTGACCAAGCTTGTCTCTCAATTGTTCTTCTCTACTCTTGTTTTCTTACATTATATCATGAAATCCTTTTAGTTCATCCTCATATGCAAGGGTTAATTTTTGTCCTTAAACTTTGCATATTCCACATAGAGCAAAGCTAGTTGAATCCTTATTTCTATTTATGGTTTGATAGAAAATGCATGTCATCCACTTCTAAAAAAGATATTGAAACTCTTGGACTCCTTTTAATCCCTACTACTTTTCAATACAAATTTATATTTCCAAAAATGGAAAAAAATGTATTTATAAGATAATAAAACAAAACTTGTAAAATGCATAATGAATGACTTAGAGATTTAACAGGTAAAAAGACCTTGTTGTTAGAGTGTATTTGAATCTCAATTTTTTTTTGTAAACGAAAAAATATATAATTAGTTTATGTTTATACAAATATCAAATTATTATTTTAAAAATAAAAAAAGAGAGAAAAAAATATGATAACCATATTTTTTGGTTTTGTTAATTTCTTATCAATTAATTATAATATCTATTATCAATGCTTATATTAAAGATCCATTATACTTATGTTGAACTAATAATTGAAAGGTCGCCCAAGCTTGTCTCTCAATTGTTCTTCTCTACTCTTGTTTTCTTACATTATGTAACTCTTGCTACAAGATTAGGACTAATTTCCGTAAGGTCCATCTTGATATTGGTTACATCATTCATGGTGATGAAAGAAGGGATGATTTGTTTTTTATCATCACTTTAACATAGATCCTAGCAAAGTCATAATAAGACCTTTTCTTAGTTATCTTAGCTACTACTAAGAAGGTAGCAAAAGACTCCACAATAGCTCAAAAATCCTCAAAGTTTTAGAATTCCAAGGGGAGAATTAAAAGGCATATCCAAGTAGGAATAACTATCGCTAGATTCTTTTGAGAATTAAATTTGGGTTTTCATTTGCAAAGAGAAAGTACATCATGAAAGTTACTCCCATGGGTCCAATCTCCTATACAAGCATAAATAAAAAAAAATATTATTAAGACTACACATGATATTCCATTGAGTAGAAACCTATTTCATTAACTATTCAATAAAATAAAAAAGGAGAGGAACTTATCAACTAGACATTAGTTTAACTCTTCCATTATCTCTTATAAGATCTTATCAGGAACTTGAACATTAGTCATATCAACCTTGTAGGAAGTGTTGTATGGGGAAAAATAGGTTGAATTTCATTTTTTATATCAACTAGCACCCAATGACTTGGACACATAGGTAAATCAGTAATTTTATTATTGTGCATAAACTCATGTAACTTCATGAAGTTACCATCATCTTTGAAAATTGTACTATCATATTGCTAGCTATCCTTCCATTCCCTTGGACACACCAAAATTTTCTTGAAGGATGACAAAAAGAATGGAGGATTGTGTTGAGAACCACTTTAACAAAGATCTTATAAACTTAGTATATTTGTGAACTTTTAAACTCTATCTCAGCTATAGCCAAGAGAATACCAAAGAAATTGACAATAGATTGAAAAAAAATCACAAAATATTAGACCTAGAAGGAGAGACTTTGAATAAAAATCCTAGTAGGAGAAACTTCGCCTTGTAATCACCTAAAAATGGGTTGATAGACTTGAAACCATATTCTCCTAATCTAGATATACTCCTAATTATGCCAACCCAATTACTGACACAATTCATCAAATCTACAATCAAATAGTCAACGCCAATCAATTAGTTCCTAAATCGAACATCAAATGGTCTAATCTATTTAAATAAATCAAAATTTAAGTACAATTGGCTAAGTTAATTAATAAAAAGAAATCAATAGGCCAGAACCTACAACACAATGGTAAATCGTCAACCTCTTATTTGATAAAAAAATAAACAAATAAAGTAAAAAGGAATTTATAAACCCTACTAAAAGACCTATCATATTAAAGGGTACAAATGGACAAGAAAAGGATACGTGGACCAATTAGGGTGAATCACATGGATCACTCCATGTTACATCCTAACCCTCCCTCAACTATGAATCTCAACCACTCATTTGACCTTAATTCCTATAAATAAGATGAATTTGAAGCTCAAATGGTTCTCCTTTAATTAACATGGTTATGATTCCAAATTCATGGTCCTCTCTCATCTAGATGTGTTGTTGTGATGTTGAAGTCATGGCCCTTATATTTAGATTTACATTGTCATCATAATGAATTGCTAGCTTACTTGCATTGTATTTGTTCAATTCTTAGTAATTAGAACACAATTTCTTTTAATCTAGTAAATGAACAAAGTATTTTCACTCATATTTCATAAATTTGATTGATTCTCTCATATTAGGCATGTATTGTCTAGTGATTAGGGACTCAATTCTAAGGGAAATTAAGCTCTTGATCACACATTTTCTAATTAGATAAGGATAGGATGATTTCTAGAGTTTTTTGTGCTTTCCTTTGATCTATTTGATGTATTAATCCTAATTATTTAATATCCTATTAAAGTATTTTGTATTCATAGGCACTACATTTTTGACATACAAACCTAAACCTTTTTTATCATCAAAATTGGATTTCCATTTTTAAAGAGAAACGATATATTGAGAGTTACTCCCATAGGGACAAGGATGTACCATACAAACATAAGGTGAATCTTCCTTACTAATAAAAAGGAAAGATAGAAAATTTCTCATAGACATGTTATTGGTCCTTAGAATTCCATTAAGAAGAAAACCGTTTCATTAACTAGTTCATAAAAAGGCACAAGGAGAGGAAATTACTCTAGAGAGATATAACTTTTTATTGTATCTTTCATGATCTGATTAGGATCCTAACTAATAGTCCCATACACCAAGTAGGAAGTGTCATAAGAGGTAGTAGAGGTTAAATTTCCTATTTTGTATTGGTTGACAACCAACAACTTGTCCACATAAGTGTTTGGCATATTCTAATAAAAATGAGTCTAAGGAAATGGAAGGACAACCAAGAAGACGATGATGACCTTCCTAGCCCAAAACAATTTAAAAATCCAAATCCTAGCCCCCTTAACCAAAACTTGTAGTGAGATCTATTGCATAGGAAAGTAGTGTGAGTAAGCCATCTTACAGTTGCCACCCACATATCCCATCAGTGTTTTGATATATAACTAGAAATAAATTAGATGAAAAAAAACACATTACTAGAATGCACTAACTGTAAAAGATAGACTTGAAGGATAACTATGTTATTCTATTGACAGTTGTATCCTACCTTTTATCAAATAAATATAAAAGAACAATAAAATAAACTATATAAAAATATAATTTTTTGTTGATAGTTTGATGAAAAGGTAGAACTTTTAATATCTAAAGTTCCACTTTTTTTTCTTTCTATTATTCATCATATCAAAATTATTCAAATGTATTTTATCTTCTTGAGTGTCTTTACCATAGAACCATTCCCACAATGATCAAATTTAGATTTTTTTGAATGAAAAATTCAAAAAAATATTAACTTTAAGGATATGTTTATGATAGGTATGTGCAATTGTATTTTTTCAAACATCAATTATCTAGATGAAGTGAATCAAGGAGATAGTGAAAGGAGGAAACACTATAAATGATCTTGTCTTATTTGCTTGGTTCAAATATGAATTAAAATAGATTAGAAATGGATGTGTGTTTCAATGTTTGTCTCTATGCTGATTGTGAAGCAGTGCCTTCAACACTACAAGAGAGATGCAAATGTGCATTGTTCTCAAAACATGCAAATGCAATTTTCCTAAAGATTGATGAAACCATGGAATATGAGTACTATTATATATCTTTATGCACCTTCTATGGTGATTCATCAAATTTAGTGATCTCTAGTGAACGTGGAGCATTGGAGTTGTTATAATGTGCAAGTAAAATGACTTCCCTGGAGACTAGCAGGGACATCGAAAGTAACTACTGTTGTCACAAAAGCTTGCACCCTTGTTCAAAGTCTTAACCCAAGGAAAACCTTGTGAAACATGGAAACAACCTCCAAGCTATGAGGTTGAGTCTCTGGAGAAGGCCGACTTCCTCTACTATTAGGATACACTTAAACTATTCTTGAAGAGAAAAGGGAGAAGGAATACATGAAAATAACTACCTAATCTATTCTAAAGAGGTGATGCACCAAAATAGGGTGTTCAGACCAAAATTTGTCCATTCATGCACAATACCATTATTATGATAATCCAAAGATATATGGATTCAGACTTATTTTAATCTATTAACTACATAGAGATCAAGAAACCACATGAGTGACACGAGGGAAAAAATGCTTTACCTCTTATCATTCATAGGCCAACTGAGATACATAAATGTAGATTATAGATATCCACACTACATCAAAGAGAGGTAGACAAAGCTTGCATAGAATAACAATGGTTGAAGGAGATAAGACAGAATGTCATATAATATAGAGGCAAAGAGAGAATTCATAGTAGCATGCCAAGGTAATGCCAAAGAAATAGAGAAGATCCAACCCTAAGAAAGAGTACAACATTTTCTTTTATAGTGCAAGCATAACTTAAATAACTTCCATTCTAAGATAAAATTCAACCACTACAATCAAATCTACAGAGAATAATCACTGCAAAACTAGAAAAGATTTGATCACAACAGAAATCCATACACAAGAAGATCACTTCTTCACTAAACAAAGCTCTCAGAGGTCAGGAACAATAGTTATTAACTTTTGACTAAATGGATGGATCAACACGTGGTGGTGGAGTATCTCTTTACATTTATCAGACCTAGGGAATGATGAAAGTGGTTGTAGGAGATCAAAAATATTGGATTCATCATCAAGGAGCTACTTCTACTACCATCAACTTTCCAAATCAACTATGTTATTTGGTCAGCTAGAGTTATCAATTAAGCCTTTCCATGTGGACCAAATATCTATCATCATTTTACCACTCTGGCAGTATTCAATTTTATATCTTATGCTTCACTAGCCATGATCACAGCATCACCACCACCTTTCCTTAATAACAATTCTTTCTTGTGAAACTACCGTAACCCATTGATTATCATTACTTTGCAGCCCGCCTTTAGCATTTTCCATTAATATCCATGACCTTGTTAAGACTAAGATCTTAACCACACCCATACCGTTGCCACATTAACTCAAGGCTCACTTCATATCCTTTCAACCAAGAAAACAAAAGACAATTGTGTGATCACAAGTCAAATCTTAGCCTCCTCTTAACCTGCTGCGACCATGCGCTAGCCATAGATCTGAAGGATCTAATGGTGCAAAGCATGTTATTGAAACACTGAATTGCCCCTTTTTTGCTATTGCAACTTGAGCCATGATATGTTAACATAATTTTATGGTTAGACAACAACAAAGAAAAGCACACGTTTGTCACCCTAACCTTGGTTAAGCCCACTAACTCTACAATGATGCAAATCATAAAGCAATCACACCTTCACAATTCTGACTTTAGTTAGCACTTAACCAACCACGACCTTGTGAATCACATGGTTGTGACTAAAAAAGTTCTAAGGTATAATATGAAATAAGAAATATAGCCAATATTAAATCATTTTGTAAAATAGCCCTAGGTGACTGTGGAACAATTTATCAGTTAAATTTGATTTTTTTGGTGGGAGGGCATTTTGGTTAACAACTACCTTTGTAAATGTTTATGCATCTTGTATGATAATTTTATAATGCCCCACCTAGAGATCCTTGGAACAAGGATGAAATACAAGCCAAGATATATTTTTCTTAAAACAAGTATGAGTGGACATGACAACATCATACATAGATCACATAGATTGCAATGGAAGACTTAACCACCATCCTGACAACCAACGAACCTCTTGACACCACTACCCAAACTAACACAACACAACACAACAAGAAATAGAAACACAAAATGAAAAGAAAAAAAATAATCTAATATTTTTCCAACCAAGGAAAATTAACTCAACCCAATGGGTACTAGAATCACCAAAAATCGATCCCCAAAAACCAATAGAGACACCTCCTATTTTTCATGCGAGGATCAACATTAGATAGATTTTCATATGAAGATGTGCAACATGCCACATGAGAAAATACCTTTCCACAAGAAGATGTGCACCAATGATGCAAGGAAATGCTTGGTTGTACAACCAAGACACCCACAATAGGTGTAGGGTTTCATGCAAGAAACTACCAAGCCACATGATGAAACCTAATATACCATGCAAGATCTTGCACACCCACGCAAGAAAGTGCAATATCATGTGAGATCTCAAGATAGCATACTAGAAACAAAACTAGTAAAAGGCTAAGTAAACTAAGTTACAAGTTCCTCTGCACTAGGGAGTACCAGATCCAAATTTTGAGGCAAGAACACTCGATAAAATAGTAAAAGATGGAAATATAATCAATCCATCTAACAATCAGTGAAGGGAAAGTACAAAAGGAAACATCATAATGTACTAAAAGCAACATCACATTAAACAAAAATAACATCACAATGAGTAGTACTACCAAACTAAGTACGTGGGTCCTCCTAACCATAATAGCATTGTAAGCCCATCGTGGGCTCTAGCCATCCCCTATGGATAACATCCCAAGCTACCTATTAGATTGTTGGTACTATCATATAGGGACATCACTACTAAAATATGCTACAAAATAAGCATAAGGAAATTTAACATGCTAGAAGTAAAGAATAAGATAATCCTACAAAGCAGATAAGATCATCTATCATATGTGAATCATCATAATAAGGAAATGTGATAGTAACTAACATCATCTAAATATGATATACAAGCATTCGAATGAAAGCATAAATCACAAGGAAGCATACTTTGGAATCTAAAGTACCAAGTGAAAACATCCAACAATGGTATTGGGAATATAGATTGTGTTTGTACACTGGTCCATAGTAGTGGTATAGGTAGCTATGCCTCCCAACCACATGGAACGCATAGGCCCACTCCCGCTGTGCTGATGGAGATAATGATCCAACCACAAAAACACATAAAGTACAATGTCCATGGCTAACACTCATGCCAGGTAGTGTGATGATTGAAACTAAGAACATAGGTAATGCATAAACTACAGGTCCTGATCAGACAACTCAATGGGCTACTAAGTAGGGGCCAACATCATTGAGAGTCACTTGACATCGACAAGCCCAAGCTAGTATTGGCAACATCAACTTCCCAATGGAAGGTACATAATCCTATTTTAAATTATTTATATTTTATTACCACCCAGTATTTTAATTTAGTTATCACTTATATAAAACTTTGTCTGCCAATAAGGAAATGAACACTAGACTACGAGATAGAATTCCCTCCATATGCTACCCTACCCTACCCATACTCATCCAACGATGAGTGCATGTAGGCATGCAAACTCCCAACCCAATCCCAAATATCATAACTTCTAAAAGTACCACAAAAGATCAGGCCTCGTAAGTCACTTGACAAATGTATGTGCATGTACTCATGTGTTGTGCACCACTATCACGAAGATCATAACACAAGGACTAGATGAGAACACAAAGCAAAAAGTCACTCAACCAAAAATAGACTTGAGAGGACAGATGTGGCATACATCCCAATGCAACATAAAAATGCAATAAAGGTTTGACCAACATCCAAATAGATAATCTAGGTCCATGACCTAACTCATGCCAAGAAAACCTAGAAAAATAGGGCGATGTGGAAAACAAGGTAAAACCCCCCAAAATTGGAAAAATTGAAAATTAAAACCCATTTGGTCTTTAGGTATAAAAACCCTAAAAATCTAATAATATTTGAGTTGGACATTGTATGCAAAAATGGCCAGCATAACAGTGTGAAACCCCAAACCCCAATCCCAAAAATTGGGGAAATGTTCATACCCGACCAACTAGGTAGAACTAGCAAACAAAAATGGAGAGGAACACTAGTACTAAGCTTCCTAACAAATGACTACCAAAAATAGAAGTTGAAATAGAGAAAAAATAAAAAAATAGGAAGGCTAGGTACCTGACAGCAAAAGGGGCAGAAACTGAAACCCACACAATAAAATAAAACGCCCATTGAATCTACTATAAATCATGACAAAGAAAGATCTATCCGATCCAGATCCAATGAGACTGATCTTACAAAAATCCCATGCTCACAGCTCCTAGAATGAATAGAAATCCAATCCTTTAGGAAGAGGATTTTAGAAAATCTCTCCAATTTCTAAATTATAGAATTGAAAAGTGAAAAATGCAAATCCTTGTTTTAATACTTATCCACTTCTCGAGTGAATAGTTGATTAGGGCAAATAGCTAGTTAGACTAGCTAGACTTTGAATCGACCCAAACAAAAATAGCTTATTCCTCATAATGGGAATTCACCTAAGGTAAAGCTACCATAAATTAAATCTGAAAAGATTTAAAGCCCGAAAAACCACAATCACAAAAAATCGCTTAACACTTTCATGACAAAGTGAACCTCTAAATGGACAGACACACTCACTGGTCTAATCACATAATGTAGATGAGTTTGGATTTAATAATCACTGAAAGGTTTTAATTTAAGTAATTAAAATAAGGATACATCAACTATACATGGACTATTGAAACAATTGATTAATTGTGTATTATCTTTGATGTTACACAAATGTCATATTAGTTTCAGTTAGTGCATGCCGAGCTCACTTAGGTAGTAAAGATAATTTTTTGTGTGTATTGAGCATTCTTGAGTTTACCTAGTCCAAAAGGTAGTGTCTACCGAGCTCGCTTAGGTGTTGAAGAAAAGTTTGCAGAAGATTAGTGTTAACCAAACTCGCTTGGTTAATGAACGAATATCTGGATGGAACTAGTGTTAATTGAGATCACTTGGTTACCAAAGGAACTTTGCAAATATGTAGTGTTAATCGAGCTTTAGTTGGTTAGCACAGGAAAATCATTTCCGAGTTAGTGTCTACCGAGTTGGGTCACCTAATAAAGGATTTTCTTATTTTGGCATATGAAATTTAATTGATTTATCTATTGGTTCTAGCCAACTGACATGATGAATATTAATTATTCTAAGTTATATATGAGCTAACTTGATAATATGGATGATAAAAGTATAAGGTCAAATTGTGAATTAGAGTAAGAAGTTATGAGTGTATTGAAGATTTAATAATGAAGAGAGGAAGCAAATTTGAAGGATAAGAAAAATATCCTTGTGGATCTGAAAAGATATATTCAATTAGGAAGGATGAAGTATACAAGCTAGAATTGAGATATGAAATTAGCAATTCAATTGCATTAGAAATTAGGTCATCTCATTGTTACTCTCTAACCATTGTAGCTAACTTAACAACTATTTATAAATCCTCTAACAAGGTGGTAGTTCTATTGAATTGTCTTAAGACCTCTAACAAGGCCACTCGTAACAGCGTAATTAAATCCTCTAACAGTGTCACACCAAATAGTGTGGTTTGTAACCTTTAACAGGGTTGGCTCCTAACAGGGCTCACTTCAAAAGAGTGAAAATAGTAACTAATTGAAATTGGTGGTTTTCCCAAATTGGGTTTCCATGTTAAATCTTGGTGTCAAATGTGTTCATGCTATTTTCTTTTATGTGTTCGCAACTAAGCTAAAGTAATGGTAATCTCAGATAACATCTTAAGATCTACATGTTAAATACTTACCAAGAATATTTAGTATTTACTAAGTTAAAACATTTTCTATGTTTGCTAAGCATCAGTATTATTCAATTTTCAGAGTTTATTTTGTACTGACATCTTAGGGATTTGGGATTTATTTTAGTGGTTACTATTTTACCTCTCCCCTCTCAGTTACTTCTCTTATATTTCCAACAATTGGTATTAGAGTTTTTGGTGCTTATAGAGAAGGTTTCAAAGACCTAAGCTAAAGATAAGGATGTCTTATAGAAGAGGGATTCCCAAGATGAATAGAGATAACTTTCTAGCATGGCAAGGACTTATGAGGTTACATCTGGCTTCTATCAGTGATTTAGGATGCAAATATCTTGATGCTCAATAGAAGACTCCCACTGGAACATTATTAGTTGAATATATTGTTGAAAAGAAGAATCATAACATCATGATGATTGATATTGAATCTGCTCTCAGTTATGCTAAATTTGATGAAGTTAAAGACTGCAAAACAACTCATGAAATATGGACCAAACTAAAAGATATCTATGGAGGAGATGACAATCTAAGAAGAGCTAAGGCTAAAAGTCTTAGAGGTCATTTTGATCAAATGAAAATGAGAGAAGATGAGAACATTGCAAAAATGTGGAAAGAATCAAAGCAAGTGTAAGTGCAATCAAAGCATTTGGAGGAGACATTGAAGAGAAAACCGTTGTAAGCAAGGTGCTTAGAACTCTTCTTCCTATTTATGCAATTAGAGCATCTACTATTCAAGAGATGAGATGTGATCCAAATAGAAAAATATTTTTGGATGCTCTAGTTTGAAGATTGATAGCTTTTGAGTTAGATAACTATGATAACTATGTTGCTAGCTAAAAAGTTATTGAGTTTGCATTTGAAGCTAAACTCTTACTCAAAAAAAAGAGTACAAAATCAAAATCTAGTCAATCAGGGAGTGAAGGAGAAGAAGAAATAGAAGAAATTTTAGAAAGTGATCTTGAATTTGTTGAAGCCCTACTTGCAAGAATGTATTTGAAAGGCAGAGGAAAGTACAAAAATAAAGTTACTTTGATCTATTTTTCTTGTGAAGAAGTTGGTCACATTGCTGCAAGGTGTCGAAATAGAGAAAACAAAGATGAAAAGAATAGCAATAAGAATAAAGGAAAGAAGGATTTCAAGAACCACAAGAACTACTAGGACAAAGGTAAAAAATCTTGTTTTATGACTAAAGATTCTAATAATAGTGAAAATGAAATGGTATATATTACTGTAAAAGATGAATTTGATGATGAAGGAGATACGATGGTACGTATCTCTCATGTTAGCAAAAATAATAAATGGATTATTGATAGTGGCTATTCACATCATATGACTAGAGATAAAACAAAATTTAAGCACATGTAATATTATGATGAAGGTAGTGTAAGATTTGGAAAGAATGACCCTTGTAACATAAAAGGAAAAAGATGTATTTCGTTGACTAGAGAACTTGTGTCTGACAATGCTTATTGGGTGAAAGGGTTAAAGCATAATCTATTGAGTGTAGCATAGTTGAATAACATTAGATTCAAGGTAGGATTCATGAATGGCAAGGCCAAACTATTGGATGGTAAAGGAAATTAGCTTAGATCTAGAAAGGAAAGAAAAGGTAATTTATTTTATCTTGATCTCAGTGAAAGTTCATGTTTTATTGCTCAAGTAGAAGAAAGCTGGTTATGGAACAAAAGGCTATGTCATGTAAACTTTGATAATTTGATTAAGATAAGAAAACATAGAAGAGTAAGAGGTATTCCTAGTTTGAAGAAACCTGACATTAAAAATTGGAGATATGCCCAAATCTAATGGTAAATCCATGTTGTATTCATTTGCCCCATATTTGGCTATGATCTTACAACATCCTAATCTCTTCATCTACAACTTAGTAGACATGAATTTCTACAATCTTGGCTTGTTTAGGTGGACCATGACATAATCCCCAATGGAGAACTGAATGTCCTTTCTCCTTTCATCTATTTTGGCCTTCAACTTTTGTGTATTGTCTTGAATGGTCTTTTTGACTTGGTCTTGTATCTCCTTTATAGTTTGGGAAAAATCCTCAGCATGTCCACTTCTATGCTCCATTCCTCAAAGATCTCTCAACTCAAATACAACTCTAGGATTGAGGCCATAGACAATTTCAAAGGGCCTTCGACCTTTGGTTCTATTCCTACTATCATTGTAGGCATAGTTTACTTGGGCAATGATGAAATCCTAAGTTTTCCCATACTTCTTAGTTAGGCATCTTAAAATATTACGTAGCACCCTATTGACCACCTCAATTTGACCATCAATTTGGAGGTGGTATGTTAATCCAAACGACAAATTTGTACCAAGTCTGCCCCATAAAGTCTTCCAAAATTGACTCATGAACTTAACATCTCTATCTAAAACTATTCTCAATAGAAGGACATAATTCCTCACAACATTTTTGAAGAATAGATGGGCAATGTGGCTTGCATCATTAGTAGACTTGCATGGAAAAAAGTGTCCCATCTTGCTCAATCTTTCAACAACTAGATATATACTATCATAGCCCTATTTTTTTTTTCATTCAAAGCCCCATAATGAAATCAATGCTCACACATTCCCATGGCCTATTTAGACTAGTGAGTTCTAATAGAGACCTTCTTTTCTCATCCCTCCTTTAGCTTTCATACATACCATGCATTGTTCCACATACTTAGTCACATCTCTAACTAGTTTTGGCTAATGATAGAATCTTGGACTAGTTTTGAGGTTTTACTGATTCCAAAATATCCACTTAGACTCCCATTGTGCTGCTCATGTATTAGATTATCTCTTATGGATCCCCTTGGTACACATAATTTATTACCCTTAAAGAGATACCCATTTTGTAAGGTAAACTTAGAAAATTTTCTATGAAAGTGGTTCTCAAAATCTGAACATACATTGTAGGCTTTTCCAAAGTCTTCATCCTTCTTATAGAGACTCTTGAAGCTCTCTAACCAAATGCTATGAAGCTGAACTTCTTGAATTGTCAGGACCCTCTGATTTAATGCATCTTCTACTTTATTCATTAGTCTTTTCTTGTGGTTGATTATGAAAGTGAATGCCTGCAAGTACTCTATCTACTTTAAGTGCATATTGCTCAACTTTTCTTGAGTGTTGATATAGCTTAGGGCCTAATTATTAGTAAACACAACAAATTATTTGGGCAATAGATAGTGCCTCCACTTCCTAAGTGACTAAACTAAGGCATAAAGTTCAAGGTCATAGGAAGAATGGTTCTTTTTGGGATCATTAAGTTTTTCACTAAAGAAGGCTATTGGCCTACCTTCTTGACTCAATACTCCTCCTACTGCCAAGCTGGTTTCATCATATTCTATGGTGAAGAGTTTCTCAAAATTGGGTGTTGAAAAATGTGTTAAGTAGCTACTTGCTTCTTGAGCATTTCAAATGACTTTTCTGCTTCTAAGATCCACTTAAACTTGGACTTGAATCCACCCTTTACGGTCTCCTAGAAAAGGTGCATATATGCCACTAAATTTTCTATAAACTTCCTCTAGAATTGAGAAAGACCATGAAAAATTCTTACCTTAGTTGAAGTAGTAGGTGGTGGCCAATTTAGGATTGCAACAACCTTCTCTTAATCCATCTTCAAGGTTCCCTTAGACAACACAAAGCCTAGGTACACCATCTCTTGCCTGAAGAAGTCACACTTCTCAAGATTGATGTCAAGCTTCTCTTCATGGAACCTCTTCAACACTTCTTCCACATGTTTCATGTGCTCCTCCTTAATCTTGTTGAAGATGAGAATATCATCTAGATACACCTACACAAATATACCTATGAAGTCTTTAAGCACCTCATTCATGAGCCTCATGAATGTTCTAGGAGCATTAGAGTGACCAAATCACATCACTAGCCATTCATAGAGCCTATGTGTGATTTTGAATGATGTCTTCCATTAATCCCCATCCTTGATCCTTATTTGGTGGTATCCACTCTTCAAGTTCAACTTTGTGAAGTACATTGATCCTCGAAGGAAATCCATGAGATCCTCAATCCTACATATAGGGAACCTATCCCTTATTGTGATTCTATTTATGGCTCTTGAGTCTATATAAAATCTCCATTTTCCTCCTTTCTTGGATGCTAATACTATAGGAATTTCACATGGGCTTATGCTCTTTTGAATTAGACCTTGGTCCATTAATTCTTGTACCTGGCTTTTCACTTCCAAATTTTGGTTTGGAGTGAGCTTGTATGCTTCCTTGTTAGGTAGGGATGCACTAGGAACAAAGTCAATTTGGAAACTTATAACCCTTCTAGGTGGTAAGGTAGTAGACTCCCATCACTTGCTATATTATTGTATTTCTTAAGTAGCACTTGTACCTCCTTTGGTAATAGTTCGTTAACTGAATTCTCCTCTCCTTTAAACTTCAAAACTACTACATAACCTTGGCCTTCCTCATCCTTGAGTTCCTTGACAAATTCCTTACCACTACACAACAACACACTAGGTACCTTGGTCTATGGCTCTTCTCCCTCCAACAAAGATTGAATTTTGAATGTTCTACCTCCCTTCTTAAATGAGATGGAATTTTCTCTCCCATCAAACATTTCTTCTCTATCATATTGCCAAGGTCTTTCCAACAACAGATGGTAAGAATCCATGGGTAGGATATCACACAATAATCTGTCCTTGTACCTGACAATAGAAAAATCCACCCATGTCTACTCATTCACTAGTATGCTTTGACCTATATTGAGCAGAGTCACCGTATAAGGATTTACATGAGGTACATTAGTCAACTTGAGCTTATTGACTACCTCCTCTGATATTATATTGTTAGTAGATCTAGAATATACTGCCACTTTGCACACCTTTTGTAGGATCTTACATCTGATCATAATTAGAGCTCTTCTATGTTTAGGCTCATCAAGAGAAAGATGTTTAATCAACACCCTTCTAAAAATAAGATTCTCTCCTTTTTTTAACTTGATATGGTCTACTTCAGAGTCCTTGTTGCAGTTTTCTTCTTGGACGTGGGCTATCCTCTTGTCTTGTTAGAAGAAGAGGACTTATCAGGGCATCTATATGTAGGGTGGCCTAATTGGTAATAGTTATAGCATGCCATAGTGGCAAAATAAGAACTACTTCTTCTCTATCCTCTACCTCTATTTGAGCCTCCTTGGTTAGCCCTACTTCTACTATAACCTCCTCTAGAAGTTCATTCATTGGTTTTTTTAGTGAGCTTGTTCTCACCTTGATTCCTCTACTCATTACCTCTACCTTGGTAACCTCCTCTTTTTCCTCTTTGGTTCCTACCTTTACCTTTTCCCTTGGAGTTAGAATCTCCTTTCTTCCTATTCTTTTCCTCCACCTTTAAGGCTAACTGATGAAACCTTTGAACCATGATATGTGCCCAAAAACTAAGTTCCTCTTAGATGTTCCACTTCAAATCACCCAAATACCTAGCCACCTTTATTGGATCCTCTTTTTTATTCTTAGATCTAAGGCATAGCCTCTAGAATTCCTCTATATAAGAGGTCTCATCTAGGTCCTTTTCTTTAGTCCTTGTCTCCTTTTGTGAAGTTGGATTTCAAAGTCTTCTGGTAGGAAGTTCTCATTCAACTTATTAACCATGGAATGCCAGTTGGCTATAGGATTCTTGCCCATGCTGATTCTCTCATCTTGTACATACTTTGACCATGTCAAGGCTAAGCCTTTGAGTCTTGACCTAGCCACTTTGACCTTTTGTACCTTTGATACCCCTTCACACTCCAAATGGTTCTCCATACCTTCCAACCAATCCATTAGTACATTTATATCCATCTTTCCACTAAATAGTGGCACACCTTCCAAAGCTTTCCCTCTTGGGGCTTTAATAGCTTTCAAGAAAGGCTCCTCATTCAAAATAGGGTTTGGTTTAGGTACCACATCCTCTTATTCTACCTCTTTATGCTTCTCATTTTCTTCTCTTTCCTTATTTTTAGCTCCATCAAAAAATTCCTCAAATTTTATCTTCACCTCTTCCAAGGCTACTTCAAGGAGTCTATTTTCCTCCTTTTTCTCATCAACTTCCTTAGCTAGCTCTGTATTACTCACCATGCTTGACTCATGCTATAGGAGAATCCAAGGTTTGCTTGCAATCTTGCACTTTTGATCCTTTGCGTGTTGAGTTCTTGTTGGTATCGAGTGATTGTTTGGGTGTCGAGTTCCTATTAATGCCAAGTGCCAGTTTCCAGTTGATGTCAAGTACCAAATTTCTAGTATGTGCTAAGTTATCCAGTGTGTGCCAAGTTCTCTATGTTTTTGGTTCCTAGTGGGAACTAGCTTGTGTATTTAATTTCAATCATGAATTTAATAATAGAATCTTGTTTAGGGATGAGTGTTGACTATTTTGAGGTCAGTTTTTCTTTTATGTAACATTCTAGAATCTTCTGTAAATCATTTTGGCAAGTATTTAAGGAAGTCTTAGCTTAAGTTTTCAGTTAGTAATAAGTGGAGAGAATCTTGAGGTCAGATTGTGAAATAAGACGTGTCTTGAAGTGCAAATTTGAAGATTGTAATTTGTAATTGGCTGTAACCCAAAAGGCCTTATAGCTGGGCATGTATGCTGAATAGTTGAGAAAATAATAAAGATATCCTATTCTCTCTCCTTGGTTGCTATTCCTTGTCTTTTCTTTCATTGTGTTAACTCTTGTATGGTGGTTTGGATAGTTGGGTGAGCCTTTGGACCTATTTATTTTCATGCATTACCTATGTCAGGTGGTATCAAAGTGTGAGGTTTGTCCTTGTGGAGATTGGATAATGTAGAATCTCAATTTAGATTTGGTTGTAGGGTGGCAGATCTACAGATTTGACCTATAACTTGTAGAGGGTTACGATCTTGTAGGAACCTGATTTGTAAAGATGGTTCATGGTAGAGGAAATAATGTTGATAATGTTACATTAGATTAGTTGAGATGAATTACAACTGGATTAGATATTGTGGAGACAACCCAGAGGAGAGGATCACATCTTGATAATGTAAGTGATGATGAAGCAGTAACAAAAAACCATAATCTAGAACATGAAGAAGATCAAGATGAAGATAGACCATTGAGAGTATTGTCTAGAGCTAATTCAAAGCCTACTATAGAAGTTGTTCCTTATGATGGAAAATTGGATACCAATGTTGTATTGGATTGTATCTCTGACATGGAGAAGTTCTTTGAGTATGAAAACACTCCTAATAATAGGAAGGTGAATATTGCAGTTACAAGATTGAAAGGTCATGCCTCACTGTGGTGGGAGCATTTGCAAACTGATAGAAAAAGGAGAGGAAAGGAAAAGACCAAAACTTGGCCGATGATGGTGAACAAGGTAAAGAACAAATTCCTCCCCACTGATTACCAAGATAGCTTGTTGAGAAAGATGCAAAATTTGAAACAAAAGGACATGATTGTGAAAGAGTATATTGATGAATTCTATAGATTGGACATCAAATCTGGACATGTGGATGATGATGTTGAGAAAATTGCAAGATACCTAAATGGATTGAGATCTAGAATACAAGATGAGACAAGTTTTGTGAAGTTGGAAAGTGTAGAAGAAACATATCAATATGCCTTGAAAGTTGAGGAGATCTTGACAAAGAAGCATGAACAAGGACAAAGAGGTAGAGGTGATAGATTCTAGAGAGGTAGAGGTAGATCCTATGGAGAAGGTAGCATATTTAAAAATTTTGTGCAAGATAAGGAAAAATTTAAATGGAAGAATGATTACAAAGGAAAAATTGAGTGGAAAGGTGGTAGTTCTTACTGAGGAGGTACTAATTCTTACTGAGAAAGAGTTAATTCTTATTCTAGACGTGGATTTCATGGTAATTATTTCAAATGTGGTAAAGAGGGACATAGATCTTTTGAATGTAGATCCTCTGAAAGTGGGCAAGGTAACAAAAATGCTATGATTCAAGAGGATATTGAGAGTTCACCAAGTGGACCTGAGGCTAGAATAAATCTGATGGTGAGAAGAACCTTATGTAATAAGGGAAGTGATGAGGAACCTATTTTAAGGAGAAGTCTTTTCAAGACCAAATGTAGGATGGCTGGAAAATGTTACAAGGTGATCATTGATAGTGGATGTTCTACAAATTTGGCATTAGAAGAGTTGGTTATTAAGTTGCAATTACAGAGGCTAAAACATCCCAAACGCTATCATGTTTCATGGATCAAAGATGAGCACAAAATATTGGTAAGTGAGCAATGCATTGTGAAGTTCAAAATTGGACATTACTTTGATGAAGTTTTGTGTGATATTATGCCTATCGATTGTTGTCATATTTTGTTGAGTAGACCTTGGCAATATGATAGATATGCTATACATGATGGAAGATTGAATCAATATACTCTTTGGGTGAATGGGAAGAAGAAAATATTGTTGCCTTTGATTGAGAGTCTAGATGAGATGAATTGTAATACTATGAAAGTTTGCATGGTGAATGGAAAAAAATTTGAAAAGGAAATGAAAAGGAACCAAGTTCTTTTTGCTATAATTCCTAGACGACCGAGTTGTGTACTAGTCAGTGGTGACCTAGTGATAGTAGAAACTAATGGAAGCCGAGTACCAGAAGAAATTGCTGAATTGTTGAGTGAGTATAAAGAGATTATTGTTGATGATATTCCTGATGGTTTACCTCCAATGAGAAGTTTAAGTCACTGTATGGATCTAATTCCTGGAGCTTGTTTTCCAAACAAAGGACCATATAGATTGACACCTATAGAGAATGAAGAACTTAACAGAGAAGTGCATGAGCTATTGTAGAAAGGTTTGATCAAATAAATCTTGAGTCCATGTGTTGTACCTGCTATATTAGCACCTAAAAATAATGGAGAATGGAGAATGTGTACTAATTCCAGAGCTATTAACAAAATCATAGTGAAATATTTGTTTCCTATGCCAAGGATGGATGACATAATGGATTGTTTGAGTGGACCAAATTATTTTACCAAGATTGATTTGAAGAGTGGGTATCATCAGATTAGAATTAGAGAAGGTGATCTGCTTTCGAGATAAAAGATGGTTTATATGAATGGTTGGTAATGCCTTTTAGTTTGATTAATGCACCTAGCACTTTCATGAGGTTGATGAATGAAGTTATAAAAATACTCTTGGGTAAGTTTGTGATTGTTTATTTGGATGATATTGCGATATTTAGTAAGACTAACGAAGAACATCTTGAGCATATTAGACAAGTATTGCAAAGGTTGAAAGAGGAAAAGTTGCTAATTAATTTGAAAAAGTGTTCTTTTATGCAAGAGGAGATTGTGTATTTAGGATTTGTGATTTTAGCTAATGGTTTGAAGATGGATCTTTAAAAGGTTAAAGCAATTTTGGAGTGGCCTACACCTGAGAATGTGGGTGAGGTAAGATCATTTAAGGGTTTGGCTAGTTTTTATAGAAAGTTTATAAGGAATTTCAGTTCAGTTTGTAATGCTATGACTGAGACAATGAGGGGAGATAAAAAGGAATTCAAGTGGACACATGGAGCTGATAAGAGTTTTGAGACTTTGAAACAAAAGGTCACTGAGTTACTTGTTTTGGCTTTGCCTGATTTCAATAAAGTATTTCAAGTGGAATGTGATGCTAATGGTAGTGCAATAGGAGTTGTATTGAGTCAAGAAGGAAAACCTATTTCTTTCTTTAGTGAAAAGTTGAATGATGCTAAAAGGAAATATTTTGCGCATGATCAAAAGTTTTATGCTATTGTTCAAACCTTGAAGAAGTGGACACATTATTTGATTCTTAAGGAGTTTGTGTTGTATACTGATCATAAAGCTTTACAATACTTGGGAAGTCAACATAAATTGAATCAAAGACATATGAAGTGGGTTGAGTACTTGCAAAATTTTACATTTGTGATCAAGCATAAGAGTGGAGTTACTAACAAATTTGTTGATGCATTGAGTAGAAGACATTCTTTGTTGACTGAAATGAAGGTTGAAGTTTTTGGTTTTGATGGAATGAAAAAGTTGTATGATGCTAATCTTGATTTTTTTAAGGCGTGGAGAGAGTGCAAAGCACCAAATCTAATAGATCACATAAGTAAGTATGATGAGTATTTCATTCAAGAAGGTATGTTTTTCAAAGGTATTTAGTTGTCTATTCCTAGAAGTCCTATTAGGTTGAATCTGATTAAGGAAAAGCATAGTGGTGGATTGGCTAGACATTTTAGAATTGATAAGACATTGGGTTTGCTAAAAGAAAAGTATTATTCGCCACAAATGTATAAGGATCTTTAGAAATTTGTAAAGAGTTGTGGAGTTTGTCAAGTTGCAAAAGGAGTCAGTTAGAATACTAGTTTGTATACACTTATTACTATTCCTGAGAAACCTTGGAGTGACATCAGTATGGATTTTGTTCTTGGATTACCTAAGATAGTGAAGGGGCATGATTCTATATTTTTTGTGGTGGAAATTTTTTTTAAGATGGCTCATTTAATACCATGTAAGAAGACATCAGACGCCGAGCATGTTGCTAAACTTTTCTTTAAAGGGATTGTGAGATGAAATGGATTACCAAGAATCATTATTTTTGACAAAGATAGTAAGTTTGTTGGTTATTTTTGGAAGACTTTGTGGAAGAAGATGGGCACTGAATTGAAGTTTAGTTCTACATTCCATCCACAAACAGATGGATAGACAGAGGTTGTGAATAGAAGCTTGGGTAATTTGCAAAGATGTTTAGTTGGGAATAAGCCAACTAATTGGGAGATGGTATCGACACAAGTTGAGTTTGCATATAACAATTCTATGAATAGGAGTACAGGGAAGACACCTTTTGAGATTGTTAATAGAATGCATCCTAGAGGTATATTAGATTTGAGAGATATTGCTAGTGAAGAGAAGAGAAGTGTTGTAGGAGAAGAATTTTCTAATTTTATGGAGTCTTTGCATAAGGAAGTGAAGTTGAGGTTGGAACAAAGTAATCAAAAATATAAGGAGAATGTTGATCAGTCTAGAAGACACCATGATTTTGAAGATGGTGATGAGGTAATGGTACATCTAATGAAAGGAAGATTTCCTATTGGAACATAGAGTAGGTTGAAGATGAATAAATTTGGATCTTGTAAAATCTTGAAGAAGTTTGATAGTGGCAATGCATATGAAGTTGAGCTACCTAATGACATGGATATATCTCCTATATTCAATGTTGCTGATCTATATAAGTATCATGAGTTAGATGATGAAGTTTATATACCTAATGATTATCCAAAGAAGTAGAATGAAGAGGTTGAATAGGTATTAGATCGGAGAATCGGTAAGTGTACAAGAGGAAAATATTACTATGAGTATTTGGTGAAATGGAAGAATAGACCAATTGAAGATGCTACATGGATTTCTCAATTTGAGTTGGATTCAACTCAGGTTGTGACACTTGCATGATTTAGGAGAATCATTTCTCCAACCCTAGTTGTCTGATGCAGGAGCATCTTGGGTTTCCTTACAATCCCAGACTTTTGATCCTTTGGGTGTCAAGTTCCTCTTGGTCCCTTTGATACTTTGGGTGCTAAGTTCCTATTGGTGCTGAGTGATCCTTTGGGTACCAAGTTTTTGGTTCTTAGTGGGACCCAACTTGTGTATTTAATTTTTATCATGAATTTAATAATAAAATCTTGTTTAGAGATGAGCGTTGACCATTTTGAGGTCAGCCTTTCTTTTATGTAATGTTCTAGAATCTTCTGTAAACCATTTTGGAAAGTATTTAAGGAAGTCTTAGGTTAAGTTTTAAGTTTGTAATAAGCAGAGAGAATCTAGAGGTCAGATTGTGAAAAAGATATTTGTCTCAAAGTGCAAATTTGAAGATTGTAATTTGTAATTGGCCGTAACCCAAAAGGCCTTATAGTTGGGCATGTATGCTAAATAGTTGAGGAAATAATAAAGATATCTAGTTCTCTCCCCTTCAGTTGTTGTTTCTTGTGTTTGCTTCCTTTGTGTTAACACTTGCAAGGTGGTTTGGATAGTTGGGTGAGCCTTTGGCCCTAGTTATTTTCATCTATTGCATGTGTTGACTCACCTACTGATTCTCTAGTAGCTACATACATACACCAATTCTCCCATGTCTTTTACTTGCTCTAATACCACTTTTATATGAAAACCAACCTTTCTTCTCTCCCCAACCTCAATCAGGGTCTCCTTAGGTCATACAATTGACCAAATAAGGATTCTACTCACCCTATGCTCCTTAGGGCTCTATTCAATAGATCCCAATCATTCAATTGGTGCACATTATTAAGGTAGAACAAGTTGCTTTATAACTCCAATCAACACAAATAACTCCCTAATATTCATTAGACCTCCCAAATGGGTGGATAATCCTCTAGGAATGTACTTGGACTCCCCACAAGATCCTCAACAAAAACTAACCAACAAACCCTAATCGAGTTCCAACCTTGAAGCTAAAATGCATTTAAATGCTTGAAATAGGGCTATAAGGATTAGCCCTCCAAATGTAGAAAAAGCCAATTAACTTGCAAAAATTTTTAACAAGGGTAAAAAAAATGGCCATTCTAAAAACCCTTTTTTGAGTTCTTAAAGGTTACGAAGGGCTAAGGACTTCAAACTGTCTGTATAGTGCTAGCACAAAATCAACCTTAAAATGAGGGTTTTAAGGGTTTTTGTCAGTAATCAAATATGAGAATAGTTTTGTATTCCTTAAGACTTCCATTAAAGCTTCTCATTTGGTTTGGAGTTACTTCTGGACAACTCCTAACATAATCCAAACTTATGTTGAAGTATTAGACATGTTCAACCACTCTAACTCCACTTTCTCTACTTTGTGATCCCTAACCAAGTTGCTAGGACTTGCCTAGGCCATCACTTCAAATATATCTCCTTAGAATTCTAGGGCACCATCTCCACTATACACAATGGACATGGAGTCATGTTCTAAATCTTAAAAGGCCATACAAAACCTATAGTGGGAAGTAGCCCTATGACTCCATTTGTGCAATCAGCCTGGCTTAGAACAACAGACTGTAGGAATTCAAAATATTTAATCTAAGCAACCAAAACCTTGTAAATTAAAAAACTAAAACTATATAGAAACCCCACACAACCTATACTAACACTTTCAAAACAAAAAGTTCCCAATCTAATCCATTTGCAAACAAAAAACTATCAAAAGCATAAAATAGTTAACAATAATTTATTGCTCAGTTTGTACAATACAAAAACTAACTTCACCAACCCCTTGAATATTTTGAGAATGACCTCATATAGGCTTTCCATTAGTGCAGTATTTTAGATAGTTAGAATGCTCCAACCAAAAAGTTGCTTAATTGCAACAACACTTGTTAATGACAACATTGACAATTTTGAGTAATTGACTCTCAAACTTGCTCCCAATGATGTCAAACCATGAAATAGGCCTTAAATGGTTGAAAAAATATAATAAGTTCCTCCAAACACTTTTTTGACCATTCTATTCTCTGAAACCCAAAAATGCTCTATATAGCCAAATTGGCAATTTGGAGCCACCTAGACTGCACAAACTCACCTTAGGACTAGATTAGCCATATTATTCATCTAGTGGTGTGGCTATCACCACTACAAGATAAAATCCCAAAGGAATCCCTAGGTACTCCTTTAGCTCACCTAGGTGCCCTTGTGCCACTTCCATAACTATGTTACCGCTTAGGTTGGATATTGTTGGTTCCAGATTATTGAGCTTAGTTCTAGCTATGATTCCACCATTCTCCTCAACATTTCTCTTGTATGGAAAAAATAAATAAAGATATAGTATAGTTATAATTTTTTGGTTTGTTTTATAATTCTTTCATGTATCTTGAATGTACTTGTTTCAAGGAAATGAATACAAAGAACAACAAGTTATTTAGTTTCATTTTGAAGTCTTATCTCTTGCCTCTACTACTTGCAAATTTTTGTGATCTATAGACAAAGAACATAGGTCCAATTGCATCTCATCTTGAGTTATATGTCTTGATGTGATCCCACTCCCCTTCCATTGCAAGTAGTTGAGGGTGCCCATTCTCATTAGCCATACATAGACACAGGTTGTACCAATCCTAATGCTAGTCCCACCCCTTTTCTCTATTTTTGATTGGGTTCAATTCCATAGCACATTATTGTAGCTCTACTACTAAGGAAACTATGAACGGGTCTACAGCCACTCCTCCTAGGTGGAATCATTGATATGCCCAGTCATCTATTAGTCAAAATGCTATTTGTACCTTTTTTTCTTTTGGCTCAAAGAATCAAGTAAATGCTTGATATATTTTGATAGGGTTGCAGATTTCATGAGAAGGATGTATGATAAGTACGAGGTTCATTATGAACATTAATTTATGATTAAGAAAGTGGTAGGATAAATCTGATATCTTGATGTATGAGATATATCATTGATATCCTAGATGTGTGTTGTGATTTATAGAATACCCAATGGATGGGGCACTGATCAGCTAGATGATCAATTTAGTTTGTTGTTTCATAAGGGGTTTCACTAATACAAATTCAAATAATCAATTTTTTATTTTTCCTTTCAATTTAGGAGTTGAAAGGATACCATCACTCAACTTGTGGATTTCATATGTTTTGTAACTTGCTACTGCATATCTCTATTATTCCATGAGTATAGATGCAATTCTATCTTAACTATCTCAAAGTTAAAATCATTATTCAATTAGGAGCAAACACACTAGTGGACATGGAGTATTTTGGTTGTGACAATGTGCCTTGATCACATCTTGTAGAATAACTTCTTTGAAGATCTATGGGTTCATGAAATGTGAGTGCTTTCATACATTTCTTTTTACCTTTGATGATAATTCACGAAATTTTATAGTCTTTGGTTCACATGTACATGGAGAATTAGATTTGTGACAATGTGCCTTGCTCGTGATAAAATAGCTTCCTTGGAGATTAATGGTGAAGTGGAATATGAATACTTTTGCAAATGTTTGTATGCCTTGTGTGATAGTTCACTATCACCCAATTTAGCAGTCTTCGATGGACATGGGGCATTGGAGTTGGGATAATTTTCCCTATTCTCCTCTAGTAAACTAGCATCCTTAGAGACTGATGGGGATATGTAATATGGGTATCAGGGTATAGGTAGCATCCCCCAGTTCTTGTATGATAATTCACCCAATTTAGTGGTCTCTAATGGACATGGGGCATTAGAGTTGTGGCACTTAGCCAAGGATGGACTAAATGTAATTGACAATATAGGAAGTAGTGTTCTCAATTTTATATGCATCTGATTCTCCATATCTTTAACAACATCTAGCTAGAATGATATTTTCTTTTCGATTGACTAACATGTTTATGGTTTAGGTTTGATATGAAATTAAATGAAATATGAGAGTCTTATATAGAGTGATCCCTAACTCTAACAAATACTACAAAAAAAACTTTAGTTGAATGAGGCATTCAAAGTCCAGGGTTGTAGTGGAGACGAAATGATTAATGATTCCCCCATTATTCAAATTGAAACGTTGCATCAAAGTTAAAGTTAGATATCAATTTCTAATACACATCTTGATCATTTTTTTTTTGACGGAGCTACACGCTTTTTTATTAAATTTCAATATTGTGATATAACAACACTATGCTTTAGTCACTTTGATTTTGTGTTTATGTTTTTATATTGTTCTTGTGCTATAGCTAAGGTAAGTTGTTGTATGGCTAGACTTCTATCTTCACCATGTATTTAGATTGGCGGATCTTAGTACTTTATTCCATGCTATCATACAAAAATTAGATGGCTTGTCTAGCAAGAAATAAAGATCTAATTATTTTTATTGAAACTTTAAAAATTAAATATTTATTCAATTACTTTTCTACCTTGCAATTTTATTTAATACAAAATTGTATATATCCACTTAACACAGTGGCATTTCTATGCATCAAAAGATATTTTTTGTATTCATTGTCATTAAAAAGAAAATTCATGGATCATTTAGTAAAAAAATCATAAATAATATTAATAATAATAGGAATTTGGTAATTTTTAATGCATGCGTATCATCCACTATTCATTCTAGAATTGTGAAGCATGTTTAACATAAAGTCTATTGAATCTCAAAAGCATAGGTTCCATCATCCCAAACTATAATTCTAACAATGATATACTAGAGACTTTGACAATAGTAGAGTTTAATTTTTCAAAAGATCATTATCTTTGGATAATTTGTTAAAAAAAAATACATAGTTTCTAAAATATCAAAGCATGTTCTAAAAGGCCTCATTAAAATAATAAGAAAGTTGTAAGTTACATCAAGATCAAATCTATTCTTATGATAGTGACAAAAATATCATTGGTATCTCAATTAAATCATATTACTAAAAGAAAAACTTACTAGACAAATGCATAAAATAAAGTCGTGCATCCTCAATATAAATATCCTCATAATTAATATATGCATATGAAATGTGTATTTTCATAAACATAAAATCAATAATTCTAAATAATTAGTATATGTGCAGGATACATAAAAGGCAATAAAGGTTAGTTTTATAAGACCAAACAATTTTTTTCTCTGGAATGCTCTAACACATAATTAAAAATTGACATTGCTCAAAGTTTGGAAATTTTTGTGATAATATCTTGTAAATGGTTAGTAGTTCCTACCTACTAACTTATGTATCTCTTTTGGTGCATATTTCCCTATTTCATTAAAGTATTTGTTAATGATTACAATAAGTACTAAAACATAATGGATATTGGCTGCTCTTGGTTATTAACATTCAATATAGATCCAAGAAGACACTAAGAAATAATGAATATTTGGAATAATATCTAACCACAAAACATGTACAATCTTTTGCAAGGTAGGTAGACGATTACCATTGAGGGGGAGTATTAGAATATTGTAACATTTCTTTAGCAATAATCCTTGTTAGTATATAGTTAATTAGGTAGTTTCTATTTTTGTTTGTGGTTCACGAATGTTTCATAATAGAAACATCATCTTTGTAAATCTGTATAAGTAGCATTCATAAACCTTGTCTATTAAAAAAATAATTTACCATAACATATTTGAAGATGCATTTTAAATTCCAATCAAGGCATGTCATTACCAAAAGTGGCACATATTCAAATCTAACCTTAGACAAAGTGGCGCATCTTCAAATGTTACCAAAAACCCTTTTGACTATTCTTTTTATTGTTGGGTGTGTGCATGAAGATGATGGACAAAAAAGAGGATACATCACAAAATAATATGAAATTTTAATAATCCAATTAGGTTATGAAATAAATCAAAATTTGGCTAGGCTTGGTAACCAATCCTAAACAAAACTAGTATAAAATAAAATCAAAGCTAATTGGGTTTTAAAGTTCTCCAAAACCCAATTGAGTTTTAAAGAGCCAAAGGTTCTCAAAACAGATTGAGATTTCAAGAACCAAATGTTCTTCAAAACCCAATTGGGTTTTGAATAACTTATACATATTTTCAATGGCCACTCTTCTACTGATTTTCAACAAAAAAAACCACATAGTAGCAACAAAAGAGGGTGGAAAACATTGATAGCCTGATCTTATTTTTAAAGAATAAGAAAGTTTCCACCATTTTTATCCTTTTGCAATAGTAGCAACCCATAAAAAGGTAATCAATTTTTTTTAATCTTATTTTTTTGCATTTTGTGTTAAAGTAGGCTCTCTAATTGATTCATGTTATTTTAAATTTTTTTTAAATATCAAATGCTTCAAACAATCCTGGAATAAAAAAAAAAGATGAAACACCACCTCCTCCACAAATGACACAATCAGTCTATGAAGATACTTTGCATGGACAAGAGAAAAACCCTCAACTTACAATGGGATAGCCGCAAAATTCTCAAATATGTGGTGCATAACAACAAAATCCCCTAAATATGGCCCCTCAATAACTATCACCACTTGTAAACCCTCTATGTCTTCCATTAGATAATGTTAATGCTACATAAGAGGACCTCATCAATAGAATTACACAAAATTCAGCATAATATTCATAATTGGTCAATAGGTTGAGGTCCTCTATCCTTGATCACCACCACTCACCCATCCTCAATACACTAGAATAAATTACCAATAGTACAAATGAGGTGTGTAGGGATAATAAAATTGGGTTCATAGAGGGATAGTTGTCATGTATTTTATGTGGATCGGTTGTCATATGATCAAATGAAAGCTAAAGGAATACTTAAAAATGATATATGTGCTCCTTTTACTAATCATACTACTAAAAAAATCCCTAGAAAAAATTATGAAAATCTTTCCTATACATTGGTGTATTCCTAATAGGATGAAATTAAATTTTTGGGATAGGTGGTATATGGTATTTACCCTATCACCATGTAATAATTATGAGGTTCCTTTATACTTTTTGAGAAAGATATCATGTGAGTTCATCCTCAACAAGAATACAAATCATTTTGACATTTGATAGTTCTAGAGTAAAGGGAAGGGCTCTATGCACAATAGGCATGGGGCACATAGGGTGGTACCAACACAACATGGGATGCATACATTAAGAAAAAAAAAAAGATCATATTTTGGTCTCAAAAGTCATTAAGAATTCTATGGATTTACAAAATTTTCATGTAGTTGCATCATTGAATGGTGTCATTATTTAACATATCACACAAATAATTAGACAAAAGGATATATCATTATATATGAAACATCCATCATGATCATCAGACATACCATTAGGATCCTCCAATCCTACATCAACTCCATCATCATCATCTATCCCATTAGCATCATCCTTGCCTATAATACATACATCATGATCACATACACCATTAGACTCATCCCAATCCATTGTGCATATTTTTCCCAACTACCAAGATATATATGTTGGAATTCTTTAGAATAACTGAGAGGGTGGGTGAATCAATTATCTGAGGTCTAGATGTATAAATAAAAATTTTTACAACTTAGTGAACCCATAAAACATTTATCATCATGCATGCATCTGAAAGATTATGCAATAACTTAAAACTTTGTAGGTTACTATCAAATCAATTTGTAGAATTGTAAACATGAAACATAATAGATTCAACAATACATTTGACACAATGATTTATGTAGAAACCCAATTTGGAAAAAATCACTAGTAACATGCTACTCTTTTTCACTCTTCTGAAGTGATGCCTTGTGAAAGGCCAACCCCATTAAAGAATACAATACACACTATTAAATGTGACCCTATTAAAGAATTTCAATCACCTTGTTAGGAGTGAGCCTTGTTAGAGGACTTTAGACCATTCACTTGGAATAACATCTAGTTTAAGGATGTACAAATGATTTTTAAGTCAACCTTAATCCAAAGGATTTACCCTAGATTGATAGAATTATTAGAGAGTAATAGTAAGGCTTGATCTAATAAAAATTGACAACTCCATTTGTAGATTATAGATCTCTATGTTAGTCCTCCATTCTGCTTGGACTTCACACATTTTAGCTCTAATATCTTGTTCACCCTTCAAGCATTCATACCCTTAAACCTTCTTGCTTAACATGCCAATATAGACTCTTCTCTTAGGTGACTTGATGAAGAAAAACCCTTAACTTCTTCTCTTCCTTAGGTTCTTGCACATGACAACCTTGCTTCATGACCAGCCATTCCTATAAATAGGAAATTAAAATCTTTTGTCGCTCATTCTCCATCATCCAATTTGAGGTTAGGAAATATTTTGTAGGGTAGAATGAATCTACCACTCATTTCATCACTTCTAGAAACTTCTCCTTCAATCCTCTTTGAATTTTCCTCAAAATAATTTACCTTGAATTTTGTGCCACTAGCTCATCAACCTTTTTTTCCACCTAGTTTACACAATCCAAGAAAAAAACTTGTCAGCTCAGATTCATTGAATTCACGATCTTTCAAATAATGTAACAACTCAACATTAACTTCCTTCTGATGCTCAACACATACTGCATTGCTCAACATCCTCTATAAAATTACCTGGCATGAACTAAAGTTTACTGGTACTAGGCATCAACTAAAATTTACTCGAAATCCACTATTTTTCTTGACATACACTAGGATAGACTTTTACTCAGCTCCAACTAATTTTTTGCTCGGATTACACTAACTTTTCTCGGCACCTTTTACCCACTCGGTCAGGTTTGGTAGACAAACTTTGTTTAACTTGTTCTTCTATACTTGCTTAGTGTAAACAACCTTTCAAACCTTAAGTAGATTATCAATACATCATGATATAACTATCTTAACTGATTCTTGTACTCCTTTGTATATCTTAACTCAACCTTTCCTCTATGTGCTATTATTACATCTTTTGATCAAATCCTCTTCATCAATCAAATAAGTGATAGTACTTAAATCATGTAATTAGTTGTCTTACTAAAAATTAGTAGGTTTGACATTAATGACAAAATAATGATTGAAATATATTGATCATACTTCTCCAACAATCTGCCTATCTTCAATCTATTCTCAACAATCTCCCTCTTTGACATTGATGGCAAACCAAACTGATATACCACACTAACTAGGTTAAAATAGCAAGACCAAAAAAATACCAAAAAGAAACACTTGTAAATAGGTTATAAAACTCCTTTGTCTCATTCTTATAACTCCCTCTAAACTTTTTCTTATATCTCCCTCTTACTAGGTAGATGTTAGGATTTCTCCCTCTTTGTCAAATCTCGCATCTCCATTCTCTTGTATATACCCTAATCAATAAATTTATCCCTCTTGGACTAATTTAATGCATTTATTTCTCCCTCTTTGACAATAATGCCAAAGACTTGTCTTCTTTAATATGTAGGTATGAACTTATTTAGTTTCTTCAATTTCTTGCTTTGCCACCTTGCTTTGTGACTAACTTTTAGTGTTAGCACTTTGATTACTTTATGCAGCTCTTAAAGTAAGATCCACTACATCAATTTGTAACATATGATAGTCAACTTGTTTGATGCAGGTTACTCCTTTTGTTACTTAGATAGCCTTTCATAGGGGTATCACCCATAGTTTACCTCTTAGATACTCATGAGCATCCCTAGGTAATTCTTTTGTGAAGATATCATCAATTTTCTCTTTTGTGTTAACATATTCCATCTTCACTTCTTTATCTTCAACTAATTCTCTCAAGTAATGATACTTGATTATAATGTGCTTAGTCTTTGTGTGCATCACAAGATTCTTTGATATGCCTATAGAACTTGTATTATCACAATAAAGTGTCACTGGTTCTGCAATTTCTTCCTCCATACCTTTGAGTAGTTGTTTGATCCATATAATGTTCATACAATTTACAAGCTACAACATATTTAGCTTCAACAGTAGATTGTGAGGTATAGTTTTGTTTCTCACTAGTCCATGTAATCAACCTTTTTCTTAAGAAAAATGCTCCTCCACTAGTGCTCTTTTCGTCATCAATGTTTTCAGCCCAATCAACATCATTATAGGCTCTTAATTCAAATTTCTCATTTTACTTATAGTATAGACCATACTACTTTGTTCATTGTAGATATCTTATTATTCTCTTTACAACCATCAAATAATTCTCCCTAGGATTAGCATAGAATCTTTCAACTATTGCTACAAATAATGCAATATTAGGTATGCTATGTACTACACATTGTAATTTTCCAATCATAGACCTATACAATGTTTTACTCACCTTATCAAAATCATCATTCTTTGATGATTTGTGTCTTGTCACCATAGGTGTACTTACTAGTTTGGAATATTTCAATCCAAAAGTTTTCAATATTTCCTTGACATATTTTGACTAAGTGATGCATATACCATATTTCATCTGATATACTTACAAACTCACAAAGAATTTGATCTCCCCAAACATAGACATCTCAAATTATTGCTTCATTTCATTTGCAAAAGTCTTATATGAAGCATCTTAACCTCCAAATATGATATCATCAACAAAAATTTTAGATAACAAAATAATTTTTCCTTTTTCTATCATCATGTATAAATTGTTGTTATCATCAATTCTTTCAAATCGAGTCTTCACAAGATAATTATGAAGTCTCTCATACCATGCTCTTGGTGCCTATTTTAAACCATATAGAGCTTTGTGTAATCTACATATCATGTTTTTATTGCTAACATCAACAAATCCTTTTGGTTGTTCTATGTAAATTTCTTCCTTTAATATGCCATTCAAAAATACAAATTTAACATCTATTTGATAAACTTTGAAAGCTTTGTATGTAGAATAAGCAAGGAGAGTTCTCACTCCTTCCAATCTTGCAACAAGAGAAAATATATCTCCATAGTCAATTTCTTCTTCTTGTGCATATCCTTTGTAGACTAATATTTTCTTGTTTCTTGTGACTTCACCATTTTCATCTAGCTTATTTCTGAATACCAATTTGGTGCCAATCACATTTTTGTCTTCGGGTCTAGGAACTAGAGTCCATGTTTTATTTTTCTAAATTTGTTCAATCTCTTCTTTCATGGCTTTACTCTAGTCCAAATCTTCTAAGAAATTTCACACTGATTTAGATTCTTTCATGCTCAGTAAACATTTATCATTTCTAACTTTGTTCCTTGTCATTGGTCTAGCATCTTTATCTCCAATTATTTGTGTAGCAAGATGATGTCTTTTGACATATTTGGACAATCTTGATTCAACTCTAGTTTCTTCATTTTGTCTTTGACCTTTAGAGTCACTATGTATATCTCTCTCAAGTAGCTCTGCATCTCTTTCATGTTCACTAATCTCAAAATCAGAATGTGCTCCAACTTCATTCTGTAACTCAGCATTTGAATGGAGCTCAACATTCATAGTATGTCACTCGACAGTTACAAAAACTTGTTGTTGGTTTATAGCTTGATTTGTAGCATCTTCCTTAGCAAGCATTCCTTCATACAAGTATACAAATGATTTGTATTCTTCTATTTCTTTCAAAGATTCAGCCTCATATACTTATGTATATTCATCAAAATTTACATTTGCACTTTTCACAACATTTTTAGTATTAGAATTTAAACACTTATAAGCTTTACTTCTTGTGGAATACCTTAGGAATATACCTTTTCACTTTTTTCATCTAGTTTACCATTCTTAAAGTCTTTAAGAATATAGCATTTGCTTCTAAATACCTTAAAATATTTTATATTAGGTGAGTATCCATACCATAGTTCAAAAGGTGTTGAATGAGTACCTTTCTTGACATGTACACGGTTCAAGGTATAGACTATTGTACTTATAGCTTCTCTCTAGTATTTCAAAGCAACATTTTTCTCCATCATGAGTGTCCTAGCACATTCCATTACAGACCTATTTTTCAATTCAGATATTCCACTTTGTGGAGGGGTTCTAGGGGCAGATGTCTATCTTTTGATTCCTTTGTCATTAAAAAACATCTCAAACCCATGCGATGTAAATTCTCCTCCTCAGTCATATCTCAAACACTTCAAACTTTTATGAGTTTCCTTCCCAACTCTTGTAAAGTACCACTTAAACATTTGTAAAACATTAGATTTATGTACCAGAAACATAACTGTCATCATTCTAGAATAATCATCAACAAACAACATATAATGTACTTATATCCTTTGTAGCTTTATACTTCAATTGATCCACACAAGTGAGTATGAATAGTCTCTAGTATTTCTTTAGAGGTATGAGTTTTACTCTTAAAACTTCACTTTTTCATTTTGCCTAGCTGACATTGGTTGCACATTATATTATTAGGTTTCTTCAACTTAGACAAACTTCTAACTTTCTTGATGTTACTGATACTAACCAAGTTATCAAAATTAACATGACATAACCTTTTGTGCCATAGCCATACATCATCAAATTTTACAACTAGATAAGTAGCATTCTCTATGTCAAGATAGAATAGATTACTCCTAGTCTAATCACCCTTTCAAATCATTTTCCATTAGTATCATATATCTTAGCAATCTTATTTTCAAAATCAAGCTTACATCTTGAATTATTCAATTGTGACACACTCAAGATATTATAGTTAAGTCCTTAAACATAGTAAGCATTGCCACCTAAAATCTTGTCTATGAGTTTGATAGAACCTTTTCCTTTTATCAAACATGGTGCATCATTACCAAATGTTACACTATTTCCATCATAACAATTTAAGCTAATGAACTTACTTTTGTCTCCAGTCATATGATGTGAGCACCCACTTTCAATGATCCATCTATCATTTTTGTTCACACAAGTCATAAGTGTAGTTGCCTCATCCTCATCACATTCCTTCTTCATTGCAATGTACACCACTTCATCATCATGCTCATCAGATTCATCCTTTTTTTCCTCTTTAGCAATATAGCAAGACTTCTTTCCTTTATCCTTGTAGTCCTTCATGTCATCATCTCTTTGACTTTTGTACTTGTCACCACCTTTGTGGTTCTTCTTTTCTAGACATCTAGTAGCAGTATGACCAACCTCATTGCAATTAAAACAAATGATAGGTAATTTACCTTTGAACTTGCCTTTATCTCAGTGGAATCTTCTTGCCAATAGTGCTTCAAGTTGTTCTGCATCCTCCTCATCTATATCACTATCACTAGACACATACTCTATTCACCTTCTTTCATTCTCATATCATCAAACTTACCTCTGAGACTTTCAGCTTTGGCACTTTGAGCATCAGTGTCTCGTCCATAGATGGTATGCAAAGCATCCCAAATTTTCTTTGCAATGTCAAGATCTTTGATATCATCAAATTTTACATAGCTTAGGGTAGAGGCAATCTCCAACATTCCATGATTGTGTTATTTCTCCTTTTTCATATCTTTAGCAATTAGGGCTCTAGTAGGATCAACATGCTTAGTAGTAATGGAAGACTATGAATGATCTCTAAGTCCTTCAAGGTGTAGCTTCATCAAAATTTTCCATCCAAGAAAGTTATATCTATTAAGCTTGGGTACATCTCTTTTGACATCTTGATCTTTGTGCTTATAGTACCTTCAAACTAATCCTCTTAAGCAGATGGCTCTAATACCAATTGTTGGAATTATTTAGAATAATTGAGAGGGGGAGTGAATTAGTTATCCAAGGTCTAGATGTATAAATAATTTTTTTTATAGCTTAGCAAACTCATAAAACATTTATCATCATGCATGCATCCAAAAGATTATATAATCACTTAAAACTTTGTAGGATACTATCAAATCAATTTACAGAAATGTAAACATGAAACATAACAGATTCAAAAACACATTTGAGATAATGATTTACATGGAAACCTAGTTTGGGAAAAACCACCAATAACATGCTCCTCTTTTTCACTCTTCTGAAGTGATGCCCTATGAAAGGCCACCCCTATTAAAGGTTACAATACACACTGTTAAATGTGACCCTGTTAAATGATTTCAATCACTCTGTTAGGAGTGAGCCTTGTTAGAGGACTTTAGACCATTCACTTGGAATGTTACCCAATTAAAATATTTACAAATGACTGTTAGGTCAACCTTACTCCAAAGGATTTACCCTAGACTGATACAATTATTAGAGATTAATAGTAAGGTTTGATCTGATAACAACTTACACCTCCATTTGTAGATTACAGATCTCTATGTTAGTCCTCCATTTTTCATGGCCTTCACACATTTCAGCTCTGATAGCTTGTTCACCCTTAAAGAATTCATACCTTTAATCCTTTTTTCTTAACATGCCAATGGATACTCTTCTCTTAGGTCACTTGATGAAGCAAAACCCTTGAGTTCTTCTCTTCCTTAGCTTCTCGCATATGACAACCTTTCTTCATGACCAAACATTCCTATAAATAGGAAAATAAGATCTTTTTCCGCTCATTATCCATCATCCAATTTAGGGTTAGGAAAGATTAGGTAGGATACAATGAATCTACCTCTCATTCTGTATTGCTTCTAGAAACTTCTCCTTGTATCTACTTTGAATTTGGTTCAAAATGATTTACCTTAAATTCTATGCCACCAACTCATCAATCTTATCTTTCACTTTCTTTAGACAATCCAAGAAAACCAACTTGTTAGCTCAAATTCATTGAATTCATGATCTTTCAAATAATGTAGTAGCTCAACATTAACTTGCTTCTAATGCTTGACACATATTGCGTTGCTTGGCATCCTCTATAAAATTACTTGGCACAAACTATAGTTTACTAGTGCTCGACATCAACTAAAATTTACTTGACATCAACTAAACTTTACTCGACATCCACTATTTTGCTCGGCATACACTAGGATAGACTTTTTCTTGGCTCCAACTAATTTTTTGCTCGCCTTACATTAACTTTTCTTGGCACCTACTATCTACTCTGTCAAACTTGGCAGAAAAACTTTTTTAACTTATTCTTCTATACTTGCTTAGTGTAACTAGCCTTTGTAACCCTAATTAGATTATCAATACATCATGTTATCACTGTCTTAGCTGATTCTTATACTCCTTTGTATATCATAACTCAACCTTTCCACTAGGTGCTATTGTCACATCTTTTGATCAAATCCTCTTTATCAATCAAATAAGTTATAGTACATAAATTATACAAGTAGTTGTGTTATCAACAATTAGTAGGTTTGATATTAGTGAAAAAACCAAGATTGAAACACATTGATCATACTTCTCTAATAATCTCTCTATTTTTAGTCTATTCTCAACAATCTCCCTCTTTGGCATTGATGAGAAACCAAATTGATCAACCACACTAACTAGGTTAAAATAGAAAGTCCAACAAAATACCACAAAGCAACTTTCATCTACTAAATAGGTTAGAAAACTCCTTTGTGTCATTCTTATAACTCCCCCTAAATTTCTTCTTATATGTCCCTCTTACTAGGTAGACATTAGGATTTCTCCCTCTTTGTCAAATCTCTAATCTCCATTCTCTTGTATATACCCTGATCAATAAACTTTTCCCTATTGAATTAGTTTAATGCATTTATTTCTCCCTCTTTGACAACAATGCCAAAGAATCATCATGTTTAATATGCAAATATGATTTTTTTCAGTTTCTTCAATTTCTTCCTTTATCACCTTCCGTTGTGATTGATTTGTACTATTAACACTTTGATTACTTTAGGCAGCTCCTAAAGTAAGATCCATTGCATGAATTTGTAACATATGATAGTTAGCTTGTTTGATGTAGGGCACTCCTTTTGTTACTTAGATAACCTTTGATAGGGGTATCACCCCTAGTTTACCTCTTAGATACTCATGAGCATCCTTAGGTAATGCTTTTGTGAAGATATTAACAATTTTCTCTTTTGTGTTAATATATTCCATCTTCACCTCTTTATCTTGAACTAATTATTTCAAGTAATGATACTTGATTGTAATGTGCTTAGTTTTTGTGTGCATCATAGGATTCTTTGATATGTTTATAACACTTGTATTATCATAGCAAAGTATCATTGGTTCTATGATTTCTTCCTTCATACCTTTGAGTAGTCATTTGATCCATACAATGTTTGGACAATTTACAACAACAACAACATATTCAACTTTAGCAATAGATTGTGAGGTACATTTTTTCTTCTTGCTAGTCCATGTAATCAACCTCTTTCCTAAGAAAAATGCTTCTCCACTAGTGCGCTTTCTATCATCAATTTTTCTAGCCCAATCAACATCAGTATAGGCTCTTAATTCAAATTTCTCATTTTTCTTATAGTATAGACCATACTCCTCTATTCCTTTTAGGTATCTCATTATTCTCTATACAACTATTAAATGATTCTCTCCTAGGATTAGCAGAGAATCTTGAAACTATTCATATGGATAATGTAATATCAAGTCTGATATGTACTACATATTTTAATTTTCCAATCATAGACCTATATAATGTTTGATTCACCTCAATAGAATAATCATTCTTTGGCAATTTCTGTCCTGTCACCATAGGTGTACTTACTGGTTTGAAATCTTCCAATCTAAAAGTTTTCAATATTTTCTTGAAATATTTTGACTAAGTAATGTATATACCATATTTCATTTGATAGAGTTGCAAACCCACAAAGAATTTGATCTCCCCAAACATAGACATCTAAAATTCTTTCTTCATTTCATTTGCAAATGTCTTACATAGAGAATCTTGATCTTCAAATATGATATTATCAACAAAAATTTTAGATAAAAAAATACCTTTCCCTTTTTCTATCTTCATGTACAGATTGTTGTTATCATCAATTCTTTCAAATCCAATGTTCACAAGATAATTATGAAGTCTCTCATACCATGCTCTTGGTGCATATATTAAACCATATAGAGCTTTGTGTAATCTACATACCATGTTTTTATTGTTAACATCAACAAATCCTTTTGGTTATTCTATGTAAACTTATTCCTCTAATAAGCCATTTGGAAATGCGGATCTAACATCCATTTGATAAACTTTGAAAGATTTGAATGCAAAATATGGAAGGAAAGTTCTTACTCCTTTTAATCTTGCAAAAGGAGAAAATGTTTCTCCATAGTCAATTCCTTCTTCTTGTGGATATCTTTTGTAGACTAATCTTTCCTTATTTCTTATGATTTCACCCTTTTCATCTAGCTTATTTTTAAATACCCATTTGGTGCCAATCACATTTTTGTCTTTAGGTCTAGAAACTAGAGTCCATGTCTTATTTTTCTCAATTTGTTCAATCTCTTCTTCCATGGCTTTACTCCAGTCCACATCTTCTAAGGAATCTTGCATTGATTTAGGTACTTTGATGCTTAGTAAACATGTATTATTTCTCATTTTTTTCCTTGTCATTGGTCTAGCATCTTTATCTCCAATTATTTGTGTAGCAAGATGATGTCTTTTGACATATATTGACAATCTTGGTTCAACTCTAGTTTCTTCATTTTATCTTTCAGCTTCAAAGTCACTAGGAACATGTTTTTTAGGTAGCTCTACATCTCTTTCATGTACGCTAATCATAGAATCAGAATGTGCTCTAACTTCATTCTGTAGCTTGGCATTTGAATGTAGCTTAGATCCTAAATTTAGCTTGACATTCATAGTATGTGACTCGGCAGTTACTAAAACTTGTTGTTGGTTTGTAGCATCTTCTTCAGCAAGAATTCATTCTTAAAAGTATACAAATAATTTGTATTCTTCTAGTTCTTTCAAAGATTCAGCCTCCATACTTGTGTATATTCATTAATATTTACATTTGCACTTTTCACAACTTTGTTAGTGTTAGTATTTAAACACTTATAAGCTTTACTTTTTGTGGAATACCCTAGGAATATACATTCTTCATGTTTTGCATCTAGTTTACCATTCCTAAAGTCTTTAAGAATATAGCATTTGCTTCCAAAAAATTTAAAATATTTTACATTGGGTGAGTATCCATACCATAGTTGAAAATGTGTTGCATGGGTACCTTTCCTGACTTGTACATAGTTCAAGGTATAGACAACCGTACTTATAACTTCTCTCCAATATTTCAAAGCAACCTTTTTCTCCATCATGAGTGCCGTAGCACAATCCATTAAAGACCAATTCCTCCTTTTAGCTATTCCATTTTGTGGAGGGGTTCTAGGGGTAGATTTCTGTGTTTTGATTCCTTTGTCATTACAGAACATCTCAAACTCATGTGATGTAAATTATCCTCCTCTATTAGATCTCAAACACTTCAAACTTTTACCTATTTCCTTCTCAACTCTTGATAAGTACCACTTCACCATTTGGAAAGCATTAGATTTCTATTTCAGAAACATAACTATCATCATTCTAGAATAATCACCAACAAATAACATAATGTACTTATCTCCTTTGTAGCTTTGTACTTCAATTGGTCCACATAAGTGAGTATGAACAATCTCTAGTATTCCTTTAGAGGTATGAGTTTTACTCTTAAACTTGACTTTGTCATTTTGCCTAGCTGAGATTATTTACACATTATATTATCATGTTTCTTCAACTTAGCCAAACCTCTAACTTTCTTCATGGTACTGATACTAACCAAATTATCAAAATTAACATGACATAACCTTTTGTATGATAGCCATACATCATCAAATTTTAGAACTAGACAAGTAGCATCCTTTATGTCAAGATAGAATAGATCCAATCAGTTTTCCATTATTATTATATATCTTAGCAATATTATTTTTAAACTCAAGATTACATCTTGAATTATTTAGTTATGACACACTCAAGAGATCATAGTTAAATCTTTCAATATAGTGAGCATTGTCACATAAATTCTTGTCTATGAGTTTGATGGAAACTTTTTCTTTTATCAAACACGGTGCATCATTACCAAATCTTACATTATTTCCATCATAACAATTTAAGGTAATGAACTTACTTTTATCTCCAGTCATATGATGTGAGCACCCACTATCAATGATCCTCTATAATTTTTGTTCACACAAGTCATAAGTGTATTTTCCTCATCGCCATCAGATTCCTCCTTCATTGCAACATACACCACCTCATCATCATGTTCATCAAATTCATCTTTTGTTTCCTCTTTAGAAATATAGCAAGAGTTCCTACCTTTATCTTTGTAGTCCTTACCATCATCATCTCTTCTACCTTTGTACTTGTCACCACCTCTATGGTTCTTCTTTTCTAGACATCTAGTAGCAACATGACCAACCTTATTGCAATTAAAACAAATGATAGGTAATTTACCTTTGAACTTGCCTTTACCTTTGTGGAATCTTCATGCTAGTAGTGTTTCAAGTTGTTCTACATCCTCCTCATTTGTATCATTATCACTAAAAATATGCTTTATCTTTTTCTTCTTCTTCTTCTCATCAGGTTCCTTCAATGACACCTTAGCTTTGAAAATAGATTCAATATTTTGAAGTTTGTAATTATCAAAGTTAGATAGCTAAAAATTAGTGAGTCTACCTAGCATACCTTCAATTGATAGATTATTCCTTATTATACATATTAGTTCTTGAATTATAGAAACTCTAATAACATATATGGGCAATAATGTTCTTAAACCTTTGCTTAGCATAGTATCATCATCTATTGTGCCAGTAGCTCCTCTTATTGAATTAACAACTCCTTTTATCCTTAAAACATATTGAACAATATTTTCATCTTCTTCCGTTCTCATATCATCAAACTTACCTCTAAGAGTTTTAGCTTTGTCTCTTAGAACATTAGTGTTTCCTCCATAGATGGTATGTAAAGCATCCCACATTTTCTTTGTAGTGTAAATACTTTTGATATCATCAAAAGTGGCATAGATTAGGGTAAAGGCAATCTCCAACATTGCCTAATTGTGTTCTTTTTTCTTTTTCATATCTTCAAGAGTTAGGGCTCTAGCAGGATCAACATGTTCAGTAGTAATGGTACACTGTGCATGATCTCTAAGTCCTCAAAGGTTTAGCTTCATCAAACATTCCCATGTAGGAAAGTTATCTCTATTAAGCTTGGGTACATCTCTTTTTGACATCTTGATCTTTATGCTTCTAGTACCTTCAAACTAGTCCTCTTAAGAAAATAGATCTGATACCAATTGTTGGAATTCTTTGGAATATCTAAGAGGGGGAGTAAATTAGTTATCCAAGGTCTAGATGTATAAATAAAACTTTTCACAACTTAGCAAACCCATAAAAAATTTATCTGTTGGAATTATGATATATTTTTCATTAGTGCAAACACTTATTCGATTCTGAATACTTACTGAGCTCATCACTTAGTCTACAATGTATACCAAGCATTCAGTGGTTACCTTGTAAGTTCAGCAAGGAAACATTTCACACCGACCATTCCAAAGGATACCGAGTGAATGGGCAGTTCAGCAGTGTTTACCGAGTGAAGAAGGTAAATGAAGGATTCGGTGTTTATCGAGTGAAGAAGGTAAATGAAGGACTCAGTGTTTACCGAGTCAAGAAGGTAAACAAAGGACTCAGTGTTCACCAAATGAAGAAGGTAAATGAAGGACTCAATGTTTATCGAGTGAAGAAGGTAAATGAAGGACTCAATGTTTACTGAGTGAAGAAGGTAAACGAAGGACTCAGTGTTTACTGAGTGAAGAAGATAAACGAAGAAGTTAGTTGCTACCAAATGACACTATATCTACTGAGTCACCAATGGTTACCAAGTTCCAAGAAATGTTGTGTGGCTAGTATGGACCGAGTCTCTACTCCTACCAAGTGCATGATGATGCCGAGTAACATAGTGGATGCTGAGTATCAGAAGGTCACCAAGTCAGCTTGAGGAACCCGAGTTTTCTACTATTTGATCGACTCTATAATCTTTTGTTCACTTAGTTTTGGCTGACCTTGCAATTGTAAATATTGGAATGGTATATATGTAATGTATGATATCATCTGTTCAGAATAGTGAAATGTATGTAAAGAGAGGAGAGTGATATTTGCATGTAAAGAAGGTATTGCTATATTTTGAGAATAGTGAAAGCAAATCAGTAGCAGGGTAAAAGAAATATAGCAAGGTCAACACAGGAGCAGAAAAGTTATATCTATCACATCAGGTGATCAATGCAAAAAGGATATCATCAGCAAACAGTTGTAAGCAGATCCATTGCTTCATCCTAACAGTAACCTATCTTATCCTAAATATTTCCAACATTATCATCATGTATGCATCCAAGAAATTATGCAATCACTTAAAATTTTATAGGTTACTATCAAATCAATTTGCAAAAATATAAACATGAAACATAATAGATTCAGAAACATATTTGAGAGAATGATTTACATGGAAACCCAATTTAGGAAAAATCACCAATAACATGCTACTCTTTTTTAGTCATCTGAAGTGATGCCCTGTGAAAGGCCAACCCTATTAAATGTTACAATACACACTATTAAAAGGATTTTAGTCACCCTATTAGGAGTGAGCCTTGTTAGAGAACTTTAGAGCATTCACTTGAAATGTCACCTGGTTAAATTATTTACAAATGATTGTTAGGTCAGCCTTAATCTAAAGGATTTACCCTAGACTGATACAATCTCCTTGTCTTCTACTTGGCCTTCACACATTTCAGCTTTGTTATCTTGTTCACCCTTCAAGTATTCATACCCTTAAGACTTCTTGCTTAACATGCCAATGTAGACTCTTCTCTTAGGTCACTTGATGAAGCAAAACCATTGAATTCTTCTCTTCCTTAGGTCCTCACACATGAAAACCTTGCTTCATGACCAACCATTCCTATAAATAGAAAATTAAGATCATTTTTTTTCTCATTTTCCATTATCCAATTTAGGGTTAAAATAGATTAGGTGGGATATAATGAATCTACCCCTCATTCTATATCACTTTTAGAAACTTCTCCTTCAATCCTCTTTAAATTCACCTCAAAAAAGTTTACCTTGAATTCTGTGCCACCAACTCATCAATCTTATCTCCCACCTAGTTTACACAATCCAAGAAAAAAAACTTGTTTATTCATCGAATTCACGATCTTTCAAATAATGCAACAGCTCAACATTAACTTGGTTCTGATGCTCTGTACATAATGTGTTGCTAACCATCCTCTATAGAATTACTTGGCACAAATTAAAGTTTAATAGTACTCAACATCAACTAAACTTTACTCGACATCTACTATTTTTCTTGGCATACACTAGGATAGACTTTTACTCTGATCCAACTGAATTTTTGCTTGACTTACACTAACTTTTCTTGGCAACTACTATCCACTTGGTCAAGCTTGAAATTTTTTTTTTTTTAACTTATTCTTCTATACTTGCTTAGTATAACCAACCTTAGTAACCTTAAGTAGATTATCAATACATCATGTTATCACTATCTTATCTGATTCTTCTACTCCTTTGTATATCATAACTCAATCTTTCTTCTATGTGCTATTGTTACATCTTTTGATCAAATCCTCTTCATCAATCAAATAAGTGATAGTACTTAAATCATATAAGCATTTGTCTTACCAACAATTAGCAGGTTTGACATTAGCAAAAAAAAAATGATTGAAATATATTGATCATACTTCTCCAACAATCTCCCTATTTTCAATCTATTCTCAACAATATATATGATGGGGTAGATAGTAAGGAAAATGAGGATGGATTGACATCCCATCTAAGCATACATTGTGAGAGAAGATGTCATGTATCAAATATGAACGATGTGGTTTTCATTCTTTGATTTGATGATGATGGAATTTTCTTGAGAGGAGACACATGTTTATTTATTTTCCTTTTGAAATTCTATTAATAATCACCTAAATATAGTAAAATTAAATATTTTTTTATTTATAGAATACTTTCGATTAATACATGAATAATATTCAATGCAAGGTGTAGTAATTGGTAGGAGCATATGACAATTTTTTTTCTCAACTCGATGCAAAGGGGAAATTCTAACTCCAGAGGTAAAGTGTTATGACTATTCATAAAAATAGAATAATACATTGGTTTTGAGACATTTTTTCTTAATATAAATCTCATGATAAAATATAGTACATCTGGAAAGTGTAAATGGGAAATATTTGTTAAGAATATGTTAGTTGTGTGGACATGCGAGAACCATTGAATAACTTCTCATGGTTGAGATGATTGTACTATTTCTAAGGGACGTATTAGAAATCTTCCATGCTTTTATATATGTGAATGAACTCATTATGTGTAATGCAGTGTTGAAAGTAGATTGTTGAGATGACAAATATTGATGAAATCTATCATGGAACAATCAATATTTTTTCATAGATGTAAAACTTGCTACTTGTTGGTGAGACAATTGATTACCTTGGTTTGAATGCTATCATTTGATTGATTAATGAAGAAGATTTGAAAAGAAAGGATAACAAGAAAAACTAGAGAAAGGTTGAGTTATATGGTGTATAAAAGGTGCACTAAGACTAAACAAGAATTTGATGATATAATGTATTTTATATCTACTTAAGGCTATAATGAAAGGATACTTGAGAAAAAATTAGAAGAAAGATAATTAAAAAAGTGTATCTGCCAAGCCTAATTGAGCAAATAGCAGAAGCTGAGGAAGTTAGTGTAGACCAAGGAGAAAGTTAGTTGAAGCCAAGAAGTAAGTTCAGTATGTAGCAAACAAAGAGAAATCTTAGTATGTCATGAGTGTCATAATATAGTAGTAGTGATTGAGGAAAACTTAGTGTATGCTGAGAAATCTAGTGTTGGTCGAGCAACAAAAGACAATGGTTATCAAGAAAATAGCTTGTAATTGCCAAGTGATGGTAAAATGAGTTTGATCAAAGATTTGACAAATCTAAGCCAAAAAAGTAGATCTCTTGAATTGTGTGAAGCGTGTGGAAGATAACTATGATGAGCTAGTGGCACAAAATTCAAGATAAACCATTTTGAGACAAATTCAAAGAGGATTGTAATGGAATTTTTTAGAAGGGAATAAATGGAAAGATGAGTAGATTCAATGAATCTGACCTAACTCTAAAATGGATGATTGTGGTTAACCAAAAAAGACCTAAATTTTCTATATAAGGAGATAGTAGGCCATAAGCAACTTGTCATGTGTGAGAACCTGAGAAAGACAAAAAGTCTAGGGTGGTGCTTCATATTGTAGCTAATTGAAAGAGTTTGTAGTTGACATATTAAGGAAGAATTCTTAAAGAGATGAAGGCTTGAAGGGAAAAAACACAAACCTGTGTCACTTTTTTATAAAAGAAAAGGCTAACAAAAGTACATTTGTTCACCTTCAATGACATAAAACTAGTAGTATTATTTAGAATTTAAAAATGAAGTAAACAAATGAAATGTGTAGAAATGATTGAATTTTACCTTATTATATTTTTTAATAATTATTTGGAATAAGAATTTATCTATTTTTCTAATTATTAAAGACAATTTTTTAGTTCACAAAATATGCTAAAAATTAGGGGTTTAGTTCCCACTACAAAACTATATGGAAATAAACTTATTTCCCTTTGATCTTAGACTATGTTATAGATAACATATATAGCTAGAAAAATCAAAAATAAAAATTGGCTTTAGACCTATATATTAACTTCTATAATGACTCAAATTTAACTCACTTGAAATCGATAGTTTTCATCTTCCACCACATTTTTCAAAACAAATCTATTTTAACCAAAAGAAAATTATACATTCTAGAAGAGTACTCTCTTGTTTAGAATGTTAGATGATTTTTAAATTTTTTTGATATGATTTAATATTTACTTATATCCCAAAATCAACATCTTTTTGAGTGTTAAAATGTGTACCTGTAGAACTTTTAAACTATAATATATTATATCTAATTAAAACACTATAAACACTCTATGAAAATGTTATTGACTTTGAGCTCTATATATGTTATTAAAACATATTATAAAAAATAGTAAGAGTTATTAAAATGTCAATTTTCTAGAATAATTTTGTTTCCTTAGTAATTGGATACACACTGGTATAAACATGAATTTAATAGAAATTTCTAATTGGAAAAGTGTGAGATCATATATAGCCTAGCTAGAATGAATTTATCTAGATAATAAGTTTGAAAAAAAAAAAATTTTAGATAGAAATACTGAAATTTAGTTGTTCTAATAAGTCAACCTGAAAGCTTACACAAATTTGTACTTTTACCATGAAGGGTGAACAAGATATTAGAGATGAAGAGGATGAATGCCAAGTAGAATGGAGTATTGAACATGAGATCTATAATCTGCAAGTGATTTGTTTTATTATTAGATCAAGTCTTGTTGTTACTCTCTAACAATTACATTAGTATGAATAAATCCATTGGACTAAGGTTGACCTAACAATCATGAGTAAATCCTTTAATAGGGTGTCATTCTAATGGAATGTAATAAAGTCCTCTAACTAGGTTCACTCCTAATAGGGTGATTGAAATCCTTTAACCAGGTCACATTTAAGAGTGTGCATTGTAACCTATAACAAGGTTGGCTCCTCATAGGACTCAGTTTAGAAGAGTAAAAATTGGTAGAATGTTATTGGTGATTTTTTCCAAATTGGGTTTCCATGTAAAATTCTTTTGTCAAAATGTGTGATTGATTTTGTGGTATTACATGTTTACATTTCTACAAATTTATTTTGATCTAGAACAAAAATATGCATATGTTTAAGATATTGAATTATCAATGCATGCATAAGTATAAGTTAAAGTATTGAAAAGTTTTATTTGTACATTTGGACCTTGGATAACTAATTCACCCCCCTCTCTTAGTTATTCTAAACATTTCAACAATTGGTATTAGAGCACCAAGTGCTTGTGAGGAAATTTTTTGAAGGTACTAAAAGGTAAAGATCAAGATGTACATAAAGAAGGTTCCCAAGGTAAATAAGGAAAACTTTCCTGCATGAAAAAGTTTGATCAAGCTACATTTGGAAGGAATTGAATATTATGCACAATCAACTATTTTTATTGAGCATGTTGATCCAACTAGATCTCCAACTATTGAACAATTGAAACAGAAGAATGAACACAATCAAGCAATGTTGGATATTGTATTTGCTATAAGCTATTTAGAGTTTGATGACATCAAATGATGTGATTATACTAAGAAGATGTGGGATGTGCCATAGAAGATCTATGGAAGAGATAAGAATGTGCTAAGAGCCAAAGTTGAAAGTTCTAGAGGAAAATTTGATGAAATGAGAATGCAAGAAGGTGGGACTATAGTCTAGTATTATACAAGAATCAAAGATGTTGTTAATGGGATTCAAGGATGTGATGGATAGACTGACTATGAGATTGTGATCAACAAAGTATTGAGAACCATGTTGCCTATCTATTCAATTATAGTCTCTACTATAGAAGAGCTGAGGTGTACTCTTGGTAGTCATCTAAGCCTTGAAGGACTAGTTGCTCGACTCACTACTTTTAAACTTTCAAATTTTGATAATTTCAAATGTGAGAATGTTGAATCTAATTTCAAAGCTAAGATGACACTAAAACAACCTAAAGATAAGAAAAATGAAAAGTTCTAACATGTTTCTAGTGATAGTGATACAAATGATGAAGTGCAAGAAGAATTGGAAGCATTGCTGGATAGGAAATATTATAGAGGCAACAGAAAATAAAAGGTAAGTTACCCATAATATGTTTTAATTGTAATGAGGTTGGTCATATTACATCAAGATGCCCTAAAAAGTCAAACAACAAGAATGAAGACAAATATAGAGGTAGAAATGATGATAGTAAAAAATGCTACAAGGACAAGGGAAATAAGGCTTGTTACATTATGGAAGAAGAATCCAATAATGAATCTAATGGTCATGATGAAAAAGTTTTCTATGTTTCTATGAAAGATGATTCTGATGAATATGATGCAACTGCATTGATATCTTATGTGCACAAAAGTGATGGATGGATCATTGACAGTGGATGTTCACATCACATGATTGGAGACAAAAGTAAGTTCATTACCCTTGAGTATTACAATGAAAATAGTGTTAGATTTGGTAATGATGCACCTTGTCTGATAAAAGGAAAAGGATAAATAAGATTGACAAACAAGATCATGTGTGACAAAGCTTACTATGTAGGACTTAACTATAATCTATCGAGTGTGTCACAGTTAAATAGTTTTGGATGCAAAGTTGAATTTGATAATAAGAAGGCTAAGATCTATGACACTAATGGAAAACTAATTGAAATTAGAGATCAGACTACAAGTAATCTATTCTATCTTGACATGAATGATGTCACTTATCCTTTTGTACAATTTGATGATGTGTGGCTATGGATCAAGAGGTTATATCATGTAAATTTAGACAAGTCAGTTAGTATCGATAAGATAAAAAGAGTCAAAGGTTTTCGATAACTAAAGAAACCCACTAATGTTATTTGCAAACAATGTTAGTTAGGAAAGATTAGTTTGTAAAGGATATGCACAAGAAGAGGGACTTGACTATGGAGAGACATTTGCCACAGTTCCAAGATTGGAAGGAGTAAGAACTCTTCTTGCTTACTCTACTTACAAAGGATTGAAAGTTTATGAAATGGATGTTAAGTGAACATTTTTGAATGGTATAGTAGAAGAAGAGATTTACATAGAACAACCTAGAGGATTTGTTGATCCAAACAATAAGAGCATGGTGTGTAGATTGCATAGAGCTTTATATGGTTTGAAGCAAGCTCCCAGAGCATGCTATGAAAGACTACATAACTATATTGTGAAGATTGGTTTTGAGAAGACTGATGACAAAATCAATATGTACTTGAAGATAGAAGGAGGTAAAGGAATCTTACCAACTAAAATATTTGTTGATGATATCATATTTGGAGGAAAAAATGCATTGTGTAAGACATTTAAAAATGAAATGATGAAAGAGTTTGAGATGTCTATGTTTGGAGAAATAAAGTTCTTTGTTGGATTGCAAGTATATTAGATGAAATATCGTATTTACATCACCGAGTCTAAGTATGTGAAGGAAATCTTGAAATTTTTTGTATGGAAGATTCAAAACTAGTTAGTACTCCTATGGTGATAGGACATAAACTATCCAAAATTGATGATTTTGCTGAAGTAAATCAAACATTGTACAAGTCTATGATTAGAAAATTATAATATGTAGTTTATAGAAGACCTAACATTGCACTAGCTATTGGGATTGTTGCAAGGTTTTCTACAAATCCTAAGGAGAATCACTTAATGGTTGTTGAAAGGCTTATGAGATACTTGAAAGGAACAAAAGACTATGGTCTATACTACAAAAAGAATGAAAAATTTGAATTGAGAGCCTACAAAGATGCTAATTGGGCTGGAAACATTGAAGATAGAAAGAGTACATGTGGCAGAGCATTTTTCTTAGGAAAAAGATTAATCTCTTGGACTAGCAAGAAACAAAATTGTATATCACAATCTATTGTTGATGCTAAATATGTGGCTATTGTAGTGAATTGCACAAATATTGTATGGATCAAATAGTTACTCAAAGGAATGAAGGAGGAAATTACTAAACTTGTGGTACTCTAGTGTAACAATACATGTGCTATAAACATATCCAAGAATGATGTGATGCACACAAACAAAAAGCACATTGCAATCAAGTATCATTAGTTGAGAGAGTTGGTTCAAGAAAAAGAAGTGAGAATTGAACATGTGAATACAAAAGAACAAATAGATGATATATTCACAAAGGCTTTATCTAAAGATGCACATGAATATCATAGAGGTAAACTAGGTGTGATACCCCTATTCAAAGATGCTTAAGAAGTAAGTAGCACCCTACATCAATTGGGTTGAATGAGATACTTACAACTTGATGTAGTGGATCTTACTTTAGGACCTACCTAAAGTAAAGGAGGAGCTGAAAATATAAGATTTATAGTTACATGAAAGGTGACAAAAGGAGAACCTGAATTGATTATATTTGCATGTAGACAAGTCTTTAGAATTATTGTCAAAGAAGGAGAGTAAATAGAGAGTTGTATCATATTGAGGTACAATATACATGGAGAAAATATTGAGGGAGATATCATAGAGATGAGGAAGGAGAATGATTGTCAAAGACTAGATTTGGGAGAAACCTAAGGAAAAAATTAGAAATTAGAGGAAGGAACACATATTGATAGAGGGAGAGATTTCAATAAAAGGTATTAAGTTTATTTTTGGTATTGTTTTTGGTATTGGTTTTCCATCAACACCAAAGAGGGAGATTGTTCAGATGAAAAATATTGATGAAACCTATCATGGAATAATCATTATTTTTTCACTGATGTCAAACTTGCAACTTGTTGGTGAGACAATTTCTTACATTGGTCTAAACGCTATCATTTGATTGATTGATGAAGAGGATTTGAAAAGAAAGGATAACAAGAGAACCTAGAGAAAGGTTTAGTTATATGGTGTATAAAAGGTGCACTAAAATGGAGCAAGACTTTGATGATATATTATACTGTTTATCTAATCAAGGCTATAATGAAAGGATACTTGAGCAAAGACTAGAAGAAGGCTAAGTAAAGAAATGTCTCTACCAAGCCTAACCAAGCAAACAGTAGAAGCCAAGCAAGTTAGTGTAGGATGAGTAGAAAGTTAGTTGAAGCTGAGTAGTAAGTTTAGTATGTGCCAAGCAAAGAGAAATCTTAGTATGTGTCAAGCATCACAAGATAGACGTAGCAAGAAAGAAAAACTTAGTGTATGCCAAGAAATCCAATGTTGGTCGAGCATTAGAAGACAACATTTTTCAGGCAAATAACTTGATTTTGCCAAGTGATAGTAAAATGAGTTTGATCAAAGATTTGATGAATTTGAGCTTAAAAAGTTGATTTCTTGAATTGTGTGAAGCATGTGGAAGATAAATATAATGAGCCAGTGGCACAAAATTCAAGATAAAATATTTTTAGGAAAATTCAAAGAGGATTGTAAAGGAATTTTCTAGAAGGGAATCAAATGGAAAGATGGGTATATTCAGTGAATCTGACCTAATCCTAAAATGGATGATCCTGGTTAAGCAACAAAAGACCTAAATTCTCTATATAAGGCGATATCAGGCTAGAAGGAACTTTTCATGTGTGAGAACCTAAGAAAGACAAGAAGTCTAGGGTGTTTCTTCATATGGTGGCCAAATGAAAGAGTCTGCAGTTGCCATACTAGGGAAGAAGGCTTAAGGAGATGAAGGCTTGAAGGGTGAACAAGCTATTAGAGATGAAGAGGATGAATTATGAGCATAATGGAAGATTGAATGTTAGATCTATAATCTACAAGTGAGTTGTTTTATTATCAGATCAAGTCTTGATGTTACTCTCTAACAATTGTATCAGTATGGATAAATCCTTTGGATTAAGGTTGACCTAATAGTCATGAGTAAATTCTTTAATAGGGTGACATTCTAATGGAATGTTCTAAAGTCCTCTAACAAGGCTCACTCCTAATAGGGTAAATGAAATCCTTTAACTGGGTCATATCTAACAGTGTGCATTGTATTCTTTAACATGGTTGGCTCCTCACAGGGCTCACTCTAGAAGAGTGAAAATTGATAGCATGTTATTGGTGGTTTCTCACAAATTAGGTTTCCATGTAAAATCCTTTTTTCAAAATGTGTGATTGATTTTGTGGTATTACATGTTTACATTTCTAAAAAGTTATTTTGACCTAGGACATCAATATGTTGTTGTTTAAGACATTGAATGATCAATGCATTCATAAGTATAAGTTGAAGTACTAATTTTTTTTTATTTTGTCCCCCCCCCTCTTAGTTATTCTAAACATTCCAACATGCATATGCATGTACTTGAGTAAATCGTAAGTGAACCTTGTGAATGAAGCATAATGAGAAAACTAGGGCGCAAAGTGACCATCAAGGTAAACCATTGAACAATGCTTAAACAATTAAAAATTTAATAAAATTAATGTGGTTAAAACATACAATTAATATAACTATAATAATATGGACTTTGAGACACGGACCACACAAGGCCTAGTGCTATCACCATATATTCCTCTTGCATATCTTGATACCAATATGACGTAGAGAAATAGGCCAGTCCAAATAGACCAATATCTTGATACAAATATCAAGGATCCTTCTCTTGTTTTTTTATTACTAAATATCAAAAGTTGACACAAAAAAGTACCACAAATTAAGTAATAATGACATGAGATTTTACCTTATAATTGGATTTTTGTTATTATATTATAATGTATGATTATAGTTTTACTTATTATTGAGTATTGATATTTTTAATATGTTTGATCTTTCATTAAATTTTTAAATTACTTATATGATATTTAATTATTATATATATATATATATATATATGAAAGGTGATAAAAGTCTTTATATTTAGATAGATATAAAAAGTTTAATTACATAGTAAGTAAGGACTAATCATTTGGAGAAATTCTAAAAATTCTTTTAAACTAAACAAGGAAAACCTCAAACTACAATTTTGACTATGGTAGATGATCTATATGCACATTATCATAGCCATAACGATGATATATACAAAAAAACATCTGAAGCTAGCCAAGCCCAGTAATAGAGAACTAAACTAAGAACCACCAATATCGACGACACTCCCAAATTAATTGAATATTTATATTTTTAATTATTTTAATTTTTTTTGTAATTATGATATTATATTTCATGAGTACAATCCAAGTCGTATATTATTTTAATAACATTTTTTCAATATAAATATTTCTTATTCAAGAAGAGGGAGATGAAGAGAGACAAAGATATAGGGTATACACACACACACACACACACATGTAGAGAGACAGGGGTATATTTGTAAGTATATCCATCCCTGCCCTATTCTTAATCTTCTTCTTTCCCCTCCCATCCATCTCTACCTCTTTCTATACCATGCAATCCCTTTCTCTTCCAAAATCAACTTCTCTCTTTGTGTGTGTGTGTGTGTGTGTGTGTGTGTGCACGCGTGCGTGTGCAGACATATCTATCTTATTATATATATCTATTATATTCATTGTCTAACAACTACTTCTTACATGGAAAAAAAAAAACTTCTACCCTACATTAATAGAATTGCACCTTCTTTTAACTCATTTCAAATTTCAAATTTTATATTTATTTCCACATGTACTAAATATATTGTAAAGATATGTTAAAGCATTTTACGACCATACAAGATGATTGAATGCTTGTCTATTCAACTCACAAGCTGAAAAATTGCATAAGAATAGACAAAAAACATGCATCAAAATTGATAGTATTCATCGACCAAAAAATCAATGTCCACCACATTTATCAAATAATTTTTGCTGGACAAAATGTCACAACCAAAATATAAGATCTTGGCCAAGAATTGTTTCTTGTTGATAAAATTTACTTCTTCTGATAGGAACTTGGTATGAGATACTTCAAACCCAAGTAATTGTTTTAACATAGACAAAAGATTTCCGTTGACACTATCATTGAAGAGAGATGGAGATACGAGAAGCTGATTTGCCATCCTCTATACCTCGAATCCATGAGAATCCTCACAAAAACACACATAAATACAACAAATATAGGGGAACAACAATAGATCAAAATCATAACAAGAATTGGTAAAACATTTGATAACAACTGATCAAGATCAATCAATAAGCAAGAAAACACCAAATTGAAAAATTATTGCCTTCTTTGTCACCAATAAATCTGATATATGTATTTCCATTGAATCATATTAATATCTTTGAAATAAATGATAAAAAGATTTATGTAGAAAGATATAGATATAGAAAGATAGATGTAGACAAACATATAGATAGAAGGAATTGTAGAGGAGTGTAGAAGAGATACAAAGAAAAATAAGGATACATTAAATGGAATTGCTATTTAATAAGATACATAGAAAAATGTACCTATTCTCTTGTTGATGGCCGTGTAATTGCGGAAGATAATTTGAAAGTTCTCGGATCTTTCACTTTGTGATAAGCGTACAACAATTTCCCTTTCAGAAAGCAAAGACAAGGACTAATCACAGTCAATGCTTGACGGGTCATTCACGTTGTCCCTGCTCACTTGACTCTGTGCAAAGTGCCGATTTCTTGTTAGTGATTGATTTCCTTATAAAAAGACTACCATTATTTTAATCAACGCCTATCGGATCATTGACCATCTCACTTGTTATTGGCCTCTACTCCCATTTTCCATCATCGTCGAAGACAGGTAAGATCAATCTAGAATCGTATCTTGTCCATCTCACCACTAATCGACCATATATACATATACAAGAACACATATGACAAGAACATATACAACCAAAATGACCAAAATAAAAACAAATACCACAAGAACATATTAAAAAAAAAAACAAATAGACCAAAATCTCACTTTGTTTAAACTAGCACTTGTACCCAAGGTCCAAGGGTTAGCCAATTTTTAATGCAACAATCTTGATTCTTAAATATTCTTGATTAATTATATTAGAGCATGAATTGTCTTCCATATTCTCTGAGTATATTTTTAGAATTCCTGAAATTGTGCATAGTAAATGGTTGAGTTGCTTGTTACTCCCGCCTATATATAGGCGGGAAGTATTGTTTTCATTCAAGTTATATGCATTAGTTCCCTTTGAAATTCGTCCAGTATAAAACATTTTCCTAAAGTTTACTATAATTTTATTTTTATTTTTATTTATTGGAAAATTATTTTCCTTTTCTGATTGGCTATTAGTATTTTTGCTGGAGTTTTAATTATTTTTTTACCCAAAAAAAACAACATTTTTCCAATACGTACACATGTGAGGCAATTTGCTGAATAAGTACCCTCCCTCATGGAAGTCTGATGGCTATTTATGTTTCCCTCACGGAAGTCTAACGGCATTCCCATTTCAAGTAGTGATTTAACATAATATGACCGTTCCTGCAACTATTACAGCACGCAACAGTCACATTCAATTATCATTGATTTGACAAGTTCAATTTGTCATAATATTTAATCAACATAAATTGTTCCTAATAATCTTGTTGTCTTAAAACTTCGAACATAAAAAAATACTAATATTTTGTTTACAAAAGTTTGAAAATAATTTTTTTTTTCTTATATTGAAATCAATTGAAATTTGAATTAGTAATGTGTATGTTTAAGCCTTGTGTGTGTTAGTCAAGTAAAAAATTATGTACTATATTTAAAATGTAAGTTTATAATATAACTTTAAATTGATATTGAAAATATTTTATTTAATCAAAAAATATTGCTATTATTAAATGACATGCAGAATTATTTTATTTTATTATAAAGTTTTTAAATTATTATTAAAATGAAAAAGTTATAAGATAAAAGAGTTGCAAAAACTTTATTTTTTAATTAGGGTATATATAAAAAATTTCTTCATTTGTAGATTTGATTAGAGATAGAATATTAGTAACATATTATTAACTATGCTTAATGTTTTTACAATAATAAACACCAATTGTTAATCACATGTCATCATCTTATTGCATAATTTACAAAAATGTAGGGATTGACAAGAAACAATTTTCAAAAAATTGAATCTTGAATTTTAAAATACTAAGAAAAGGGATGCAAATAGTTTCTTGAGAGAGCTACTCAGAATTAGGAATAAAGATTGGTAAGAGATGAAGTGTAGGATCTACTCAAGAAGCTTGCAAGTACAAAATTCACATTGAATACTCTCTTAAATTTTAGATTCTTCCTTGAAATTATATAAGAATTAGTAAATTCTTGTTACACAATAAGATAGTATTAGATTTTGAATTTATTTTATTGTTATCTTGAACTAGCAAACATAAACAACCTCCCTTGTGCACACTAAATTTTTCCTATGTCGGTCTTTCTATTTATGTTTCTTTCTTTGTCTCCTTAGTAGTTGTAAAGAAAAAGGCCCATGTGCTTACTAAGAGGAATAAAAAAATCTTGTTTCATTCATTCATTCATCATTCATAACACTCTACACAATTATTTTACTCTTACTCTATATATATACTTCTAACAACTGGTCGATGTATACAATGAATGATGATACAAAAATTTCACACATGCTATAACATTTAGCATGTTTCAAAACCTTGTTTTTTGGCATTAGGCGGGACTTAAGCTCTATAGAGCTCTTGTTTTAAAATATTCCCTATTGTTAAGGAGTTCTCTTACTCTTTTTTCCACCCACCTTTTAAAATTTATGATTTCACATGATTATTCATATTTATTCACTTTTAATCTATTATTTTTTAGAATTAACATATTTTCATTATTTTCATTTATTCACTTTTAATCTAAAATATCTTGGAATAAATTTAAACTTTCTTGAATCTATTTGGGTAAATGGCTCACTTGCTCGTCTTGAAAGATTAATTTCACTTGGACTAGACCCACCTTTCAAAATTTATGATTTCACATCTCCATGATTCATTTTTATCACTTTTAACCTACAATTTCTTGAAATTCACATATCTCAATTATTCAATAGTTTAATTTGTGTCAAATCTATTTTCTACTTCTCACCTAATAGTTAACAATCTTCAAATATTGGAAAAACCAAATTAAGTACATTTAATCTATCTTAATTGGTTTTCTACTTTTCACTTAATAGTTAACGCTATTTAAATAATGAAAAGTAATAGTTAACAATTTTCAAATATTGGAAATATAAAGTTAAGTACATTTAATATATCTCTAATTGGTTTTCTACTTTTCACTTAATAGTTAACAATCTTTAAATATTAAAAAAATAAGATTGAGTACATTTAATTGTCATGCATCAATATATTGAAAAAAATAAAATTGAGTGCATTTAATCTTGGATATATTTACTTTATTTTACATTACTTGATTTGAAATTTTCTTGGAATTCATTATTTAAGTTTAATCTATGTTTAGACTATTTTCTACTTACTTTATTTACTTTACATTACTTAATTCATAATTTTCTTTGGAATTCATTATTTTATTTACTTTACATTACTTAATTTGGAATTTTCTTTGGAATCCACTATTTTAAGTTTAATATATGTAACTGAGTCTATATTCTATGTTGGAATTCATTAGTTTTAGAATTCATTATTTTAAGTTTACTCCATGTTGAGTCTATTTTCTACTTTTCATATGATAGTTAACAATCTTTAGATTTTGGAAAACTAAAATGAGTACATGTGGTTTTGGATGTACACCTAACATATTTATTTTTTGTTGTACTATTGATTTAGAATTTGTATTTCATAGGTTTGATGGATTCAATTTTTGATACATCATATTAAAAAATTTATGCTATTAGACAATTTATACATTTATTATTAGAGAATTTATACATTTTATTTGAAAACTTTAGACCTTTATAGTGAATGATTGTCATATATGTTGTATATTTGTTTCATATATTTCATTCATTTTATATTCCAAATTACTCACAGATGAAACTTACAAATGAATATTTTAGCCAAACAAGAAGTAAAATTCAATTCTAAATTTTAATTTTAATTTTTTATCAAATCTCCAAATCAATTTATTAGTCATGCAATCACATACAAGTCCTCATGTTCTAATGTTCTAGTAAACTCATAGGATAGTCATTTCTCTTACAACAGTATGCCTGCATTTCTATATATTCATTAGTCATTTCACTTACAACTATATGTATGCATTTTTGTCCATTCAATTTTTCCATTTCCGCTCCTTGCATGGTTCCTTTCTTTCTTCCTCTCACAACTATGTATTTGCATTTCTATCCATTCAATTTTTCCATTCCCACTCCTTGTATGGGTCCTTTATTTCTTCCTCTCACAACTATCGATTTTTTTGGGACACTATCTCCTTTGTTTCTTCCTCTCACAGCTATCGATGTTTCTAAGACATTATCACATATTGTAGCCCTTTCTGAGGGAGTATCACACATTTAAGTTGTAAAGTTGAAACTTTACGACTATCACATAGCCTCCACACTTATTATTTATGGTTGTTAGTAACACACCTCTAGTGCTTCTATAAAAAATATCATAACCAAATAAATATAGTACACACCTATCTCCTAATTATGGAAGTGAAACTATTTTCATACTACAAATTTAATATTTGAGATTGAGCTCAGCACATCTAGCATGGACTCACATAAACCCATTTAATTATCAACAAAATTTCTCACACTGACCACATATGACATGCAATTTATTTTCATGCTTTGGTTACCCATCCTTTATGAGGCCTTTTATTTTTCCTAGCCAAAATAGAACAACCAAATTTTAATTTAGAGAGAGTGAGACAAGTAGAAAATTGAAACCCAAATTAGCAAAACTTAGGCCTCATAAAAAAACAAGAACCATCTTGTATGCCATTGAAATGGAACAAATTTTTTAATTCCATATATTGTAAATTGAACACTTCCTTGAAAATGTCTTGACAAGATTCAACTACACCACTACATTGTCATCTATTAGCCCTCTAGTATGAAGATGACAAAATTTTTGCTCATCATAGAAAAATGAAAGCCAATAGAAAATCTGGACTGATACAAGGTATTAATATATAAAGGATATAACTTCCTACAATGTAATCTTGCAATCACCTAAAGCATTAATTTGAAGTATATTCTACATACTAATAAACTATAAACTTTATGCCAGAAATAATGGAAAATAACCCCATGAATTCTACCTTTATCTTAAACTAGGGAAGTATTGAAGCATTGTATTGCATAGAAATGCTTGGATGGGAAGAAAAATTCCTTTTTCAACATCCACTATCAAGAAATTAAGTTGATCAAAATATATTCCCTACTTGAAGACATTATCTTCTTTAAAACTTCATAATAAGGAGAAAAAATTTCATATTCAAGAGCTTGATCTGCATCTATCCTTTGCCTAGGATTTATACACAAGCACTTATCAACACGATCATAGAGCAATACTATAATATTATCATGGAGCTCAAGCTTGTTGGTATTATTCTTGCAACACTCTTCTCTTGAAACATTCCCAGACTCATCTTTATAATGATCTTGCAATCATTGCAACACTCCAAGAAGAACTTGCATTCAAATAAGTAACTTTTAACCAAAATAGCATGATTTTGTTTTAATAATTGTTGCCGCATTAATATATACTACATTCAAAGAGCTCTCCCTATCATGTAGCTTAGTTATCTTCCAAATTTTCGCCTTGCCCCAATTTTTTTGGAATGTCCCTGATGGCTTTGCAATTTAGGACGGCATAGATTCACTAAAAGGAGTCACATAGAATAAATAGGAATCAAAGAGGCCATAGCACTATATATCTCATTGAAATAGAAACCATGCTTGAACAAACAATATAAAATAGTAAATATTAATAAGGGTTGTTTGCTTGGAATGGAATTTTTCCAGCCATAAAATAGAGTAAGTTTACACCAGTTGACAACATATCAAGCTTCTAACCTTGGTGTAAAGATCTCAAGAAAACTTGGAAATAAAGTAATCAATGTTGAGCTACAAAAATTCTTTAAGGAGATCATGTGTATATTCTAGAAAATATCAAATATCCATTACATATGATTTTTTCTCCTCAATACAATTTAAATATTGATTCAAATATCAATTTACATTTAAATTGCATACAAATATAAAATTTGGTATTAAATGACCTTTATTCTTTCGAATATCATTGAAGCCGAATGTGCCTGTAATGAGTTTTGACAATGGCATAGGAGAAACATGGACAATCCCATCATTATCTCTTCTAAATCTATCCTGGGGTGCAACTACACATTTTTCTTGAGAAACACGAATCATGGGTGTTTGTTGTTCTTGGTTGTGTTGTGCTAGGTGTATCAAGTTGAGTAGTTCATTTCTACCTTGGCTGGGTAAGTATATTGTAGTTAACATTCATTGTATCTGGAGAAAGATTAGTTTGTGTTCTACGATTACTAGAATTATGTTTTTCTACCTTGGTTGTTTTTCTTGATTATATATATCTATGGCTACAATTAGAGCTATCCAATGAAGGATAGATAAGATTTCATAATTATTTTACACATTGTATGAACATATATACTTCTATATGCATAACTACTTATGTTTTATTTACATTCAAGCAAAATCAAGACTACCTAGCTCCATCCCACACAAAAAATTCTTGAATGTCTCCATTTACAACACAAACATAATTATTATCTCACTCAACCTTAATTACTTTATTGAAAAACTTTAGAAACTAATGAAATAGCATTCCCTGAGCTAAATTTGAATGGGTTTTTTTCCTAATGGTATTGTGAGTTCTCAAGAGAAGAGAGGAAATACTTTTAAAGCTTGATAAACATCTTTCTTCCATTTACTAGATAAAAAGTTCATAGCTACTAAAATAAGATGCCTCCATTGGATTGCATAATTTGAGGATGATTGTTAAGAAAAAATGTTTGGGTTGAAGAGTCATCAACCTTTTATTGTTCTAATATGTAGAGCCTCTATAGGATTTGAATGACATGCATGAATTAATCCCACTTTTTTGGCCTCCATTGCATTCAATCATTGACTATGAAAACTAGAAAACTTCTCATTACAATTGTTGAAAATAGATTGATACAAGTATGATAAATGTGTTTCAATTATTGTTTTGTCACTAATGTCAAACCTACTATTTTCTAGTAAGACAACTTCTTATATGATTTAAGTACTATGACTTGTTTGATTTATGAAGAGGATTTGATCAAATGATGTAACAATAGCACGTAGAGAAAAGGTTGAGTATGATATGAAGGAGTATAAGAATCAACTAATCTATAGTGATATCATAGTGCATTGACAATCTACTTAAGGTTGCAAAGATTGGTTACACTAAGAAAGTTTAGAAGAATAAGTTAAACAAAGTTTTTCTACCAAGCTTGACCAAGTAGGTAGTAGGTGCTGAGAAAAGTTAGTGCAAGCCGGGCATAAAATCAATTAGAGCTAAGTAAAAGTCTATTTTCGTGTATACTAAGTAAATATTTTACGTCGAGTAAAGTTTAGTTGATTCCAACCACCAGTAAAATTTAGTTCATGCAGAGTGATTTTATAGTGGATGTTGAGGAACACAGTGTGTGTCGAGTATTAGAAGCTAGTTAATGTCGAGTGTCAGCATTATTAGAAAGATCATGAATTTGATAGATCTAAGTTGACAAGTTTGTTTTCTTGGATTGTGTGAGCTATGTCGAAGATAAGATTGATGAGTTGGTGGTATGGAATTCATGATAAACCATTTTGAGGTGAATTCAAAGAGTATGGAAGGAGAAGTTTCTAGAAAGGGATGAAATGAAATAAGGGGTAGACTAATCTATCTTAACCCTAAATTAGATGATGGAGAATGAATGACAAAATATCTTAATTTTCTATTTATAGGGATAGTTGGTTAGAAGCAAAGGTTTTCATATGTGAGAACCTAAAGAAGACAAGGAGTCTAGGGTATTGCTTCATTCAGTGACATAAGTGAAGAGTCTACATTGGTGAGTTAAGAAAGAAGGCTTAAGGGTATGAATGCTTGAAGGGTGAAAAAGCTATCAGAGATGAAGTGTGTGAAAGCCAAGTAGAATGGAGGACTAAAATAGAGATCTATAATCTACAAATGGAGTTGTAAGTTGTTATTAGACCAATCCTTACTGTTACTATCTAATAATTATATCAATCTAGGGTAAATCCTTTGGATTAAGGTTGGCTTAATAGTCATTTGTAAATCTTTTAACCGGGTGACATTCCAAGTGAATGGTCTAAAGTCTTATAACAAGGCTCACTCCTAACAGGGTGATTGAAATCCTTTAACCAAGTCACATTTAACAATGTGTATTGTAACCTTTAATAGGATTGGCCTTTCATAGGGAATTACTTTAGAAGAGTGAGAAAGAGTAGCATGTTACTGGTGGTTTTTCCCAAATTGGGTTTACTAAGCATGTTAAGTGATTGCATAATATTACGGATTCATGCATGATGATAAATATTTTATGGGTTTACTAAGCTATGGAAAGGTTTAATAATACATCTAGACTTTGGATAACTAATTCACCCCCCCTCTCAGTTATTCTAGAGAATTGTAATAATTGGTATCATAGCCATCTACTTAAGAGGACTAATTTGAAGGTACTAGAAGCACAAAGATAAAGATGTAAAAAAGAGAAGTACCCAAGCTTAATATAGATAGCTTTCCTACATGGATAAGTCTAATGAAGTTACACCTTGTAGGACTTGGAGATCATGCACAATCTACCATTACCATTGAGCATGTTGATCCCATTGGAGCCCTAACTGTTGAAGATTTGAAAAAGAAGAAAGAACACAACTAGGCAATATTGGAGATTGCCTTTGTCCTAAGCTATGCTGAGTTTGATGATATCAAAAGTCTTGATAGTACAAAGAAAATATGGGATTCTCTACACACCATCTATGGAGGAGACAAGAATGTTCTAAGATCCAAAGATGAAAGTCTTAGAGGTAAGTTTGATGATATGAGAATGCAAGAAGGTAACAATATTGCTTAATATTTCTCTGGATAAAATTGTTGTTAATGCAATAAGAGGAGCTACTGGTAAAATAGATGATGATATTCTACTAATCAAAGTTTTGAGAACATTCCTACTTATCTATGCTATTAGAGTTTTGGCAATACAAGAAAGAAGATGTGTACCAAAAAATGATCTAACTCTTGAAGGTCTAGTAGGTAGGCTCACTACTGTTGATATATCTAATTTTGATAATTACAAACCTAAAAATATTGAATCTTCTTTCAAAGCTAAGCTATCATTGAAGGAACCTGATGAGAAGAAGAAGAAAAAGACAAAATATGTGTCCAATGATAGTCATATAGATGAGGAGGATGTAGATCAACTTGAAGCACTACTAGCAAGGATATTTCAAAAAGGTAAAGGAAAGTTTAAAGGTAAATTAACTATAATTTGTTTCAATTGCAACAAAGCTAGTCATATTGCTACTAGATGTCCAGAGAAGAGGAACTATAGAGGTGGTGACAAGTACAAAAGTAGAAGAGATGAAGACAAAAAAGATTAAAATTACAAAGGAAATAAGTCTTGCTACATTGTTGAAGAGGAAATGAGAGATGAATTTGATGAACATGATGATGAAGTGGTGTATGTTGCAATGAAGGATGAATATGATGAAGATGAGGCAATTGCACTTGTATCTTGTGTGAACAAGAATGACAAATACATCATTGATAGTGGGTGTTCACATTACATGATTGGAGATAAAAGTAAGTTCATTAACTTGAATTCTTATGATGGAAATAGTGTAAGATTTGGTAATGATGCACCATATTTGATAAAAGGAAAAGGTTCTATCAAGCTCACAAAAAAGATTTTATGTGACAATGCTTACTATGTTGAAGGAATTAACTATAATCCATTTAGTGTGTCATAGTTGAATAATTTAGGATGTAAGGTTGAATTTGAAAATAATATTGCTAAGATATATGATACTGATGGAAAACTGATTGGAAAGGGTGATAAAACTAGGAGTAATCTATTCTACCTTGATATAGAGGATGCTACTTGTTTAGTTGTATAATTTGACGATGTGTGGCTATGGCACAAGAGGTTATGTCATGTTAATTTTGATAGCTTGGTTAATATAAATAACATGGGAAAAGTTAGAGGTTTGCCTAAGTTGAAGAAGCCTAACAATATAATATGCAAACAATGTTAGTTAGACAAGATTACAAAGTTAATTTTTAAGAGTAAAACTCATACCTCTAAAGGAATACTAGAGATTTTTCATACTAACTTGTGTGGACCAATTGAAGTGAAAAGATACAAAGGAGATAAGTACATTATATTTCTTTTTGATGATTATTCTAGAATGATGACATTTATGTTTTTGAAACATAAATCTGATGCTTTCCAAATGTTTAAGTGGTACTTAGCAAGAGTTGAAAATGAAACATGTAAAAGTCTCAAATGCTTGAGATTTGACAGAGGAGTGGAATTTACATCAAATGAGTTTGAGATGTTCTATAATGAAAAAAGAATCAAAAGATAAACATCTAGTTCTAGAACCCCTCCACAAAATGGAATTGTTGAAAGGAGGAACATATTTGGAATGGATTGTACTAGGACATTCATGATGGAGAAAAATGTTGCTTTGAAATACTATAGAGAAGTTATAAGTACAACTGTCTATACTTTGAACCATGTACAAGTCAATAAAGGTACTCATTCAACATCTTTTCAACTATGGTATGGATACTCACCCAATGTAAAATATTTTAAGGTCTTTTGGAAGAAAATACTATAATCTCAAAGATTTTAGGAATTGTAAACTAGATGCAAAAAGTGAAGAAGGTATATTCCTAGGTTATTATACAAGAACTAAAGCTTACAAGTGTTTAAAGACTAACACTAACAAAGTTGTGGAAAGTGAAAATGTGAAATTTGATGAATATACATAAGCATATGAGGCTGAACCTATGAAGGAAACAAAGAATATAAATCATTTGTATATATTTATGAAGGAATCCCTACTAAAGAATATGCTGCAAATCAAGTTACAAACCAATAGAAAGTTTCAGTGAATGCTGAGTCACATACTATGAATGTCGAGTTGCATTAAGGAATCAAGCTACATTTAGGTGCCAAGTTACAAAATTAAGTTGAGGCACATTCTAATTCTAAGATTAGTGTACATGGAAGAAATGCTCAAATACTTGACAGAGATGTACATAGTGATTCAGGAGGTTAAAGACCAAAACAAGAAACCAGAGTTGAACCAAGATTGTCTAAATATGTTAAGAGACATCATCCTACTTCATAAATAATTTGAGATAAAGATGCTAGACCAAAGACAAGGAACAATTTGAGAAACGATACATTTTTGTTGAGCATGAAGGAACCCAAAATAGTGAAAGATGCCTTAGAAGATGTGGACTAGAGTAAGGGCATGGAAGAAGAGATTGAAGAAATTGACAAAAACAAAACATAGACTCTAGTTCCTACACCAGAAGACAAAAATGTGATTGGCACCAAGTGGGTATATAGAAAAAAGTTAGATGTGAATGGTGATGTCACAAGGAACAAGGCAAGATTAATCTGCAAATGATATGCACAAGAAGAAGGAATTGACTATGGAGAAACATTTCTCCTTATTGCTAGATTGGGAGGAGTAAGAACTCTGCTTGCTTATTCTACATACAAAGGTTTCAAATTTTATAAATGGATGTTAAATCTACATTTGTAAATGGTACATTAGAGGATGAAGTTTATATAGAAACTACAAAGATTTGTTGATGTTAAAAATAAAAATATGGTATGTAGATTACACAAAGCTTTATATGGTTTGAAGATAACACTAAGAGCATGGTATGAGAGACTTCATAATTATCTTGCAAAGACTAGACTTGAAAGGATCGATGATAACAATAATTTGTACTTGAAGATAGAAAAAGGAAAAGGTATTTTGTTATTTGAAATTTTGGTTGATGATATCATATTTGGAGGTCAAGATACTTTATGTAAGACTTTTGAAAATGAAATGAAGGAAGAATTTGAGACGTCTGTGTTTGGAGAGATCAAGTTCTTTATGGATTTGCAAGTACACCAGATTAAATATGGTATATACATCACTCAGTCAAAGTATGGCAAGGAGATACTAATTTTTTTTGGATTGGAGGATTCCAAGTCAATAAGTATGGTGATAGGACATAAATTGTCAAAGAATGAGGATTCAGCTAAGGTTAGTCAAACATTATATAGGTCTATGATTGGGAAATTACAATATGTAGTACATAGCAGACCTCCTATTACATTATCTGTAGGAATAGTTGTAAGATTCTTTGCTAATCCTAGGGAGAACCATTTGATGGTTGTAAAAAGAATAATGGGATATCTGAAAGGAACAGAGGAATATGTTCTATACTACAAGAAAAATGAGAAATTTGAATTAAGAGCCTATACTAATGCTGATTGGGCTAGAAATATTGATGACAAAAAGAGCACTAGTGGAGGAGCATTTTTCTTAGGCAATAGGCTAGTTACATGGAATAGCAAGAAACAAAACTGCATTTCACAATCTACTACTGAAGTTGAATATGTTGCTACTGCTGTAAATTGAACAAACATTGTATGGATCAAAAAACTACTCAAAGGTATAAAGGAAGAGATTACTAAACCATTGACACTTTATTGTGATAATACAAGTGTTATAAATATATCAAAGAATCCTGTGATGCATACAAAGACTAAGCACATTGCAATCAAGTATCATTACTTGAGAGAATTAGTTTAAGATAAAGAGGTGAAGCTGAAATATGTTGACACAAAAGAGAATATTTTTGAAATCTTTACAAAGGCATTAGACAAGGATGCTCATGAGTATCTAAGAGGTAAAATAGGGGTGATACCCTAATCAAAGACTATCTAAGAAATAAGAGGAGTAACTTGCATCAAACAAGTTAATTAACATATGTTACACATTGATGTAGTGGATCTTACTTTAGGAGCTGCCAAAACTAATCAAAGTGCTAGAACTACAAATTAGTTACAAGAAATGTGACTTAGGGAGAAATTGAAGAAGTTCATATCTACAAATTAAGATGGAAATTCTTTGGCATTTTTTTCAAAGAGGGAGAAATCCTACCACATAGTATAAAGGAGAAATTCTAACTACTGAAAGAGAAAGTGTATTTTCTAATTACATCTATCTAGCAAGAGGAAGATAATGTAGAGGGAGATATAAGAAGTAATTCAAAGGGTCTCATAAGGATGAGTTGATTGTCTATTGATCAAAACAAAATAGAGTTTTGTAACATATTTAGAAGATGAAGTTGCTAATAGAGGGAGAGATTTCAATACAAGGAATTATTTTCTTTTTGATATTTTGTTGGTCTTATTGATTAATCTGAGTCAGTTTGGTTGACTAGCTTAGTTTTCTATCAATACCAAAGAGTAATATTATTGAAAATAAATTGATACAAGTATGATAAATGTGTTTAATTAATTTTTTTTTTGCTAATATCAAACTTGCTATTTTATGGTAAGGTAACTGCTCATATTACTTAAGTATTATCACTGGTTTGATTGATGAAGATGATTTGATCAAATGATGTAACAATAGCACCCAGAGGAAAGGTTAAGTTATGATCTGAAAAGGAGTACAAGAATCAACTAAGACAGTGATATCATAGTGCATTGATAATATACTTAAGGTTGCAAAGATTGGTTACGCTAAGCAAGTTTAGAAGAACAAGTTAAAAAAAGTTTGTCTACAAAGCTTGACCAAGTGCACTATAGATGTCGAGAAAAGTTAGTGCAAGCTAAGTAGAGAATCAGTTGGAGCTGAGTAAAAGTCTATTTTAATGTATGTCGAGTAAACTAGTGGATGTCAAGTACAGTTTAGTTCATGCTAAGCACTAGTAAACTTTAGTTCATGCTATGTGATTTTATAGTGGATGTCGAGAAATGTAGTATGTGCTAAGCATTAGAAGTTAGTTAATGTCGAGTGTCAATATTATTAGAAAGATTGTGAATTTGATAGATCTAAGATGATATGTTTATTTTCATGGATCATGTGAACCTTGCAGAACATAAGACTGATGAGCTAGTGGCACAGAATTCATGGAAAACCATTTTGAGAAAAATTCAAAGAGTATTGAAGCAAAAGTTTCTAGAAAGGGATGAAATGAAATACGGGGTAGAGTCATTGAATCCTACCTAATCTATCCTAACCCTAAATTGGATGATGGAGAATGAATGACAAAATATCTTAATTATCTATTTATAGGAATGGCTAGTTAGAAGCGAAGGTTGTCATATGAGAGAACCTAAGGAAGAAAAGGAGTCTAGGGTATTGATTCATTTAGTGACCTAAGTGAAGAGTCTACATTGGTGAGTTAAACAAGAAGGCTTAAGGGTATGAATTCTTTAAGGGTGAACAAGCTATCAGAGTTGAAGTGTGTGAAAGCCAAGCATTATGGAGGACTAAAATAGAGATCTATAATATACAAATGGAGTTGTAAATTATTATTAGATCAAGCCTTTTGGTACTCTCTAATAATTGTATTATTCTAGGGTAAATCCTTTGGATTAAGCTTGACCTAACAGTCATTTGTAAATCCTTTAACTAGGTGACATTCTAAGTGAATGGTCTAAAGTCCTCTAACAAGGCTCACTCCTAATAGGGTGATTGAAATCCTTTAACCATGTTACATTTAATAGTGTGTATTATAATCTTTAATAGGGTTGGCCTTTCACAGGGCATCACTTCATAAGAGTGAGAAAGAGTAGCATATTATTGATGGTTTTTCCCAAATTGGGTTTTCGCATAAATCATTGTCTCAATTGTGTTATTGAACCTGTTATGTTTCATGTTTACATTACTACAAATTAATTTGGCAGTAACCTACAAGTTTTAATTGATTTCATAATCTTATGGATGCATGCATGATGATAAATGTTTTACAGGTTCACCAAACTGTGAAAAGTTTTTATAATACATCTAGACCTTGGATAACTAATTCACCCCTCCTCTTAGTTATTCTAAAGAATTACAACATGCAATATCATTCATATTCATTATAATATAAATTGTTATTAATCTACTACTTTCCAATGCACAGGTTTTATTATTTTGCTAGATTGACCTTACAACTGCTACTGGCTTCTAACCTTATAATTTATACTATTGGAGTGCTAAAGCACAAAAATCTAGAGGTCATGTTTTAAAAAGGTTGTATATAACCCTATATATGATTCCACCAATCATTTAACTATAATTTTTAAGACTTTAATATGTCTCCTTAGGAATCAACTCTCAAATGTTGAAGCACTGCTAATTCATTGAAATGGGAGGGTAGTGATGGCATAAAATATTGGTAAGTGAGCAATGCCTTGTGAAATTCAAGATTGGACATTACTCTGATGAAGTTTTGTGTGATATTATGCCTATGGATTGTTGTCATTTTTTTTGGGTAGACCTTGGCAATATGATAGATATGCTATACATGATGGAAGATTGAATCAATATACTCTTTGGGTGAATGGGAAGAAAAAAATATTGTTGCCTTTAATTGAAAGTCCAGATGAGGTCAGTTGTATTGCTATAAAAATTTGTATAGTTAATGGAAAACAATTTGAAAAGGAAATGAAAAGGAACCAAGTTTGTTTTGCTATAATTCCTAGAGCACCGAGTTGTGTACCAACAAATAGAGTTGACTAAGTACCAGTTAGTGGTGACTGAGTGACAATAGAAACTAATGAGAATCGAGTACTAGAAGAAATTGTTGAATTGTTGAATGAGTATAAAGAGATTGTTTCTGATGATATTCCTAATATGTTACTTCCAATGAGAAGTATAAGTCATTGTATAGATCTGATTCTTGGAGCTAGTTTGCCAAAAAAAACACCATATAGATTGACACCTACAAAGAATGAAGAACTTAATAGACAAGTGCATGAGTTGTTATAGAAAGGTTTGATCAAAGAAAGCTTGATTCCATGTGGTGTACCTACTGTATTAGTACCTAAAAGGAATGGAGAATGGAGAATGGAGAATGTGTATTGATTCCAAAGACATTAACAAGATAATAGTGAAATATAGGTTTCCTATGCTGAGGATGGATGACATGATGGATTGTTTGAGTGGAGCAAAGTATTTTACCAAGATTGATTTGAAGAGTGGCTATCATCAGATCAGAAGTAGAGAAGGTGATGAATGGAAGACTACTTCCAAGACAAAAGATGGTTTGTATGAATGGTTGGTTATGCCTTTTGGTTTGACTAATGCACCTAGTACTTTCATGAGGTTGATGAATGAATTTTTGAAAAGATTCTTGGGTAAATTTGTGATTGTTTATTTGGATGACATTCTGATATTTAGTAAGACTAAGGAAGAAAATCTTGAGCATATTAGACAAGTATTGTAGAGGTTGACAGAGGAAAAGTTGCTGATTAATCTCAAAAAGTGTTCTTTTATGCAAGAGGAGATTGTGTATTTGGGGTTTGTGATTTCAGCTAATGGTTTGAAGATGGATCCTGAGAAGGTTAAAGTAATTTTGGAGTGGCCTACACCTTAGAATGTGGGTGAGGTAAGATCATTTAATGATTTGGCTAGTTTTTATAGGAAGTTTATAAAGAATTTCAGTTGAGTTTGTAATGCTATGACTGAGACAATGAGGGGAGATAAAAAGGAATTCAAGTGGACACATGGAGTTGATAAAATTTTTGAGACTTTGAAACAAAAGGCTTCTGAATTACCTATATTGGCTTTGCCTAATTTCAACAACGTATTTCAAGTTGAATGTGATGCAAGAGGTAATGCAATAGGAGTTGTGTTAAGTCAAGAAGGTAAACCTGTTGCTTTCTTTAGTGAAAAGTTGAATGATGCTAAAAGGAAGTATTTTGTTTGTGATCAAGATTTTATGCTATTGTTCAAGCCTTTAAGAAGTGGAGACTGTTGGTCTGACTTTTTGTGTAGTAAAAGTTTTCAGTTAAATCATAGAAAAGTCAAATGTTCTATTCCTAAGTGAAGCATAGGGTTTTGGATAAATCATCCATAAGAAATAATCGTCATATAAACCCTATATCATTTCTATTCATAAATTGTCGGGCGCAAAATTTTGAATTTTCAAAAGAGACAAATATGCTATCATATTCCTTTTCTTTTCTCCTGGGTTACCTTTCTTCCTATTTGTCCCAACCGTCAGATCTGACTAGATCTACCATTGGTGTTACCTCGCTATGACAAGTTGCATGCTTGTTAAGTATAGCAAGATAACGAGTATTGAGTATTTTAAGCGACGAGACCGTAAAGTGAAGATGCGGCAATCGGAGATTTTCTTATTAAATGATTTATTGTGCAGGTACACTTTGCAAGTCATCGCCCAAAAAGGGTAGGGACCCACTAGAATATCTGACATTAGAGCCAGAATGATGGTTTTTTCGGATGTTCCACTACCTCGCTATTGGAAAATTTAGGCACTTCACCGTTAGCGAAGTAGCGAGGCCACATGAAAATCTGAAAATGATGACATTGCATCTTTCTTGTATCATAATTACACCAGGTGGCATGACCAGTCATAAATACCGTTGTTAGAATCAATTTTAATTAACAGAAGTGATTGCTGGGTAACCCTTGCATTTTCTGGCACGAAATCCTTTTAAGTGTCGGAGCTCGCTACCTCGCTATCAGAAAATTCAAGTGCTTCACCATTAGCGAGTTAGCGAGGCCTCGTAAAGTGGTAAAAGATCGGCAAGATCTTTGATGACGTGGAATGACAGATGACTATGATAAATTTTGACATGTTCCAACTATGCAAAGATCTGATTCTCATTAATACCTATCTGACTGAATGTACAAAAAATCCTGAACGTCAGCTTGAAGTGGATCAACGAAGCTCACTACCTCGCTATGACAAGTTGCATGCTTGTTAAGCCATGCGACATAGCAAATATAAATCAGGAGATCTTGTGTTTCTTCTTCACCTTTGATTTGGTAAGTGATCAGCGGCTGTCGTCTCCTCTCTATGAAGAGTTGCAAGGGAGATAATTATAGCGACATAGCGAGTTGGGCCCGCTGCCTTCTTTCTTAAGAAGCCCTGTAGCGTATCTTTCGATCATTTCTTGATTTGATCAATGATTGTCGCCGCTTCGCTATGGCAAGGTGCTTGTTCTTTATGCATAACGAAGTAGCGACATGCTGACATGTGTTCTCTATCGTTAGTGGGTCCAAATATAAGCACCATCAAAGAAAGAATTCTGTACGTGGCAAGTTCTCATTGGGTAAAATAACTAACATGGAAAATATAACTCCTAGTTGTTCTCTCTGTACCCCATGATCGTAGGATCTTTGAAGATCGACGGCACAATTTTAAATGAAAAATGTAATGCCACTCTCTGTATTAATTAGACAAGAAAGCTTCGTCCGTGAGGAAAAACAGAGTATAATATAGAGAGATTTCATCAATTTCATTTCACACAAGAAAAGATTTGGAGCCATTCTTGTGCAGAAGCCATTACTGAAAGAAAAGCGTGCCAAGGTTTGATAAAAATTGTCAAGTTGTCTGTTCGTGGAAAATTTGCAGGAATATAGAGGAGAACAGAGACAGAATTCAAGTAAGTAAAACTACCATCATCTTCGTGAGCTTTTAAGTTCTAAAAAGATAGCCCAAGATGCCTCCGAAGAAGGGATTTACAGGTGCAATAAACTACTTGGATAGAAATGTGCATGATGATTTGCTTGAGTTACTTCCTCAGTCTACTGTAGAAACGGTGCAAGTTAAGAGGTTAACCTCACTAAACCCTAGGCTAAGGATAGCTGATGGATTGTATGATAAGGGTAATTGGGTTCAGGATGCTCAAACTTCTCAAACTGGTTTGAGTTTATTCAAAAAATGGTTTGTGGAAAGGAAGTTATATGCCCCTCATGCCAATATATGGAATTTTGATCTTGGAAAGCTTGTTGTCCCCAGTGTGTTTATGGATTTTGACCTGCTTGAAGCTATAGCAAAAAATTATGACCAAGCCACTAAGGTAGTGAGAAGAATGGATGGTGAGGCTTTAGTTACCATCAGTCCTGAGGAGATTAGGAAGGTTTTCAGTCTGGGACCTCTCACCATGTATCATGTGCCCATTAATTTGATAGAGTTAGGAAAAGAATATATATCCAAAAGGGATGTAGTTAGACAGGGTGCACTGAAAGCCCACATAGGCTGGATTGGAGGCCTCCCAACCATAACATCATCTTCTAAAGAACCTTTCAAGAAATCATGCTTTAATGCTAGGGGAGTAGAGATATATAGGACCCTGTGCAGAGTCTTCGGAGAGGGTGAAGAAGATTTTATTCCGGTGAGCTTCATGTATATGATCACCCAAATCTCCTCTTTTGGTGTGGAAATAATTTTTGATTTTGCATCTTACTTGGCTAATGAGATTCACCAGGGATTGGTGGGGATTGCTAAGGGCAAGGTTGAAAAGGTTTGGGGTCAGTACTCCCTATTGATGCATATGTTTCTTTTTAAAGGGGCCACTTATTTTGGTAAAGAAATGGTTTTAAATAGGGAACAAGAGGGGGAGGCACTGCCAGTCCAATTATGGAGTGCAGACATGACTTGGGAAGCGGAAAATGCTAGCTTTGTTAGATTTGATAGGCACTTTGCCTCCAAACTAAGATGCCTCATATTGAGTGATAATCCCAGAATTCCTAAGGCATTGATGCATCTTGTTAGGCCTATGGACAAACCCCATAATCTAAAAGTTTCACATAATTGGGGAGATATTATCCCATATTCAGTCTCAACTGTCATCAGGGTCTATGGATTCAAAGGAACACCCCATGTACTACCCTATCAGGTACCTTTAAAGGTAGGGATAGCTGAATTTTTGTGGCAGTTGGGAGGAGTGGAGGAGCCCTTTTTGCACAAAAGGGGGACAGGATCAATTTTTTCTACTTGCACTATAGCCCACTAGTTTGTGATAACTAAAGAAGGATGGATCTTTCTCCACAAAATTTTGGATCAATATAAGATGGTAGTGTCTCATGCTCATTTTTGTGATACAGAAGGCTTCTTTAACTCGGCTCTTAGATTTAGAATCAAGCTTCGTCCAGTTCAGCATGAATTCTATTTTTCTGAAGATATAATAAGAAATGAATATTCTCTCCATGAGCAAGAAATAAAGAAAGAAAAATGGAGAGTCTATTCAAAAGTTTTGGAATTCATTAATTGTTTTGACAAAGATTACAGTCATCTTAGTAATGCTACAACCAATGCAGATAAGATAAATAAGCTCATGAGTACTTTCTCTGAGATAATGGAAGTAATGAATGAGAAGAAACAACATTTTATTGATTCTTTTCCAGATAAACCCAGAGAGGTTATGAGAAAATTGGGTTTCACCCCCAACATTGGAATGGGTCCACTGGTGGTACGAAAGAAGATAGGATATACTATTGTTCGGCAGCAAGTGCCCATTGTACACAAAGAAAAACAAATAGTTGAATCCACCAGTACTGTCCTGGAAGAAAGACCCCCTAAACCTTCTCCCAAAAGAAGAAAAATAATAAGGGAGGAAGAATCCCCTGATGAAGGTTACTCACCTTCTCAAACCCCAATGAGAATTGAGGAAGAACAACTCACCAATGAGCAATTCGAACAAATGGGGTCACAAGGAGAAATTTTTGTTACATAAGCAGAAATTAATGAAGGGAACCCCCAGGAACCTCCTGTGCCAAGTTTTGAATTAATTATAGCAGATTTCAGAGGAAGGGAATTGGACCCTATTTTGGAACAAGCCAGTCAGCATTTTTTGTCTGATAACAGTTTTGTAAGATCTAGGGCTTTCCATCAGTTTGCATGGAGGATAAACATGCACATTTTTGAGCAAAGGTGTAAGAATATGAAAACAGAACATCCAGAAATGGATGAGACCTCCATTCAAAATCAAATAAAGGAACAAATGGTGCAAGAGTTCCAAAATATAACCCCTGATGAGGGTAGACAGATGGTAAAAAATGCTAATGTTTTATTATTGCCCAATTGGGATATTGCTGATGCATTAATTTTTAATTCTGTATCAAATAATTTAGGACTCCAGGATCCAAATAAAGAGGAATTCTTGGGTACAAAATTCAGCAATGATCAAGCTACCCTTGTTATGTGGTCCCTGAGAAGAGGATCCAGGACTACTTCATCACAGCCTGATGATTCAGGACTAACAGGGAGTATCATTGTAAGGAGAGTTGCTGATACTTCAAATGTACAAGCAGCCCACATGAATGTAGATTATTCTAAATTTGCCTTGGCTACTGCAGAAAGAGAAGAGAAGGAAATGATTGATATGCACAATAAATATGAAATAGTGGTGGATGCTTATAATCAAGAGGTAAAAAGGAGAATTGAGCTGGAAAACAGGGTATCTCAATTGGAGAAGGTACTTGGAAAGAAGAAAGTGGGAGAATCTAGTACACTGAGAATTGCATATCCTCCACAGTCGTCTATGGGATTAACCCCTATTATTGAGATACCTGACACCCCTGAAAGACCCCAATTCTATACTGTAGACGAATTTGAAGCAGAAAAAACCAAATTACATGAGTGGCAGATAGAATTTAGAAATCAGCAGGAAGAGAAATGGAAGCAGGGTGTAACATATTTGAGGGATAAAATACAATGGTCAAATTTTTATGATCAGTTGACAAGGATTGTAACCCTCATGGATAAGTTGAATAAAGAAAAGGATGGACTAGATTCTCTTGCATAGAAATGGAGATAGAGAAATAATGATGTTACAATTATATGTATATCTACAGTCCAAATGCCTTATCATCAGGTTGAAAAGATTTTTGATTTATTGAATAAATTAGATAATTTTGAGAATGAAAGAGATTCTTTACAGAGAAAATTGATACTCTATTTTTCAAAGTATCTTGCTGAAAAATTCACCCTATTTCCTTGTTCTTTAGAATCTGTTGATACAGTAAAGGAAAAAGGAAAATGGATAAAGGAAATGGATGAATTATTCGATAACAGAATAATAAACATCATCAGTGAGACTGGCCATTGGTTTTGGGCAAAGACAAATGAGGAGCTGGTAAAAGTACAATTTTATTATACTGCTATAAGAAAAGAATTTGATGATTTAGAGGAAAATGCAAATTCTTTAATAAAGATACAAAGAGAAATCTTAAGTTTTGATTGGCCAGATGATGATACTTTTAATAGATGGAAGAATCAGTTTAGTGAACAGATATCAGGAGATAATGAGGAAGAAGATGTAAGAGTAATAGTTACTTTTGTAATCAGCAATGATGACATGGAAAATCCCCAAGTTAAAGTGAGTTTGCAGGTAACAAAAGATGATACATCACTTACAGACCTCGTGGGTATGTACTCTAAAGATGAAGAATGATTGTAAGATCAGATTACAACAACTGAGAAGCATAACAGAAAGGGACCTGCCAAGAAATGCTGTTGTAATTAACCTTTTTGTTATTGTTGTTTTTGTCTTTCTTTAGAAGGACACCTATCACCTTCTTTAGCCTGAAGCTTGTTGCATCTCACACTATTTAAGTAAGATCCCAAGGCTAAAGAATGGTCCAAATCCTGTTTTTACTATGTATTGTGTTTAGTCCTATGTTTGGTCCAAACTTTTGGAAAGCAAGTTTGTAGTATACTTTTCTGTCAAAATCTCTGAGATATAGATGAATGTAGAAAGAACTATGCTTCTTTTCTGAAGGTCTTTCTAGGTCTATTGTAAAGGATATACCATTTTCAAAGGAAATGAATACAAATTATGAACTCTCCCCATATCGGTTCTTTTTGAATTTTGTCTCCTTTTGAATACTTAGCTACCTTGATGTTGTGTGAGTAAAAGCTTATGCAATTGATTGCAATATAGTAATGATGTACATCCATTTGTTATTGTTGTTAATTCAATGGATTAAATAAAGGCTTTGATGAATTTGATGAGGTTGCTTAGGTGTTAAAAAGGATTTTTGAATGATAAATTCTGGTAAGAATTGCTGATAAGAATTTGTTGCAAAGCAACAAATTAGATCTAAGAATTTACTATAGACTCTGAATCCCTAATGGATTAGGTACTGATCGAAAGTATTTCAGCCAAAAGAGAAGTATATTATGACTGGTTTTTCCAAAGTACATCATAAAATCAATTTTTACTTTTATTTCCTGTAAGATATTCGAAGTTGGCTAGCACTTGCCTGCATGGATCGTTTTAGCCTCATTTAGCCATTGTTGTTGGATACATCTGCAGAGCTATAGAAGATTTCTTGGCCATATCTGTTCAAGGGATGTGTTTATCAATTTGGTAAGATTTACGTATATGTTTGAGGACTTAGAGATGAGAATCAAAATGAAACTAAGAATAATTCTCATACAATTGTTCCATCTTTGAACCATCCCTGGGTACACCCGCCCTGGTTTTTACAAAGCCAAAAGAGTAGAATACCGTCTAAGGTTTCGTTGAAGTTGGGTCCTAGTACTTTGCATATGTAAGTGATAATGAGAATTGGCTATTCTTTAGGTTGTGTATGTACTGATATCTAGGTATTAAGCCTTTTATCGCTTAGTAGTTTTAGCACTATTTTAACATCATAATAAAACACCAACAGAGACATTATTTGATTCCTAAGGAGTTTGTGTTGTATACTGATCATAAAGCTTTACAGTACTTAGGAAGTGAACATTAATTGAATCAGAGACATATGAAGTGGGTTGAGTACTTGCAGAGTTTTACATTTGTGATCAAGCATAAGAGTGTAGTTACTAACAAGGTTGCTAATGCATTGATTAGAAGACATTCTTTGTTGACCAAAATGAAGGTTGAAGTTCTTGGTTTTGACAAAATGAAAGAGTTGTATGATGCCGATCTTGATTTTTCTAAGGTGTAGAGAGAGTGCAGAGCACCAAATCTGACAAATCACATAAGTAAGTATGATGAGTATTTCATTCAAGAAGGTATGTTGTTCAAAGGTATTTAGTTGTGTATTCCTAGAAGTTCTATGAGGTTGAATTCGATTAAGAAAAAGCATAGTGAAGGATTGGCTGGACAGTTTTGAATTGATAAGACATTGAATTTTTTGAAAGAGAAGTATTATTGGCGACGAATGTATAAGGATGTTTAGAAAATTTTAAAGAGTTGTGGAGTTTGGCAAGTTGCAAAAGGGGTGAGTCAAAATACTAGTTTGTATACACCTATTACTATTCCTGAGAAACCTTGAACTGACATTAGCATGGATTTTGTTCTTGGATTGCCTAAGATAGTGAAGGGGTATGATTCTATATTTGTTGTAGTGGATAGATTTTCTAAGATGGCTTGTTCAATACCATGTAAGAAGACATTAGATGCTAAGCATGCTGCTAAACTTTTCTTTAAAGAAATTGTGAGATTGCATGGATTACCAAGAAGTATTATTTCTGATAGAGATAGTAAGTTTGTTGGTTATTTTTGGAAGAATTTGTGGAAAAAAGATGGGTACTGAGCTGAAGTTTAGTTCTACATTCCATCCATAGATACATAGATAGATAGATAGAGGTTGTGAATAGAAACTTGGGTAATTTGCTGAGATGTTTAGTTGGAGACAAACCAAGTAATTGGGAAATGGTATTAGCACAAGCTGAGTTTGCATAAAATAATTCTGCGAATAGAAGTATAAGGAAGACACCTTTTGAGATTATTACTAGAACGCATCCTAGAGGTATATCAGATTTGAGAGATGTTGTTGGTGAAGAGAAGAGAAGTGCTATAGGAGAAGAATTTGTTGATTTTATGGAGTCTTTTCATAGGGAAGTGAAGTTGAGATTGGAATAAAGTAATTAGAAGTATAAGGAGAATGTTTATCAGTCTAGAAGACATCATGATTTTCAAGTTGCTGATGAGGTGATGATTCATTTAAAGAAAGGAAGATTTCCTATTGAAACATAGAGTAAGCTGAAGATGAAGAAATTTGGACCTTGTAAGTTCTTGAAGAAGTTCTATAGTGGCAATGCTTCTGAAGTTGAGTTACCTGATGACATGGATATGTCTCCTATATTCAATATTGCTAATCTATATAGGTATTATATCAGAGAATTGGTAAGAGCACAAGAGGAAAAGATTACTATGAGTATTTGGTGAAGTGGAAGAATAGACCTATTGAAGATGCTACATAGATTTCTCAATCTGAGTTGGATTCATCTCAGGTTGTGACACTTTCATGATTTAGGAGAATCATTTCTCTAGCCCTAGTTGTTTGATTTAGGAGCATCTTGGGTTTCTTTGCAGTCTTGCATTTTTATTCTTTCTACCAGTTATTACCGAGTACCTATTTTTAGTTGATGCCAAGTTGCCAATTTCCTTTGATTGTCAAGTTCCAGTGTCTAGTTGCTATTTAGTTCTAGTTTCTACCGAGTTCTAGTTTCCAGTTACTACCAAGATCTAGTTACTATTGAGTTCTAGTTTCCAGTTGCTACCGAGTTGTAGTTGCTATCGACTTCTAGTTTCTTGTTGCTATCGAGTTTGCAGTTGTTGCCTAGTGATTTCTTTAGATGCCAAGCTCGTATGGGTGCTGAGTGCCAAAGTTCTAGTATGTGCTAAGTTGTCATGTGTTTGTTTATTGATTTTTCTGGTTCCAATTTGGATTGACTTGGCTCACATTTAATTTTTTTTTTAGTTAGTTAATATCTGTCATGGGCCGACTTGTGGCTTTTCTAGGATCTAAAATCTTTTGTAAGCCATTTTGGCAAGTATTTAAGGAAGTCTTAGGTTGAGTTTAGAGAGTAAGAAGTTAAGGAAGAGGAGTTGGTTGGTAATGAGGAGCGAGAAGCTAGAGGTCAAATCATGAATTTGAAGTTTATGATTTGTAATTGACCATAACCTAGAAGGCCTTATAGCTGGGCATGTATGTTGATATTTTCATAAATCAATAAAGACATCTTGTTTTCCCTCCTTGGTGCTAGATTTTATGGTGTGTTTCCAATATGTTATCTCTTGTAGGTCAGTTTGGATAGCTGGATGCCCTTTGACCCTAGTTATTCTCTTCACTTGCCTACATCAATAAGACCCATCTCTTTGCATTCAAACATTCCAATCACCCTTGCATAATTATTTAATGTCCCTAAAATTTAATGAAACTAAGAGTTGAATGTACAGTAAAATGATGTGCATTTGTGAATAGGCAAGTGCAAGCTTCCCCAACTTGGATGAAAAATCATCACATCGACAAATGGCCAGATGACAAAACTTCAACAATAATCATGATGTCCACATAGTCAACAATGGAAGATCCTTCGTAAGAAGCTTTTTGTCTCTTGTAATTAATGAAAATTAAAAATATTTTTTACCAACACTTCTTTTTCCTAATTTTTTTTCTAACTTTAATGGGATACTTTCCACTAGAGTATCCCATATTGAAGACATATGAACACCTCCAAAGGTACTCACAAAATTTTAACATCTATGAGAACCCCATTATAGGGTTTTAGGAAATTATTTTATTTTTTTGATAAGCAAATGTTTTTTTAGGCTACTAGAAATCTAAATGCCAACTCAAGTCAATTTTGGAAGCTCCATCATTGGGATTTCTTTCTATTTACATTTAGGTTTTATAACTTGTTGAGTTTAAAAAAAGGTCAATATATGTTAATTCCTAATTATTGTTGGAAGTAACATTTGGAAAGGATGGAATTTTTCTTTACTTTTTAAAACTAGTACATTCACTTAAAATCAGAATGTTAAATGTTTATAATGCATACCATGCATATATATATCTATGAATGCCTTCTTTATGTTTCATTTTTACAATGGATTTCATATTTTGGGTTGCAAAAGAGTAATTCCAAAATCAAGTTATTAGTTTAAGTTAGAGAATTCATTAAGCTAGAAAAATATGACAAACTATATCCTCTTTAACCTAGGAAAATGTGAAAAACTATAATATCATGTAGTATGTATATTTTTTTTGAAGCATGGCCTATTTGTTGAATTATTAAACCTAATGCTAAAGATTTGAAGATTAAAACTATTGATATATGATTGAAAAGATCATTTGAGTAAGAAAATTGTTGAAGAAGATTGTGTATTTCAATCATTTTTTTGTAACTGATGTCAAACCTATCACATGTTGGTAAGACAATTGCTTATATGTTTCAAGCACTATCACTTAGTTGATTGATGAAGAGGATTTGATAAAAAAGATGTAAAAAAAGTACCTAGAGGAAATTTTGAGTTATGATTATGTATTGAAGTGCAAGAATCAGTTAAGACAATGATAACATAATGTATTGATGATCTACTTGAGGTTGTAAAATGACTAGCTACACTTAGAAAGATTAGAAGAATAAAATTAAACAAAGTTCATTTGCCAAGCTTGACCAAGTTGTTAAAAGGTTCCAAGAAAAGTTAGTGCAAGCCAAGAAAAAATTTAGTTGGAGCAGAGTGAAAGAAATTTCTAGTGGATGCCAAGTAAACTAGTAGGTGTCGAGCAAGTTAGTAGATGCCAAGTGATTTTACAATAGATGCCAAGCAACATAGTATTTTCCAAGCATTAGTAAATTGATAATGCTGAGCTATTGCATTATGAAAAAGATCAAAGATTTTTCAAATCAAAGCCAAAAAGTTTTTTTTCTTGGAACTTGTAAATTAGGAGGAAGATAAGATTGATGAGCTGGTGGCATAAAATCTTATGTAAATTTTTTTGTAGGCGAATTCAAATGGATTTTAGGAGAAGTTTTCAGAAGAGACAAGATATGAGGTAGATACATTGTATCCTACCTAATTAATCAAAAACCCTAATTTTGGTGATGGATAATGAGTGGGAAAAGTGTTCTAATTTCCTATATGTAGGGATGTCTGGTCATGAAGCAAAGAGTTAGAGGTTGGAGAGTTTTGATGCAAAAATCTAACAAGGAGAAAGAAGAGGGTTTGCTTCATCAAGTGACCCAAGAGAAGAAGTTTGCAATAGTGAACTAAGCAAGAAGGCTAAATAAGGATGAATGCTTGAAGAGTGAACAAGCTATTAGAGCTACAAATATTGGAAGCCAAGAAGAGATGTGGACTAAAAAGTGATTTGTAATTTGCAAGTAAGGTTGTAAGTTGTATCAGATCAAAGCTCTACTACTACTCTCTAACAATTGTATCAGATTAGGGTAAATCCTTTGCAAAAGGTTTGATTTAACAGTCATTGGTAAATCCTTTAATAGGGTGGCATTCCAAGTGAATGGCCTAAAGTCCTTTAACAAGGCTCACTTTTAATAGGGTGATTGAAATCCATTAATCGAGTCACATTTACCAGTGTGTATTGTAACCTTTAACAGGGTTGGCCTTCAATAGGGCATCACTTCATAAGAGTGAAAAAGGAGTAGCATGTAACTGGTGGTTTTTCCCAAATTGAGTTTCCATGTTAAATCATTATGTCAAATGTGTTGATGGATATGTTGTGTTTTATGCTTTCCATTTCTGCATATTGATTTAACAGTAACATATCAGTTTTGATTAACACACGATGAATGCATGCATGGTTAAGAATGTTTTATGGGTTCACTAAATTGTGAAAAGTTTTATTTGTACATCTGGACCTTGAATAACTAATTCACCATCCCTCTTAGTTATTCTAAAAGAACACTAACAAAACCTACTTAAATTCTACACAAGAACCAAAATTTGTATTACCTAGTTTATTATAGGTATATTACATTAATGTGACTACTACAAGTGTATGGTATTTACATGGAATAAAAAATAGTAATATAAAATATGTATTCTCTTGTCACATGAGTAAGTTATTAAAATGAATATTCAACACTCCCATTATTTATTAGGATGGCTATGTCCCTAAAACACTTATATTAAACATCAATGATAATAATAACATTTAAGGTGGCTACAACCTCTAGAAACTTGATGATCAATGTTTTTTCACACATAACTAGATCCATTCAACAATAAAATTGATGTGTGTATATATATGTATGTATATGTATGTATGTATATATATACATATATATATATACATATACATATGTATGTATGTATATATATTTATATTATATATATGTATATACATATACATACATATATATATGTATATATATATATATAATAAAAGTAATCAAGTCAAGGTCGTAGAGAGTTAATCAATCAAAGACCTCGTTTAGTTTCTTAGAGAGAAGTATTCAATTCTCAAAGTTGTGTAAACTAAGTGATGCCTCAGATATAAAAATATAATTGTTCAAAGTGAGGCATGCTGATTGCAATGATTCAGATGAAGTTTCTCCTTCCATATGGAAGAAAATCCTGGAGTTCCACAAAGAAGCTAAGGATCCAAGAGTTACAACAATTTGGCATGTCTTTGCACTTAGCAAATGCAGTTTATAGATTTTTATAGATTTTGGATCACCCCCCAATTTGGTATCTAATATTCATTCAAGTTGCTTCTTTTTCTACTTTGGCAAGTGCCTCATCAAATTTTTCTTTCCTTCTCATTTTAGGTAATGGTATATTAATGCTTCAAATATGCAAAATAGTTAGTTACAAAGATGCCTATAGTTTGATCTTCGTATTCGAAAAATAGATCAATAGTTAAAATGAAGAGAAGAAAGAACATTCAATTTGTTTTTTTTATTTAATAATAGATTTTAATTTATACAACAACTTGACTCAACAACATTCCTAAATGAGCGCTAATTAGACTGACAACAAATGACTTCATGATTGACAACACACACAAACTTGACAACTAATTAAAACTTATGGGCACCTAACTCAAACACATTTACAATAAGAACTTGATTCAAACTAGAAATCTTTGATTAAATCCTAAACTAAACTTGTTTTTCTAACAAATCAACAGGGCTTGCCACATGTGCAACAATTATTATTGATTACCGTTGGAATGTGACAACTAAAGGAAACATTATCTAAAAAATTTACTTTGAAAATATGTCATAGATGAGTAAGAATTTATCATAGTTATGTAGCTATAATATAGCTTCAAAAAACCATTGGACACCTCATCTCCACATGAAATATCTCATAAACGATGTCAAGCTTCCAGAATTTCAGATATTCCCAAACTATTTGAGCATCCATCTAACCTCTACTACATTCTTTCCTATTTTCAGAGCATAGACTTATTCAAAATAAAACAAGATCTTCATTTTTAATGCTATCATCATCACTAATAACATTAGGTGATTCAACATGAACAAGTGTTTATTGATTCTTTAATTTTACCTTTGAGAAGGTCATTTGCATGAATTTTACAATTCATTCCAATATGTCCTACCTTTTTACAATAGACACATTCAATTTCATTCTTATCATAAATTCTCTTTCCCATATTATTCTTTGAGTATAATGCATGCATGAGGTGAGTATTTTCTCTTGAATCTGCTATAACTATTCTTTTTCCTTCAACCAAGAATGCTGAAATCACATATTCTAAAGTCTGTGAAGACATTTGAAAAAGAGTAAAAAAACCATTGTTATATTTTGAAGCCAAACTATTTAGCAAGATAGCTTTAGCATCATCCTTATCAATTACAATATTGGAACTTCACCAAGTTGTTTGATTAGAGATCTCAAATTACTAATGTGGTTAGACATAGTAATTTCATTAGACATTTTAAAACTAAATAGCTGCAACTTCAAGGAAAATTTTGCAATTTTTTTTCCCTCTCCAAAAAACTTAGTGAGTCCATCCCAAATTTGTTTAGATGATTTCTCTAAATCAATATGATGTATTTCTAACCTTTGCTTTCCCAATCAATATTCTTTTTAGCATATGCAGGTACTAATTTAGTGCCATTAACTATTCCCCACAAACTTTTATTCATTAGTTGCATTTTGATTTTGACTTTCCATGTATGAAAATTTTGACCATTATATTTTTCTACAAGCGTATCCATTTTCAAAATTTCTAAAATAAAACATGAAAATACCTTCCAATGTTGCACAACAACAAAATTTGTAGTAGCATGACACCCTCATTCTCACATCAACAACATCTTTTAAAATAGAGATGACTCTAATGCCATATTGGAAGATTAGAACAACAGTAAAAAAAAAGAGAAGAAAGAACTTTCACCTTATTTTTTATTGTATAATATATGCCAATTTATACAATAGCTTGACTCAACAACATTCCTAAATGACTGCTAATTAGATTGACAACACACACAAACTTGATAGCTAACTAAAACTTATGGACACTTAACTCAAACACATCTACAATAAGAACTTGATTCAAACTAGAACTCAATGACTTAATCCTAAACTAAATTTGTGTTGCTAGAAACTCAACAAGGCTTGTCACATGTGCAACAATTATTATTGACTACCATTGGAAAATTAACACCAACTCTTCAAACCAACTTTTTTTTTTTGGGTAGAAGAAAAAAAGAGGCATCAACCTCAATAGAGAAACTTACAAATTTTTGAAGGCTAATTAAAATATCTTGAATAGTTCAAATCAAATCAATTTAAGGTTCATTGGGTGTAGAAATATATAGTATGTGAGTAATTGGAGCCCTTGTATATATCCTCATAAGGAATATTTTGTTGGAGCAAACCAATGATTAGGAAAAATTTATTTTGTTGAAGGTTTGAAATGTGACTTATGAGTTCTTGCACAGAGCCATTTATTAACAATTTATTGAGATTATATATTTTTAGTGTCACTAGGACTTTTCTCAAGCCATCTCTATTAGAATTATGCTAGAATTGAAGTCAATTCCCTTTGAAATAGATTCTCATTCTCTGTTGTTTGTTGTGTATTTTTTTAATATAATCAATATGTACCAAGGCTTTGATGTATATGGATTAACTTTTGCAATGCTTAATAGAATCAAATACAACAAAATAACTGCACACACTTTTGTTGTTGGAACATCTATTTGGTTCCAAAATGCATCTCTTGTGTATCTACCAATACAAAAATGAAGAATCAAACTCTTCATCAGTTCTACAATTGATTGTCATCAAATATATAACTAGGGCTAGGGTTTAAAACTACATGAAAATGCATAAAGTGTGACTTCATGATATTCCAACCATAGACCAATAATAAAATTGTCTTTCATTTTCCTTGGTATGCGGTTTCAACCTATATGTATTAATTAAAATAACTCAAAATCCAATGCAACATCTACTTCTATGTAACATAGAAATGAGACTAGATGATTTCCCAGACATAATCTAGTAGGATTATAGTTTTACTCATTAACAATGAAATTCAACTATGTTAAAAACCAAGGTCTAGATGTATTGAGTACTATTGTTTTTCTACTTTACAGTTTCTGAATCTGGTTAGACCAAACTCAAAAATCCAATTTCATGTGCTACTGTAGTTTGGTGGATGCCTATTAAAGGATTTTCTCATGAACTATTTAATTAAATGGCTCTAAGAAATTTAGTCTTAGGAAATGCCATGATTGAGGAATTAGTAGACAATGGATTTGTTGAAACACTTTAAAAGCTTTAAAGAAACTACAATTGGCAGGTGTCCATCCTCTTTTCGTGTACGAAAATGCAAAACTTTAGAATAGGGTTTCAACATCCATCAAATCACAAGTTTAGAGGGAAAATAAGGTGTGGAATTTAATTTTTTTTCCTCTCTTCATTTTGGTATTTGATGATCTATTGCAAACATATTGGTCACTCTCACAATCTAATGAAACTAAATCAGATGGCGTAGTCAAATAGACAAATGATGGATTTCAAATTCAGGAAAATATTTATAATAGATAATTGTTAAATATTTTCTCATAGTCTCCTAATCATGCATGAGCATAAATAAATTCCTAATAATATAAAGTTGTAGAGAGCACCCAAAAATCTAAAAATAATTTATTTTTTATCATGATTGAGTTTGGTTATAGGTATAAGAAAAGCTTTTGATGTTGTAAAAAATCTTCTTGTTCTAATGCATAATCAAAACTACCTGGTTCTATTTTGTGGTGAAAGATTACAAATATGGCCACCAAATTTAACTTCTCAATTTATGAATGGAAGAAAAAAAAGTGGTCAAAAAAGATCTACTAGGAAATCTCTAGATTTAACCTAACAAAAACCAACTACCAATTACTAACGGATGTAGAATTCTTTAATAGGGTATGTGTAGAATCATGGTGTGCCAAAAAGTGGTAATCTAAAAAATATGTAGTTCTAAAATGCCTCAAACCATTTCAAAATTTATTACAACTTTTTTCCCACCCACCCTGATACTAAATGAAAAAAATTAATATCTTTATAAGGTCTACTATATATTTGAATACCAACCCTATATGGTCAACTTGAAAAACATCTTAAAAATGTGTTTTTGGCTTGTTTTTATGTGATTTTTACTTCAAACATGTAGCTGACTACTTTTTTCTACCAAAATTTGATGAAATGAAAAGGTTTCCTTAAGAATGTTCTTATCTTTTCATAAATGTAAGGTTTGTCAAATCATGAGTTTAGTAAGTAATTATTAATTATTTTCTAATGGAGTTACGTATAAAGTGTTGACTAACACACTACTTGAAAAGCAACTATAACTTTCAAATGGTAAAACATTTTTAAAATCCGAAAGATGCATCACATTCTATGTTTCTTCCATTATAAGGAAAAAAAAAAAGAAAAATTGAATTTTGTAGAGTTTTGAATTAGTTAAGGTGGTCAGACATGAGAGTTTTTTAATTCCAAAATTACTAAAGTCAAAAATTAATTATTAATTATTTATTTAGAATAAAAATATCCAAAACTATGTGTCACATCCATGCATGAGTCTACTACTTATATCTAGAATATTATTAAAAAATATAATCATTTGATTTTGATTAAGGTGGTTAGACATACGTCTACTTCTTATTTTTGTTTTGAAATTTTTGTAATATTGCATTAAAATTCAAAATTTTGACCAACCAATGTTTTATTTTTTTGAGATAAGTCCTAGTAGTTTAGAAACTAGATTCAATTTCCTAGAGATTTTTTTCTTTCAACTTTTTTATATAAAGCTAATAACAAGTAGAAAATTGTGCGTCAAGTTGACATAACCTTGATTTTTTGATTTTTTATTGCCACTTAAGAGCATAGTTTGGTTGACCATGATCATGCACATACCCAATACATGCCCCTATTATTTGGAGTGTGTACTTTGTTACTTTTCTCCTCATCTCCAAACCCTTTTGGAGTAAAATAAAAATTATTTTGAACATCTACACGATCTTATTGCAACTTTAAAAAAGGCCAAAACACATGAGGATATGCAAGGTTTTCTTCTCATTCCAAAATTCAAAATAATTTTCAAAAGCATAAATTAGAAGAAAACAAAGGCTTCTAAATTTGTATGACTATAAATCATTTGCTAAAAACTTTATTTAGTGATGGAAATTGTTTGTAAACTATAATTTGGGAACATCATTCCAACAAAACATAAATGTTATAAACAAACCTATTGAGATGGTCTTTTGAAAATGGTCTCGAATAATGTATAATGGCATAGATGATCATTTACCAATGCATTCATTCTTACAGTTAGTGGAGATAGTGGTAGTATGATGTTCATCCATTTACTCAAGTCACAATAGTTAGCCACGAAAGCTGCTCGATGCCCCATAACCTCTTCCTAGCTACGTTAATGTCATGCTCTCTGCCCCAACAAAAAGTAAATTTTGTCAATCAAAAAAGTAGGATCCTGACATGGATGGGACAATTCCTGGTCGAATGACACTTTTTGTTGTTTCTCCACTTAATATTTGAATGACTTGATGAGTATTTGAATTTTTTTGTCATTTTCTACTTAACAAACACACATGAATACTATATAGGGAGTAAGTCTAGAAACAATTTTGGTGGGTGCAATATAAATGTCTTTCAATGAGCATCTAAAATTCAATGGATTTATATTTTACATTAGAATAATAACAAGTAAAGAAAATCATTAGAAAAATGATTAGGTATTTTCTACTTTGATTAGAAGTTAGTAGAATCTAGTTGAAAATGTAAATGTAATTACCTTAACTCATGGACACCAAAACTGTGTTAAGGAGTAAGAGATAAGTAGTCAATTTTGTAGAAGATATTAATAGATTACAAAAATAAGTAGCAAAATCTCATAGGAAGTATCTTTACAATGTATTATAATATAAAAAATAAAGTTATTTTGGAAACTATAAGTAGCACAATTCACTGTTAGAAAAGATCAATAATTATTCTAATTAAAATCATAGTTTTTTTTTTGGTGAAACATTATATTTATATTAATAATAACTGGTTCAAAAAAGCTCTAGGAGAAAAGAACCAAAAAAGAAAAACTCTAGCCATTGCCTGATACAAAAAAAGATATAGAGGAAGAAATACTACATCAAGAGAGAATGTCTATCAACACTAATAAATCTTGTCCTAGAGATTCCCAAATCAAGAATATAGTGATAACAAAGAGCCCAAAACTCATATGAATACAATTCATTGTTTGGTGCTAGAGACAAGACGTAGAGCCTAGCCAAAAATTGTCATAAAGATTACCATAATTGATCTACATCTAAAAATCCAATTGAGAACATGATATTAGAAAGCCATTTAATGCAAGTGCAATCCAAGACCCTGAGTTGCATACAATATCTCAAAAGAACAAGCAGGATCCATAAAATAAAAAACATGCAAAATCATAGAGAAGTTATGACTTACTATCAAATAAAATATGAGAAGGACTCAACCTTATTCTAAACATATTCTTTTGTCATAATATTAACCAAGTTGGGGAGATCATGGAGGTTAAGTGGGGAAAGTAAAGGGTTAATATAAACCCCATCAGTACCTAGATTATCTAGACAATTAGCTAAAAGATTGCCTTCTCTATAAGTATGCATGATGTAACATTTAGAGATTGAATCAAGAAGAGACCATACTTGATGTATAATATACTGTATGGACCAATTATATACATGACTTTTAATACATGCATTAATAATAATAGATGAATCCCTTTCAACATGTAACTTAGATATAGAAAGTGATTTTGCAAGTTCCAAGCCAAAAAGCAAGGCCAAGACCTTAGCTTTTTTATTAGTACACTAAGGGAGAGAAGATGATTTTGCTGTAATCACATGACCTTTAAAATCTCTAATGACTATGCCATAGCTAGAGTTGCCTAGATTTCCTCTAGAGGCCCCATCAAAATTGAGTTTGAAATAACCCTCACTTGGAGGACTCCACTTGGTTTGTGCTTAGATAAGAGGAATAGTTAGGAATTGAATTTTTTTTTTTTTTGAAAAAGACAAGACACAATGCTTTGTACAAAACTAAACAACATTGTTTAGATTTGGAGACAATCTTACATTAAATAGGTCAACTTAACACACCATTAACATACAATTAAATCTTAATTAAATTTAAAATTAACCAAGTAGAATAATACGTGGAATTCTAAAATAATAATTAAAAAAAAAGCTCAAATCATTGTATAAATTTCACCACCCAAATTGGAATTAATTTATTTTTTATTAAAATAGAGATAACACCTAGATTTTAACTTAAATACCCAGAATATACATGATTGATATTAAGAAACTAGAGAGAAACAAATCTCGGAATAAAATTTTACACTCCATCATTCTGCTACCTTTCAAGGTGTATGCCTATGTTGATCTTGCCCACTTTCTCACCGACACTTACCTACTATCCATATTCCTAGCCTTCCATGGTATAAGTTGTTATCCTCCATATATCTTTTCTACCATATCCTCACGATCACCCTATAAACATCTTTGAGCATACCCTTCTATGTTCTTGTCTTATCATGACCCATCCTTCTAATAGGAGCACAATCCAAATTGAAAAAGATTTAATTCTTTCCAAAAAAAATTATCAAAAAAAAATTCAAAAAAAAAAGAAAAAATGTTCCCTGGTGAAAACTTTTTAAAAATGCACTTTGGTAGAAAACGTAAAGAGAAATAAATCGATCCTATGGTGAAAACCAATTCTAGTGGCACCTTGGATAGATACCATGATCAAAACTTGGCAAACATGCATCTTGCATAATTATTTCATCCATCTATTATTATTTCCATCTTTCCTATTTGATCTTCAAAAAGTTGAGCTATCATTTCTTATTTCCTATCTAATCCATCAGCTTCTCTATTGTTCTTTCTCATTCACTCAAAGTCTTCGTATCTAGCTTTTCTATTACTACTCTATCCCATTGCTATCCTATCCCATTGATCCCTTGCTATTGGTTACAATATCCACTCTTTTAGAATGCACATGCTCTCATGCCAACTCAGTTATTGGCTTCTATGTTTTATCCCATATGTTATCTTTCTTCTTGTCTTGCTTTGCTTATCCTACATGCCATCTCCTTTCTTTTGTTCCATTGAATATCCAAAAAATGCTTTAGATGGCTATTTCACCCTTTTCATTAGTTTGGGTACTCTTGAGGAGATAGTCCTTGAGGATCACATCATTGCCTATTCATATTATTCATCAAATTTTTAATTCATCATACCCTACATCCTGGTTGACATTAAGATAAAATTGTTTGATATTCCTTAAGATCTAAAAACAATTCCTCCGAGTGGTGAAACCCTAGAAACACATGCTACTTGAGACCCCTTGCATCTATGTGTGTCAGTCTTGGTTCACACTCATTCGCTTCATTTTCAATTTTCCTTGCCTAGCATGGAACATAATATTGTCTAGGTCTAGGGAGCACACACTTAGTTTATTTAGGTCTCTTTGTGATGCATCAAGTTTCGAGAGTCATAACTTTTGACTTGGACATGGGTTTTGGCTGAAATTTTATAGGAAGTTGCATGACAAGGAGTAATTTGGATTTTCATTTTAGCTTAGCTCAATAGGTGATTATTTCAAAAAAAATGGGGAGCCTAAAATTTCATCTTGACCTATGAATTTGGATTTTTATGTTTTTTTCTCTAGTTTTTAGAAAGTTCTTTTCTTTAATAAATCTAAAATCATATTCTTGATTTCATAGATTAGTTGGCAATTCATCTTGCCTTAGCTAGGGCTTTTCTTGGGAAAAATTAGGATTTGTAGGATGAGGTTTAAAAATTACCAAAAGTGGAAAAATCTATTTTTCCTAAAAAAATCTGCCAAATATGGTAATTTTTGAAATTGTAATAATTAGTTATTTTCCTTCATTGTAGAGGCATAGAAGTGTTGTAAAATTTTAATGAAGAATCTAGTATTCTAAAATTGCTCTGTTGTGTAATTTTCTCAGTTATCACTGTGAGGGGTTTGGGCTACATCATTCAGTATCAGAGTAGGAAGATGGCTGGGAGAGGAAGAGGAAGAGGAACATAAGGTTTTAGTCCAATGCAAAGATTTATGTTGGATATGCACAGGCAAATTGAATGACTGAATGAGACAATGGATAATGAAGGAATACTAGTACTACAAGGAGAGGACGAATTAGATGGAGAGGGAAATCAAAGAGGTGCTAATCAAAATGTAGAAAATTAAGAAGAGAACTTATAAGAGTTAAGCTATGAAGATAGAGTGCTTCAGGCTTTAGAAGGTAAAAATGAAGGGATCAAGATTGAAGTTTTAGACTATGTTGGTAGTCTTAAGCCATAAGAGTTGATAGAATGGCTAAATGAGATGGGTAAAATTTTTGAATGGAAGCCTATGACAGAGGAAAAGAAGATGAAGTTTGCATACACAAAATTAAAAGGACATGCAATGATATGGTGAGATCACCTCTAGAAGGAAAAAACTAGAAAAAAAAAGGAAGAGATCAAAACATGGAGCAAGATGGAGAAAAGGCTTCGAGAAAAGTTCATACCCTTGGATTACTCATAAAACCTATTTTTTAAGTTCCTAAATTTGAAGAAAAATTTTTCTTCTATACAAGAGTACACAAATGAGTTCTATAAATTATCCATGAGAATAGAGCATCAAAAAGATGATGAGCAGGTGGTTGTTGGATATATGAATGGCCTTAAATTCTCTATCCAAGATGAACTAATTATGCATCATGTTAATAGTATGGAGGAAGCCTACCAATTAGCTCTAAAGGCTGAAGAAAAGTAGGGTTGATAGTACAATTAGAAAAATATGGGACGAAGAAGGGGTCCCTCAAGACCATTTTGAGGAGGGTCTAATTACGACCGAGGAGAATCCTCCCAAGGATTCTAAAGAAATGCTAATTTCAAACAAGATCCCACAAAATAGGAAAGAGGAAGGGTACTTCAGCGAGGACAACATTATAGTAGTGGAAGAGGATGGGAAAACCAATTGATGCCCTTTACCTATTTCAAATGTAGAGAAGAAAGGAATAGAGCCTTTGAATGCTCAAACTATAACATGCCAAAAATAAATAAAGCACGACAACCTAGAGTGAACCTAGTTCAACCAGAAGAGGAGGAGCAAGAAGTTTCACCAAATGTGGGAGAAACACTCACGATGAGGAGATCAATGATCATTCTAGAGAAAGATGAAGTTCCTATAAATAACTTTGATGATTTGTGGCTCTGGGCCAACATTTTTAGAACTAGATGCTCTTTTGGTGAATATGTATGTCAAGTTACTATTAATGGGGGTAGTTGTTAGAATATGGAATCTATACAAATAGTAGAGAAACTAAATTTACAATGTGAGAAGCATCCCCACCCTTATCATATTGCATGGTTTAAGAAAAGAAATGAAGTAATGGTTGATAAAATATGTTTAGTCAGATTTACCATAGGGAAATTTTATAAGGATTAAATATGGTGTGATGTTATCCTTATGGATGCTTGCCATATGTTATTGGGAAGACCATGGCAGTATGATAGGAAGGTCATGCATGATGGTGAGAAAAATACTTACATAGTTTAAAAGGATGGCTCTAAAGTGGTTTTTGACAAAGTTTTTGAAGTAGAGTGTGATGCTTCACATGTTGGGATAGGCATTGTTCTTAGCCAAGAAGGTAAGCCTATGGCCTTCTTTAGTGAGAAATTGAATGAAGTACGAAAGAATTATTCTACCTATGATTTGGAGTTTTATGTAATTGATCAAGCATTAAGACATTGGAGGTACTCTTAGGTCCCACATGATTTTGTGCTATTTACTGATCATATTGCTCTTAAATATCTCAACAAACAAAAGAAGCTGAATAATTGACATGCCAAGTGGGTATCTTTCTTACAATGATATACCTTTGTTCTAAAACAAGTCTAGAAAATAAAATTAGGTTGTCCATGCCTTGAGAAGGCCCAATACACTATTAATCACAATTGGAATTGAGGTCATTGGTTTTTACACTATTAAGGCCTTGCATGAAATTGATGATGATTTCTAGGAAATTGTAGAATAGTTGAAGGCTTGATCTTCTAGTACATTGGATCATGTGAAAGGTGACTATTTTATGCAGGATGGTTATCTCTTTAAGGGTAAGCAACTATATATACTAGGTGGATCCATGCGAGAAAACATTATCAAGGAATTTCATAGTGGTGGACTAGTTGGACAATTTGTAAGGGATAAAACAATATACTTAGTTGAAGATAAGAATTATTGGCCCAAGATAAAGAGGGACATCACTAAATATGTGAAAAGGTGTAGAATTTGTCAAGTGGCTAAAGGACTTTCACACAATATAGGATTGTACATGCCGAACCATGCACTAAATCAAGTATGGATTTTGTATTGGGTCTCCCACACACTCAGTGAGGTAATGATTCTATTTTTGTGGCAGTTGATCAATTTTAAAAAATTGTCCACTTTATTGCTTGTAAAAAGACCAATGATACAACTAGAGTAGCAAAACAATTCTTCTTAGAATTTGTTCATTTACACAGCCTTCTAAAGACCATTACCTCTAATGGAGACACGAAGTTGTTAAGCCATTTTTGGAGGACTCTTTGGAGGAAATTACAAAAAAAGTTACAGTTAAGTAGTGTCTATCATTCTCAAACTGATGGAAAAACATAGGTAGTCAATTAGAGTTTGGGAAATCTATTATGCTACATTGTGGGGGGGAAGCCTAAATAGTGGGACTTGGCATTGCACCAAGTAGAATTTTCCCATAATAGTTTTGTGAATAGATCTATCAAAAAATCTCTACTTCAAATTGTCTATGGTTGAAACCCTAAAGGTGTTCTAGATCTTGTCTCACTTTCCTTGGGAGATGTTGAGTTGTCATTTTGCACAATGCTTAATAGAAGGAATCCTTTCAAACTCCTCTCTTGAAAAGTTAATCTAGTATCAACTCTAAGGTTTTGGGCGACCTTGTAACCTACCAAAATCTGCTCAGTAGAAGATAAATGTATTTGTTCATGGGGAGGCCTTTGCTAGTTCTGATTGATTTTAGATAAGATGTTGAATCTGCTTGCTATCTCAAAAAGTAACAACACACAAAAAGAAATAATTTTTTGGTATTTGTTTTTGTTTTATAATGAATGCAGTTTTAATCATGCAACTATATGAATTCCTAATTTAACCAAGTGTTTGTAAAAGAAAATACAAAAGATAGTGTAATAATAATTTTAAGAAAATGACTTGAAAAAGTAAATTCCTTGTGGACATAAGCCATGGAAACAACATGTTTGTGAGTTAAGCCTTGGAAAGGATCGATAGGTATCCAATGAAAATAGGAGTAGGGCTTCCCCAATTCCATTGATGCAACCATTGATGGGAATCTAGTAAACCATAAGATATTTCACTTTTCATCAAATTGCAAGGCCACAAAAAGTGTGCTAATATGAGACAAAAATGCTATGCAGGAACAATATGGTGATATCTTCTCCAACTAAGTACATCAGGAGAATTCATAAACATGTGGAAAATACAAAAACTAAAAAATTGCTCAATCAAAATAGCACAATAAAACTATTGGTTCAATTACACTACATGAACATACATGCAAAAAATATAACACACTCATGCAAGAATAACTACACTCTAAATACAAGCACCAATAGCATATATTATTGCATCAAAATAACGACAACCTAGAATACATATTACATTCCTAAATTTATAAGAAATTCTCTCCTTAATTTTTGTTGAGAGTGAGAGATATCTCTATGCAAATATATGCTTCTAAAATAATAAAACAAATCTATTTATGTACAAATTGACTCTCTAACTTGTGCTAAGTAGGACTTCACCCTTGTTTATATCATTTAATGGGTGTAGGAGCCTTTACATGTCTTAAAAAAAAGAAAGCATGATAAAATAAGAAGAAAGACATTAGATGATGTAGGAGTCTCTAGAGCTACCAAAAAAAGGAGCTCCATCTTCACTAGGTGTTTGTAGGAGTTAAATTGCCTGTGATAATGCATTTATGATGCATGGAAAGCTCTAAATTTGGAACTAGCAATTAACTATTGGCACATCTCTAAATTCTTCAAAAAATTCCATCACACCTAAAAAATAAGACACCTTGCACACCTAGTGCACCTCGTAAGCTTGCGCACCTTGGAAGATAGGTCGAAAAAATGAAAATTTTTACCAAGTGTTAAAACTAAAGTTTTACCTTCTGGGTTTTGTTCCCCTTCATAATAGAGCTATTTTTGGGTATTTTATCTTGAAGTTCTCTATAATCTCTATCACTTGGGTCACATCTGGAAATTTTAAAGCTTCATATTTATCCTTCACCTTTTGTCAATAACTACCTACCTATATGCGAGTCTACAAAATCTCCCAATTTCACATCCAATTCTAGCAATGCCTCTTTAGACTTAAACACTTGTCTAATATCCTCATTAGTGGAAGCTTCTAGAAAAGTCTTTTAGAATTTTTCTACAACTGCTTGTATGGTCATAAGTTTATCCCTTGATTAATCTTCAAAAATGTTAAGGCAAGCATCATTGTAAAGTCTCTTTGCTTCCAAAATTTGCTCTTGGGTTTGATCCTTGAGCTTATGAATATCCACATGTGATTTTTCCATTACTTTATTGCCATCTATAATCTTCTCTATCTAGTCACCTACCTTATCTAACTTATCTACCATATATACATTCAACAACATCTGATACATGTAGCCCTTTATTGATTGCAACACTTATAGCTGGTCTTTACCCCAGGTATGTACTTTTTCCATTAACTCAAAATCTAAGTTTAATATAACAACCAACTTATCAAAATTATTTTTTATGTGGTGTAGCAATTTAAGATTTCCTTTATAATCTGCACACCTTTCTCTTCAAAACTTTCCCGCCATTGCTAAAAGGCCTTCAAAAATGGATCTAACTATACAATCTCCTTATCCTTCTTATCAAGTGCTCTTCTTTGGAGGTCTATTGAGGTTCCTCATATATTTTCCCTTCTTCTAACACTTCATCGATAGTTATTTTTTCTGGCTCTTCTTCCTATTTAGTTTGTACCTATTCTTCATTAATTGGAGGGAGAGGAGTGACTGAACCTTTATCCATGCAAGATAAATCTTGATTTGGTGATGGTGGATCAATTAAAGGTCCTTGTGGATGGGACAAAAATTAACTCCAATCCTCTTGTCGAGGTTGATTAATCAGGGTATCCCTTATCTTATCACCTAATAGCTCAGTGCCAACCAACATGAAATCAAAATATGACATCTTAAAGACATCAACCCCTTGGTTTTCTTTCTCATCAATCCATTGTTGTAACTCATCCTTTGAAGTTGTAGGAATGGATGGTGGTATCATAGTGGAGCTTCTTCTCCATTCTACCTCTATCACCCTAGCAAGATGAGTCCTCTGACTTCTAGGGGAAGGTTATCCTCCTCATTTTCATCATCTTCTTCTTCCTTTTTTGGAATAACTTCTGAGAATGATGGAAAATGAATAACCTTTCTTATCACCTTTTGTCTCCTTGTACTTATAATTAGAGTTTTCATATTTCTTTTCTTGGGAGCTAATATGGATGCTTCTTTCTCTTGCCTAGATGAAGACACTTCCTCTACTTCTTCTTTAGCTTTTTAAACTTGTTTTGGTGGTGACACTAGCAGGTTATCCTGAGTTTGTGTGACTTCTACATTCTCTACCCCTTGTACATTTTCCACCCCTTGGTGCTCTGATGCTTAAGTTGCCTCTTCTATAGGCTCAACTTGTTGAGGAGAAGTTCTTTTCCTTTTACCTTTACCTTTCTATGCCCTAAAGTATCCAACTTGTCTACCAAGTTGATGCACTATATCCAGCCTTATTAGAGACTGAGCTATGAATGTTGGCATCGTCACCTTTGCTCCTCTACCTTTCACTGGGTAGGCTGTAGCTTAGAAAACTATAGTTCATAGAATCAGATCCAACTTGAATGACCTCTTGATCCAATCCTTAGTTAACTAGATAATGTGCCACACCTTATGATTGATATTTGAGTTTTCTTCTCTATTAATCTCTACATTAATAATAGGCTGATCATTTATCTTTTCTCTATTATATAAGGGATCCAAGACATCTTCCATATCTCGTTGCACTATCTTTAATGGGATCCTCATTTTCAATGTGCTACCTGCCAAATAGAGAGTCATCCTACAATAATCCCTTATTATAATTTCGTAGTCATCCATTGCATTCTTCCAATGATCCTCTATGGCATCCTCATGTTGGAACTATATTCTTGCCAAGTACTAGACTCTGCCAATGCTATCAAAATAGGGATGAGGAGAGTTATATTCCTCCAAGGGATATTGATCAAACTCAAATTCAAAAGTCACAATATCCTACATCTTCCTAACACTGAATAGACCTATAGTGATGGGCCATACCTAGGTCTTCTCATGTTGCTTCCTTACTCTCTCATATGCAAACAAGAGTTTTCATGCAATCTATAATGCCCTGCCAAGGGATCCAAAAGAACTAATCTAAAGTTTTACTAAATTTTCCAAACATTTTTATTTTATTTTAAAGAATGATAGGGTTATAAGAATTTTAAGATAGTTACACTCAAAATTTTAAGATATGACAAAAACAAAATAGTAGTCCTTTGAATCTAGTTTCTAAACTACTAATTTTTTTTCAAAATGGTTTAGTTTTAGGTCCTCAAAAAAGAGGGTCACAGAAAGTGGTACTATTTATTCCAAAAAAAAATAACATATTACAAAGTGTGGCCCCCCTAAAATTTTAACTTTTTTTTGAACCTCTTTAATTGCTCCAGTGAAAAGTTACCTAACACTATGTAGTTTATCCCAGATTTTTTAGGTAATTTTATAATGTGTATTTCTTTTTTTATGAATTTTTTAACTAGACACATCCCAAAAAAGTGAAATATCTGTGTGCTCCCCCTATAAATGATTGAAAACTAATCTAAAATCAAAACATCTATTTTAAAAGTGTGTACACACTTTATAATTTTTTTTTTTTTGAAAAGTGTGTACACACTATAGTGCATATGTGCTATGGCTTGGGATACCCAAGCCATAGTGCGTATGCACTTTTCAAAACTAGAAAAAAAAAGGTATCATCTTTTTGGCATCACAACTTGGTGCACTTACCCAACATATACAACAATTGTAAAGTAATGGAAGCAATAACATTCAATCATACATAAGCAAAAATAATGGATTACATTCCTTAAGAATCACAAGACGTTGAATCACATTTAAATTTAAATAATGCTAAGTAAAATAAATAACACATCCACATGAAAGAATAACTACAAGTCCAGTCCTTTTAAATAATATACATTTGTTCTTAATGTCACTTGGGAAAATTTGAAATGCACAATCATCCACTGTAGATGTCACAAGGTATGAAAGGTTAAAAGAATACATATTTATAAAATGGATTACATCAATAAAGAATACATATTCATTTTACTCTCATTTAGTGTAGTGTTATCACTTAGTAACTACTTGCAATGGGTTACCCTGGAAACCACTTTGGGCCCTAGCCTACATTACAAGCCACTTCCTAACTTAACGTACAGATTACCTACCCTAGGTTCATAAAATTACAAATCAAAGAATCATAATTATCACATCAGTCCTATACAAGTGATTAGAAACATCAAAAGATAATCCACAATAACACGTCATTTGTTTACAATCAACTGGAAAGCATCCAAAAAATAATTGATTGAAGACTTTAAGGTTAAGTCAAATATGGCATATCATTCATCTCAATTTCACACAAGAACACTGAAAGAAATAACAAATAATAGATCTAAACTCATCATAGAGAATACTAGACAGGTTACCGTGATTGAATTTAAAAAGATCAAGATCCAATTATCATGAAGACATCACAAACACATAACTATAGAACCTTTGGTAAGCATCCTAAGATTGGTCAACACTTCAGTCAACCCAGACCCAAAACATAAGACAACATATAGTTAACAATGCAGTTTCATAGTTTGGTTTGATTTTGAATACACATAGTTGAGTTAATAGTAAAGTTTTAAGTTTCCATTTCAATGTAAGTTTCTAAATACATGAGAATTACATTTTAACCCTTACTATTTAACCCATTTCGTGTATTTGAACAAATTGAACAATTGCCCTTATCTTATGAGATAATCAATAACTCATTATTTTAATAATCAAAATCATTAAATAATAACACAATGAATAGATTTAAACTTTATCCAATAATATTTATCATTAATTTAATTACACTTCATTTTATTAAATTCAACTAATAATTATACAAGAAACTATAATAAAACATTAGTAATTATGAATGAATTAATAATTAATAATAAAATTATTAATAACTAATTAAAAAATAGCTATATTAAAAATTCCTTAATTAATTAAATTAATAATTATTAAAAATCTTATTAATAAAATAATAATTATATTTTAATAAAAATTATAAAATAATTTTTTAAAAAACCAACGGAAATAAAACTGTGTTTTAGGCCTGCATGGCTGACTTTAATGGTTGTGACCACAGTGGCTTGCAGCCACAGAAACAACATAAGGTACTGTTGTTGCTACTATAGTACCTACTACAAGTAGGGACGACCATTAATGTCGCAAGGTGGGAAGGTGGGGTGTGGAACCTACCTCCCACCCAATTTAAATTATATATATATATATAATAATTATTTTATTTTATTTTATTTTGATAGTATTTGTTTTTAAAACAATTCCCCTCCACCATATATATATATATATATATATATATATATATATATATATATATATATATATATAAAATGAATATTCTAAATTGAGTTTAATAGGAAAACCTAGATCAATTGGTCAAATTTTAAATCTAAAATTGATTTTCACTTTTCAAAACTAACTCTGATCAATTAAAAACTATTCAATTCATGGAATGAGGTTTTCCTAGTTTTTTAATCCTCATATATAGAAGGATTCACGAGTAATAATAATTCACAATGAGACATTGAAAGATTTATCATAGATGAAATTTGAAACAAACGACTGAACAAGCACAATGAAGATAGGAAATTCAAAGAACATAAATCATTGGGTGAATAAAACACAAGGCTCTACCTAGTTCTAATGCTAATTCTCAATCTCGCAAAGATTGTGAGAGAATTCTCTTCTCTCAAAAACTTCTCTCTGAAAAATCTCTTCTCCAAAATTCCTACGCCATGTGAAAAGAACCATCAATCACTGATATGGAGTTCTTCCCTAAAATTGGGGTACTGATTGTATGATCACACAAGGGAACTTGTTGATCACAATCTTTTAACTCTTTTTTAACTTTTTTGAATATTCATGCATACTTTATGCAATTTGAAATGTCTTTAATAAATGAAATCCTCTTTCACTTTTTATTTAATTTTTGATGCATGTTTAGAGGATAATAATATTTATTTAATTTAATAATAATATATTTAGGAGATCATTTTTAAATAAATGATAAATATTATTGATTGATTGAGAATTAACATTTAAACCAGGTAGAGCCTTGTATTTTGTTCACTGAGTTAATTATGTAATTTAATATTCCAATCTTCATTGTGACTGTGAATTATTTTTCTTTTCCAAATTGTGTTGTGATGAACTTTTCAATCTTCCATTTGAGATTACTAGTATTCATATCAATTTCTTCTGTATATGAGAGGATTGAACATTTGTAAAAACCCTCATTCTATAGACTCAAAGTTGTAAATTAAACTAGGAAGGGTTTTGAAAGAAATGGAAAATTTAGAATATAAAATTTGGCTAGTTGGTCATGTTTTCTCTATCAAAGTGTTGATAGAATTTCTGTAAAAATATATATAAATATATTTAAAAAAATTTGGGTGGGATTTGTTTTAGAAAATAAATTATATATAAAAAAATTATTAAAAAAATAAATTAAAAAATGATTGGAGAGGACACGGGGCCACCAAACCCCCACCTCCCCTTTTTCCCTTTTTAGCTCCCCGCAACTTAGCCCTTTCTACATACGTAGACTGGTTGCTGGCCATGACAATAATATTTAATACTATTGTGTGCGGTAATAGACAGTCTATGGCCGCACAATAGCTACTACGAAGGCTAGCCACGGAGGCCTTAAATGTATTCACTATTGCATTTTTTTAATTTGTAAAATAATTTGTTAATAAATTTTTATTTAATTTTTTATTATTATTTATTAATAATTTTATTAATATTTTTATTTTGTTATTAAATATTAATTTAATTAATGATTAATTAATATGAATATAGCTATTTTAATAAATATTAATTAATTAAATTAAATTTAGTTTAATTATGTTTAATTAATAATGAATATTATCTAATAAAGTTGTAAATTTCTTTTATTATTACTATTAATCATTTTGATTTTTAATTAAATTGTAATTATTTTATTTGAAAATCAATAATTATTATTTGAATAATATAATAAATAATTACCTTTAAATTATTTTAGGATATTTAACTTGTAATCAGATAAGGGTAATTGTGCAATTTGCTCAAATAAAAGAAATGAGTTAAATACTAAGGGTTAAAATTACAAATCTTATGTACTCGACAACTTACCTTAAAAATGAAAAATTTACCTTACTGTTAACTCAAACTATGTGTTTTCAAAATCAAACCAAACTATGAAACTATATTGTTATCTATATATTGTCTTATGTTTTGGGTTTGGGTTGACTAGAGTGTTGACCAGTGTTAAGATGTTTGTGATATTATGATGATTTGATCTTCATTTGTTAAACTCAACCATGGTAATGTGTTTGGTATGCTCTATGATGAGTTTGGTTATATTGTTTGTTATTGCTTTCAGTGTCTTTGTGTGATTACGAGATGAATGTTATGACATAATTGTCTTGACCTTTGAATCTTCAATCAGTTATTTTGGGATGCTTTCTAGTTGCTTGCAAAGAACTGAAGTATTATTGTGATTTATCTTTTTATTCTTTCTACTCACTTGTATAGGACTGAGGGAAATACTATGATTCTTTAATTTGTGCTTTAATGAGCTTAGGGTAGGGTATATATATGTAATGTTAGGAAGTGTCTCGCAATAGAGGATTGGGCCCAAAGTGGTTGCTAGGGTAACCCATTATAGGTTTTTTAATAATTGAAAACACTACACTAAATGGGAATAAAATAAACCTAATAAGAGTATTTTTCTTTGATCGCCCATGCCTCGAGTGCTAGTATAGACTAGGATGGGAGTAGAGAGGATGCTTGGTTGCAACCATGCATTGTTAGTATGCCTTGTTAGTAAGAAAGGATACTAGTGCCACATAGAGTCACTAGGGGGTCGAGGTCAAGTTAGATTGCTAGGTTAACTCTAGACTAGGTTTGTGCAATGAAACTTTCCTACTTACATAGTAGATTCCCTACATGTCTTTTTTTACCTCTGGGTCTAGCTGTCAATTTATCTTGGAACCTTTGAGTTTGATTACTTTTAGGGATTACCTTGAGATAGATATTACTCTTGATTTTTTGGATTGATATCCTATTTTGGACATGAGACTATCTCCTCAATACAGTGGGAGTGGACCTTTTTGGGTTACCATGAGGTCAGGTGGTAGTGCATTTTACTTTTACCATTGAGATCCATTTATAGATTCCATGGCTAGAGTTCCTTATCTGCATTTCCTTTCAATCTATCTTTGTGTATTATGATGGATGGTTGTATTGATATGATGGATGCTTGTATTTATATGATGGATGATTTTACTTATTGTATTGAACTTTGTTTCATGGATCTGAAAGGGATGATGTAATCTATTTTTATAAATATACATATTATTTTAGCCTTTCATACCCTATGACATGTACAATGGATGACTCTACATTCTGAATTTTATTGCCAAGTGGAATCTGAAACAAATGTATATTATTTAAATGGACTTCGACTTATAATTATTCTTTCATGTGGATGTGTTATTTATTAGACTTAGTACTATTTAAATTTAAATGTGATTCAATGTCTTGGGATCATTAAGGAATGTAATCTATTATGTTTTCTTATGTATGATTGTATGGTATTGCTTCTGCTACTTTATGATTGTTTTTATGTGTTATCTTTAAAAATAAATGTTTGGAAAACTTAGTAAAAGTTTAGGTTAGTTCTTTTCTATCCCTTGGTGGGGTGTTACACAATCTCTAGCAATATGAGTCTATCACACAGATACCTAGGGAGCTTCTTTGGATTAACAGTTGTACCTGCTACCCTCAAATAGGTGAATGTCTTAAATTGGACATAATAGGCACCGACTTCTATAATATTTGCCACTGCCTCATTCAACATCCTCTTCTCATAATCTCCCTTAATGAAACAAATGATTGCAAAAATGAAGGTATCATTCAATATTCTATACTCCTTACTATGTTCTAAAAGCTTTTTCCTTACCAAGTAGAGGTATACCACATAAGGCCATGTGTTCACATCTTGCAAGTTGCCTGTTTTGAACAATCCTATATAATCTGTTGCTCTTGTAGCTAATAGGTACACCATATAATATGTCATATAGAACCTTTGGTTGTTCTTGACCACCACCAGTTTCTCATCTAAATTCTTACTGAGAATTGAAGCCCAATCAATAGGCATCTTCACTATTTTGATGGTCTCAATGAAGTGTACCATCCATATATTTAGATGTCCTACTATTGGTAATCCCATAACTCTACTCAAGAGCACTATAGAATTTTTGATATCATCTTTCATATAGCCCCTTGTCATGTCCACTTTGCCTACCTTTTTCCCAAGAGGAGTCTTGTTGTTGAGAAACAAAGATTGGATAATTTTTTATGCTTCCTCTCCATGCTCTCTATACCACCTTTTTTCTTGATGATATGTTAACTTGATGTACTAATCAATAGGTACTTCTCTATATTCTTGGGTCTTAGATCTAGGACGATCTCTCCAGTTACACTTTTCACAACCCTTTCCTCTAAAACATAGTTCTTTGCTAATTCCATGATAAACTTATAAGATTGTATTGATACTAGGCGTGACACTAAATTAACTAGGCCTAATCTAATAAGTGAAGATACCATAGGATACCTTTTGGTTGGTTTGTTGCATAAAAATAGGAACATGTTCCAGTCGATATGGCCAAGCTCAGTATCACGAATCTCTAAATATTCATCCTAGAAGCATGACTTTGCTAGAACACCTTGGAATTTGAAAACCACTAGTTTTAAAACCATCTTTGTAGCAAGGGAGGATGAGAAGGAAGCCATTTAATCTACCAAAAATAAACATCCATTAGTCTAGAAGATTAAAAACTTAATTAAAAAAACCCTAATTATGACAAAAATACAACCTAGAAATCGCAAAACCTAAAACTTTGCTAAAAACACCTAAAAATCCCTAAAACACCTCTAGAAGAGAAAAAAAAAATGGCACACCTTACACACCTTAGAGGTGCGCTAGGTGCACCTTTCCTAAACAAAATTCTCCATACTAAGGGTTATAAGGAAAGGGGGAGAGTTGAAAGGGGTGTGCACTTAGAACTCCTTGTGAGGTGTGCTATGTGCACACCCTTATCTACACTTGGGGAATGTTTTAGCTATAAAAGGGGTGCATGTGTACACATTGGATAGATTCACACATGCACACCTTCCACTAAGGTGGTTTTTTTTGTTAGTTTATTAAGTGTGTGCAAAAAAAGGTGTGCACCTTGCACACCTTGGATAGGTGCACATGGTGGACACCATTTCCTTTGTTTTTTAACATGTTTGTGTGTTTTTTGTGTAGGATATGAAGTGGAGTGGAACACGTTATGAGGTGTGGAGATGCAATAATCTCTTGGACTTGGAGGAGAAATGAAGTAAGAGGGAGGGGCCCCAAGCTTTTATAGGCCTGAGACGGAGTGCACCTTTGGAGGTGCACAACTGCGCATGTGTGCAGGTGCACACTTCCAAAGGGAAGTTCTGCCACTAGTGTATTTGGCATACTAGTGCACCTTTTAGGGTATGTTAGGTGTGCCAATTGTGCTAGTGTACCCCTTTATAAAAAAATTAAATTTTCCTCCTCTGAACCTCTAGTTTTTGGGAAAATGGGTTCTCAAGAAGAGATCCATACTAGGTAAAAACACCTTTAAAAAAATTAGACAGTAGACTAGGGATTTGAAAAGATAAAAAAATTAATTAGGGGATCCCAATTTCTAAGTGAAATGGGGTGTGCATTGTGAAACCACAACATGAGACAAAATTAGGAATGATGGAGTTGCCTTTATTGAACACCTTCACCAGCTCCAACAAGATGTCAGACAAAAGTTATAGGATAGTAATGCAAGTTACAAGATTTATGCAGATGCTACTTGGAGACAAAAAATATTTGTTGTTGATGACTTGCTGATGGTTTACTTGAGGCATGAACGGTTTCCTACAAGCACATATCATAAATTGAAATATAAAAATATTGGGCCTTGCAAAATCATCAAAAAAATTAATGATAATGCTTATGAAGTTAGATTACTAGAAAATCTTGACATCTCCCCTATTTTTATGTTTCTAATTTATACACATTCCATGGGGATGTTCCAAGCGTAGATGACGTCAAGGTAATGGATTGGCAACATCACCTTCCCGATAAGAAGCATGAAAAGATTGATAAAATTCTTGACAAGAAAACTACCTCTAGAAGGCATGGATAACATCATAGATACTTGATATAGTGGGATGGTTTACCTAAAATAGAGAGTACATAGTTATTTGAGTAGGCAGTAATGTAGTTAGATCCAATAAAATTGTAGCAATTCACAGATAGCCACTTGCAAGAGCAATGTTTTTTTCAAGAAGGGGAGAATGATGCATCAACTTTTGAGAGTCATAACTTTTGACTTGGATATGGGTTTTGCCTAAGATTTTACAAGCAGTTACATGAGAAAGAGTTATTTGGATTGTTGATTTAGCTCAGCTCAATAGGTGGCCTTTTTGACATTTTTTTGGAACCCTAAAATTTCATCTTGACTTTTGAATTTGGATTTTTGTGGTTTTTTCCAATTTTTAGAAAATTGTTTTGTTTAATAAATCTAAAATCATTTTCTTGATTTTGTAGATTATTTGGCAATTAATCTTTCCTTAGTTACAGGCTTTTCTTGGGAAAAATTGGGATTCGTAAGATGAGTTTTAAAAATTACCAAAAATGAAAAAAAAAATCCCTAAAATATCTGCCAAATATGGTAATTTTCAAAGTTATAATAAGTAGTCATTTTCTTTCATTGTAGAGGCAAGGAAGAGTTGTGAAATTTTAATGAAGAATCTAGTATTCTAAAATTGCTTTTTTGTGTAATTTTTTGTGTTAACATTGTGAGGGGTTTGGGCTACATCACCTTGTGTGTAGGAATTTCTTTGGTAGCTCTGGAACAATTTTTTTCAACACTTCCCCCTTGACATCAAGTGTTTTTCAAAAATTATTGGATACTTAGTTATATAGCCTAGGATGTTGCAATATATCTTGTTGACAGATTCGAGTCCTAAAGAGATGGTCATGTGACTTATACACATACACACTTGAACATTAACCTTGCTAAGAATTGTTGTCTTTATTTTCTTTTTCTGCTATCTATGATGGTTTCTTTGCTAAGTGTTCCCTACCTAATAGTCCCTCAAGGATATCATGAACTAGAGGATTGGGAGCATGGGGCATGTTTTCTCTTATTTTCTACTTATGGGTATACCTTGTTGATCTTACATGTAATGACAATTCATCCTTTTCTTACTCAACATTTGGGATATAGGTGTAATCCTGACATGTATGCCTTGATATAAATGTAATATTGCTACACTCAACTTAGGGAACCTAATTGTGCTAGTCATCTTGACCTATATGCCTTTGATGCATAGGTTGGGTTCCCACAAACCTATTTGATATAGATTGTATTCATATCCTCAGAGTTATGGTAGTGATGATTGTACCACTAGTAAATTTTGGCAAATATGTGACTATGTCACTAAAACCTTTATTCACACCATTAAAAAATTTAGTCATATGAGTAAAACTGGTCACATTCCACTATTTGTTAATAATTTATAACTATAGGTGATTAGTAAGTGATCAATTTGGTCACTTGGTAAAATAACAATATCAACCAAATATAAGTGACTAAGTATACTACTAAATAAGTGACTAGATAATTGGACACTTTAACACAAATAACTAAATAAACTATCAAATAAATGACTAAAGAAGTGATTGATAATTAGTCATTTGTGCTTCCTCCCTTCACTTTCTCCAAGTTTTATTTATTAATGGATTAGGTTGATTATATTCTCCATAACTCATTCATGACACTTGAGACTTCTTTTTTCTCATACTAATTATGGTTTCACTTTCTATCTTCTAGGATACATGCACTTTGTTAAATAGTTTGGGAGATTTTACTCACTATTTTGGGATTGTTGATCAATATAACAAATTGATTTAGTTTTTCTCTAAGAGGTATACCAATAAATGGATGGATTAATAATTTTTTGGTTACTTTAGTTCTCTTCTATTTTTATTACTAATTTGAATTCTAAATTGATTATTCCAATAATCATAATTAAAAGAATTAATAATTCATAATAGGTAGTTAAAATCAATATAGTAAAAAATATTGATAATTTAATACTTATTAAAAATATATTTAACTTGTAGAGACTGAAAGAGATAGAGGGATAATTGAAAGGAGTAAAATAGAAAGAGATGGCTAGAGAAACATATCATTTGCTATCTTTTCCCACTTTGTCTCCGGTGACCTCATGGCTGTTCTTTTTGGAGGTCTATCTCATGTCGTCCTATGTTGCTTTTCTATGCTATTTACTTCTCTTGGTTATCTCAAGACTTTTACTTTTATGTAAAAGGTTTTAGGTCCTTCAAAACCTATTTTTAATTAACCAAAACATATCATTATGAATATATATTATATCCACATCTCTCTCTCTCTCTCTCTCTCTCTCTCTCTCTCTCTCCCTCCAAATTTGGGAATACTGTAATTGATTTTTTAATTATATTTGTTACAACCATATTTGGATTTTATATTTCAAATCCTATATTTTATTTGGATTTTCTTTTGAAATACTTGGGAATAACTTTGGCCATGTTACGTAGATTTTCTTACACAATGTACCCTATGGGCGTGGTGCCTGTCTAATTCTCCACAATCCAAACTAGTGAGCCTATTTTTCTTCTATAGATTTCTAGGTGGTCTTTTAGTTCTCACATTTATTTTATTCCACTACTATATAAGAACAACATTTCAAACATTTTTCAAAGACAACATTAATATTTCATCTGAAACTATTAGTTATTATAAATTAAAATTATATTACTTGTAGGCAAGAGCCTATACATAGCACTATGGTAATATTCAGCTTTTCATGTGGGAGGTCTTGAGTTTGAGTCTACTTGAACCTAACATATAATAATAATTAATTTAGGCTTCAATCAACTACTTATATAAAAAATAGAGATTTGATCAAATTAATATCATTCATTATTTGTTTTGTGAAAAATATTGATTGTCATTTTTATTGTATTTTAAATACAATCAATTTTTTTAAAAATAAAATAAAATTTTAACTTCTTATCTTATTATACAAAGTATAAAATTAGTTAAGAAAGTTTCTAATTCATGACTTCATATGCTTTATACTATTTTTAAAAAATTGTAAATTAATTTAAACATAATGTTGTAAATAATATAAATTAAAAATTATATATTAAAAAATTATATATATACACATATATCTATATATAAATTTATATATATATACACATGTACATATATATCTATATACATACATACATATACATATATATTTATATACATATACATATATATGTATATGTATATGTACATGGTATATGTATATATACATATATGCATATATATACATAGATACATTGATTGTCATTTTTATTACATTTTATATACAAATAATTTTAAAAAAATTAAAATAAAATTTCAACTTCTTATCTTATTATACAAAGTATAAAATTAGTTAAGAAAGTTTCTAATTCGTGACTTCAAATGCTTTATACTATTTTTTAAAAATCGTAAATTAATTTAAACATAATGTTGTAAATAATATAAATTAAAAAATATATATTAAAAAATTATATATATACACACATATATCTATATATAAATTTAAATATATACATATACATAGATACATATATATGTATGCATACACACACACACACATATGTATATACACATATATACAGATATACATATATGTATATATAGATATATATTTATATTTATATACATATATATACATATACATATACATACATATAGGTATACATGTATATGTATATGTATATGTACATGGTATATGTATGTATACATATATGCATATATATACATAGATACACATACATATACACACACCTTCTCCCATCCCCTACTTTCTCTCTTTCTCACTCTCTACCTCTACCATCCCCTACTCTCTCTCTCTCCCTCTCTCTCTCTCTCTGTCCCTGTCTCTCCCTATCCACCTTCTCTGATCCACTACTCTCTCTCTCTCTCTCTCTCTCTCTCTCTCTCTCCCTACCTATTCCACCTCCTACTCTACTCTCTCTCATTCTCTACCCTCTCTTATTCCGTCTTTATTGAAATTCAGGCTTAAAGAGTGTCTGTACACTAAAGCATGTTTGCGCTATGTAAGTATGAATTTAAAAACTATTTTAAATAGCATGTAGACCCTATTTAAAGCTTTGGATTCTACCAAGCCTAAGGCTTGGTTTTTCCTTGGGGATCCAACCCAAAGGTTTGGAGTCTCTAAACTGGTCTAGACATGTTTTGTAGCAAACATACAAAATATGATTGATTTTTCTTATGTTCTCTCCTTCAAGTTTCCTCATGATTGAGCATCGATAAAATTAGGTCACATGACATTTTAGATCTTTGTGTCAGCTATATAACCATATAATTTATTTTGAATTTGAACTATTTCAAGCCTTTCAACTATAATTTCTTTTGAATGTATGTCCATTTTTTGTCAAAAACTAATGTGTGCTAATTGGGCTATAGATTTTAGCTCATTCATTGAATTTCACAACAACTTAATTTTTAAGAAACTAGACTCCATTCTACACACTTTAAAAAAAATAAGTTTTGATTTTAGATTAGTTTTTAATCATTTCTAGGGGAAGCACATAGATATTTCACATTTTTGGGATGTGTAGAATTAAAAAATTCATAAAAAAATAAAAATTATAAAATTACCCAAAAATATGGGATAAAATACATAGTTTAGGTAACTTTTGACCAAAGCAATTAAATAATTTCAAAAAAAGAAAAAAAAAACATTTTAGGGAAGCCACACTTTGCACTGTGTTATTTTTTTTCTAAAAAAATAGTATCACTTTCTATGGCCCCCTTTTTTGACTACCTAAAACTAAACCATGTTGAATAAAAATTATTATTTTAGAAACTAGATTCAAAGGATTACTACTTTTGTCTTTGTCATATCTTTAAATTTTGAGTGTAACTATCTTCAAATTCTTGTCAAAGTTGAGAAATTGTTGATTTCAGAAAAGAAAAGTGGCCACTTATACCCCCCTTTTGGCACAACTCTGTGCACTTACCCCTATATCAACCTTAAATTCAAATATTTCATAGACTTTAACTTTTGTTGTCACTTGATAATCATTGTGTTCTTTAGCTCGATCATCATTGTGTAACTCGATACACACTATAATGCCCCACCAAGGAACCCAAAAGAAGTTAACCTAAAGTTTTACTAAGTTTGCTAAACATTTTTTTTGAAAAGATAACATACAACAATAGTTATAAAAATAGCGGAAGAAATACATACAACATACATAAGCAACACATAAATAGGTTACAATTCTTAAGGGTTCCATGATGTAGAATCACATTTAAGTTTAATAATATTGAATCCGATCTATAAGTATGAATCCATTTAAATAATATACAATCATCTTGAGTGCCACTTGGAAATAATCATAATGCATAATCATCCACTATATAGGTCACAGGGTATGAAAGGTTGAAAGAATATACATCATAAAAAAGATTACAACATCTCATAAGATCCATGGAATTAAATGCAATAGGTAAAACCATCCATCATAGTACACAAGAATAGAATGAAAGGTAATACAAAACAAGGAACTCTAGCCATGACATTGAACTATCAGATCTCAAGGGTAAAAGTAAAAAGCACTACCACCCAACCTTGTGGTAATCCAAAAAGGGTCCACTCCCACTGTGTTGAGGAGATAGTCTAAAGTCCCAAATAGGATAACAAACTCAAAAGTCAAATCGAACATCTAAATCAAGGAAGACCTAAAAACAATCTAACTCAAGGCACCAAGACAAAAATAAGATCTAAACCTAGAGGCAACAATGAAGGGAATCTACTATGTAAGTGGGCAAGTGTCATCGCTTGAACCAACTCTAAGGTTACCCAGGCAACTTGACTAGACTCTGGCCTTGTAGTGACTGCATGTGGAACTAGTATCCTTTTGTATTGATAAGGCATACTAATGAAGTAAGGTCACAACCAAGCATCCTCTTTACTCCCACCCTAGCTTGTACTAGAACTCGAGGCATGGGCAAGGAAAAATAATGTCTCTGATTAATTCATTTTACTCTCATTTAATGTAGTGTTATCATTTATTAAAAAAACCTACAATGGGTTACCCATGCAACCTCTTTAGGGCTCTAGCCTCCATTGTAAGCCACTTCCCGACATCACATATAGATAACCTACCCTAAGCTTAGTAAAAGTAGAATATTTAATATAACCATAAATTACACATCAGTTCTTAAACAAGAAGTTGGAAAGCATTGAAATATCACTAATAAAAAATTATAGGTTTCACCAATACGATCATCCTAATAGTTCCAATCCAAAATCAAGTACACATTTACAAAACCATGACATCACCTAGAAATAATAATTCGTAATCACCTTAGTCCTATACAAGCAATTGGGAAGCAATTCAAAGGTAACTGATCAAAGACTCAAAGGTTATATCAGAAAAGTCACACCATTCACCTCAGTTCCACACAAGAACACTAGAAGGCAATAATAATCAATAGATCAAACTCATCATAGAAATGTTAGAAATGAGGTGTCTCAACCTTGGATAATTTTTTTTTTTTTTTTGGTAAATGTATTTTTTACAAATAATGTAATTAAGTGTGAGTGTACATGTGTAGTTGGCATGTTTATGTGTCACTCCATTTGTATGTGTCAACATCTTGAATTATGTGTAAGGAGATCATGATTGAAATGGTTATGACAGATTCCTATGATGTGTAAGAGCTATCTTTGGAATATTTAATGATGGGTGAAGATGTAAGGATGTGTGGCAATTGATCATTGAGTATTGTACACTCGAGTCTCCATCTAGCACATGGGGTTTGGGGCATTGCCCCAAAAATTTTCCAGAGAATGGTAAAACCCTAATATGATTCTTCTTTGGAAGTTGCTCTAAAATGGAAAGCACATGATATAAGAAACTTTAGGGTTGCAGATAGGCAAGAGAGAAAGTGTATTGTCGGTAGTGTTTTGTTGTGATTGGATTTGTCTTTCATGTCCTAAAAGAACTTGCATTGCAAGTGTGTTGTAACCTTTATCTTGAAGATAATACATTGTGTAGGTTTTGGAGGGGTGGGGTTGTTTTATCGAAAGGTTTTTCCCCATCGGCATATCTTTATATTTGTGTTTTCTTTCTCTATTTCTTTTTTGTATTCATGGTTGACTGCACTATTGTTGTTTACATAATATTGAATCTGAAATTGTAAGGATTTAATAGAATTTGTAGAATACTTTCCTTAAGGGATTAGTGTAGGAAGCTGTTTTTGGAGAATGATAAAACCCTAATATGGTTCTTCTTTGGAAGTTTCCCTAAAATGGAAAGCACATGATATAAGAGACTTTAGGGTCGTAGAAAGGTGAGAGAGAAAGTGTATTGTTGATAGTGTTTTGTTGCAACTGGTTTTGTCTTCCATGTCCTAAAAAAGTTGCATTGTAAGTGTGTTGTAACCTTTGTGTTGAAGATAATACATTGTGCAGGTTATGGAGGGGTGGGGTTGTTTTACCAAAAGGTTTTTCCCCACCAGCATATCTTTGCATTTGTGTTTTCTTTCTCTATCTATTTTCTATATTCATGGTTGACCGCAATATTGTTGTGTATATAATATCAAATCTGAAAATTTTAAGGATTTAAATAGAATTTGCACAATACTTTCCTTAAGGGATTAGAGTAGGAAGCTATTTCCACACCTAAGTTTCCTTACAAGAAACACATGACACAGTACCATGGTTGGGTATAGAAAACCGTGAGAAAAACTAACCATAACTTCGTCACATAATAAAACTCCCAAGCCTCTAGTACACATTCTGATTTGGTCAAAGCTAAGTTAACCCTGAAAACCCAACACTAGTAAACCACACACTATGTCAATACCTAAAAAAGTAACTTTCATAATTCAATAGGTTTTATGAACACAAAAGTTCAATTTTTACTATAGGTTTCAAGTTCCATTTTCATTTATAAGTATTACAATTGATAGGGTTTTTCATTTACAATCCAAGGTTCACATTCTTTTTTTTTCCCATTTCCAAAGTTTTAAGGCTACTAAGGTTCTCAAATAATCAAAAGATGACTGATCAATTTCCAAAATAATAGAAATTATTTTTGTTTAAAATAAGATCCATCAAGTAACAACAAAAGTTTACTAAATAATCATTTCACCAATTACCATTTCAAAAATTATTCTCCAAAAATATTTATAACAACTTCATAATTACCTATTAATATTATAATTATATTAACTATTATTAAATTAGTAATACTAATAACTATTTAATCAATAAAGAAATAATATATATATTATATTGTTTATTATTAATAATAATTATTGAATTAAAAATTATAATAACATTAATATAATAATAATTATAATAACAAAAAATCTTTTTAATAATATTAATATTATATAACTTTTAATATAAAATAACATTTAATATATTTAAATAACATAAATTAAAATTTATTAATAAATTTTAATTACATAATTTAATATTATTAAAAAATATATATAAATAAAAAAACAAACTTACACACTACAATTGTTTATAGCCCACCAACTAGGAAGTGCTGCCATGACACACTGCTACTACACCATCAACATCATATTGTGATAAGGTAGTACTTGTTGTTATGGTAGAAAGAGGTTTCTATACAGCCGATCCTTGTAGCCATAGCGGTGGGTGGGGGATTGGTGGCCTTGCCCACCTCCAAACTTATTTATTAATAATTTTTTTAATTTATTTTGTTATAGAAACAAAACAAACCCATATCCAACCCCCTCCCCGCTTATTTCATAATGTATTTATGATAGTAATTACCAATTACTGTGGTAATTATATTATTTTGTGATTATATATATAATAAATTTACACAATAGATGTGGTAGGTAAAATACAAGCAAATAAGAAAGTTAATTTATAACATTCTTAATTTCTTTATTGTTCAAACCCTTGCCAAATCAAATACAATTCTCTAAAATTTACAATGTGAAAGTTTCCAATTTTTATTATTAATATACAGGTTTTTCCTCAATCAAAGAACAATAGTTCACATACAAGGTTTTCAAAACTAAATTCATCACTGATATTTTCAGGAAACAAAGAGCAATAATTTCAATATGAGGGTTTCAAATTTTCAAAGCATATATAGATATCTCTCAATCACAGAATGATAATTTTGCATACCAGGGTTTCCACCTAAATAAACTCTAAATATGGAACCACAAACTTAGAGAAGACAAATATTTTCAAAGCAAGAACTTCTATGAAAAACTCATGAGATCCTACTTGGATCTGATGCTAAGTAACAAGTGCACAAAACACGCAAGAAATTTCTTCCTCTTCGAAAACCCTCTTTTTGGAAATCGGCTCCTTGAAACCTGTGTATGGAGAATTGAGCTTTGATTTCCTAATAAAGAGCTTTCCCTAATTTTACAGCTTCGATTGTGCAATCACACCAAAAGCCCTTTCCTTTATTAGTTTATTATATTTTAATTTTCATGCACATCCTTTTGTAATTAATTAAAACATCTTTATTAAATTAATTTCCTTCTCTCTTTAGTTAATTCTCGAGACGTTTTTTGATAAAAATATTTATTAACTTAGGTAATAATAATATTTAGAGTTTATTTAAAAAATGAAACTCCTAAATATATTATCATTAAATTAAATAAATATAATTATGCCGAAATTAGACGTTAACTAAATCTTTAAATTTAATCCTTTTATTTAATTAATTTCTCAATTAATTAAATATTGAATTTTCTTTATAATTTTTTTTAAAAATTAAATCATTAAACAATCTTTTAATTTGCTTTAATTATAGCAAAGAATAATCATAGACCAACAAGATAGAAATGAAACCCATAATAAAGTATAGAAAACTAGATCAAACTCAAGGGTTATAATCAATACTCGGTACTTGCAATTTACATAAAATCCATGCATGCACATTAACATATATTCTAAACTAAGTAGGCAATGGTGGGAAGTGGTGCATTATGTAGATCCTAACTAGCAGGTGACTACGACTCCCTCCCTCAACCATATAAAAAATATCATACATAAAATAAAACATACAGGTACACAATACACATGCAAGTATGGGGTAAGTATCCATAGAAAACTATATAAAAAAGAGACGCAAAGTGTCATAGTTTCTACCCTATGTGTGGTAGTTATATTGTTGTAGAGCATGCAAGGGAGGGTTGGCATTAAGTAATAATCAGTTAACTTGAAAAAGAAAGAAATGTACTTAAAGCAGTTAACTTGGAAAAGAAAGAAATGCACCTACTACTGTGAAATAGAAATCTCAAGCTTGAAGGAAAGAGACAAGCATCTACAAATTGCTTTCTAGAACAAAATTGTACCATTTAGAACAACATGCCGAAAAGAGCAACTTGATGGCAGGGCCTTTGCACCTGAATCAACGAGTGCAAAGGCTTATAGCAAGTTTTAAGAAACGTAAACTTAATACGCTAAAAAATCCTTTTTATAAGGCATCTTTAGTAATAAAAGCCTTGTTTCTAAAACAAAAATTTCACTATTTTTGAAGTTGCAAAGATTTAAAAAAATAGGAGCTTGGGCTCTGCAAGCAAATATCAAGATCATTCAATTTCTATTACAAAATATGAGGGCTTTAAAATATATTCAGTTGCTGGGTTGATTAATTTTTAAAATATTTTTTTAAATAAGTTTTATCCTTTTTATATTTAGTTTTTAAAAAATATTACCCTTATCAATATATTTATAATCAGTTATAAATATATCTACACACCTCAATGAGTGTATATATATATTCATTTAAAAAATATATACTTATATTTCTATTTGATCAATTCATTTGATTTTTTATTAGTCCATTTATATTTATATTTCTTATTAATATTTAAGTATAACTATAACCATATCAAAAGTTACATTTTTAATAGTTAAATCATGACCAAATTATTAAGAAAGACATAAACATAATTCAAGAATCTATTTTACATTTAAAAAACTAAAGACAAAAATATCATAACATTGTTCATATAGAATAATTAAGATTAGAATTATAATTATTAAGTAAGCTAAATTAAATATAAATATTTATATTTGACCAAATTATTAAGAAAAACATAAACATAATTCAAGAATATATTGCACATTTAAAAAGTTAAATACAAAAATATCATAACATTGTTCATATAGAATAATTAAGATTGGAATTATAATTATTAAGTAAACTAAATTAGATATAAATATTTATAGTTATTTAAATATTTGCTGGTTTGATTAATTTTTTATATTTTCTTTAATAATTTGTGTCCTTTTTATATTTAGTTTGTTAAAAATACTACCTTTATTAATATATTTATAATTAATTACAAATAAATCAAATTATAAGTATATCCACACACTTCAATTAGTGTATAACTTATTTATTATTAAAGTGACAAGTAAATTTATTTGTTCTTTTATTTAAATTTGATATAATACAAATTATTTGAAAATCTGATAACACTATGAATAGAATAAAATTTGAAATTTGAAATTTGAAAAAAAATACAGATAATCAGTATTTCGAATTTTACTGATTATACAAAATATTAAACAAAACAAAAAATGAAAAAAGCTCAAATGACTTGTTGGTGCAGAATACTAGATTATTAAAAAAAAATTTAAAAATAGTTAACAAATAAAAGTTCTAGACATTTTATATGAAGCTAATCAATGGAAAACACAAAAAGCAGCCTATAGAGATAAACTTTGCATTCATTTAAATTTATATACAAAACAACATAGGCTACATAGTCTAGAGCTCGTAGAGTGGAAAGGGAGGTAAGTTGCGAACCAACAAGTAGCGAGGACATGAAAAAGCATAGTGTTTCTAATTATTTTTAACATTCTATAGGAATAAATCTATTTCAAGTTTTAAACATATCGTATACTGTCGCGACACTTCAACATATAAGTTCCGCTGTTGAGCATCCAATCAAACTGCAAATGAGTCTTGTGCTTTCCCTTCCTGCTTTGATCCAACAACGTCAATTCAAAGACAACCCTAACGTCTATACCCTCGCTGGCCAAGCCAATGAATAGAAAAACTAAGTAAATCCTAGCTTTAAAGAATCAGCGTCAATGTTTACATCAAGAAAAAGAAAAATGAAAGAACAAACAAACAATTGATTTAAGAAAATTGGCCAAAATTATGCACAGTTTTAGACCCCAAACCATCAAATTTGCCTCAAAATAATCATTCCAATGGCATGCTAGAAGCTACAGCAAACAAGTCTTTAAAACCTTGAACTTAATGGTTGATTCCAGAAAAAAGCTTCAGCTAATATAAATAGATAATTTTGATGCATGCATTGAAGCTTCAGACTCTATAATTTACCTGAATAAGTAAATTCCCATAGTTTACTAGAAACTGAAAGAAACTGTCATGAATATATTATATTTATGTTTTCTCGAGGAAAAATAACTAGACTCGAAAAATTAAAGTAGTGTACGTGAAGAGATGCATATAGAAAAGCTTTGTAGCTTACATTTTATTCTAAGAGCAAATATTTCAACATTGTGACAGAAATTTCTATAAAGAATAGCTTCAAAAAAAACTAGTTCCTATACTTCGCTTTTTCAGAAGGAAAACAAATTTGCTATAAGTTTTCGAACATAAACACCATATAGTATCCCAGCACCAAATCCCTGAATTGCGTGGAACAAGGAACAATATACACAATAAATTTACAGTCATTTCAACAAACAGTTAGCTCATATGATTGCATGTCAAACAATATACAAAGCAAATTAAGAGGAAATCTTGCAAAGTTCTACTACTGATTATTATTTTCCAAACCGATTTCTCAAAGACAAGGAAAAGTAAATATTCAGTCAACCTACAATATTCCCTATAATTTGATATCACACTGTTTTCAGATTGATATTACAATTTATGGACAAGGAATGTTCTCTTCCAATGTCACAATCTCAAATGCTTTTAATTAATATAGATAGAGACTTGGAAGCTTTGGAACTATTTATTTAGATTGTCGATTTAGTTCATTATATTTGATTGCTCATTGTGCCTTACACAAAAAATTTAAAAACTAATTGAATCTATATGGAAACTTATAATAAAAATAAATAGGACGTCATAGATAAAATAGTAGGAAGAAGGATGCGAACCAATATTGTAAGATCAATAGTGGAATTCTCAATAACTACTGCAACTGGACTTGACTGGCTTTGTAGTAGCTCATTGTATAATCTAAATATAACAAGAAAAGATGGAGAGTATCTCCATTGAAGACATAGGAACTCTATATTACCATCATGGGATCTCAAACACCATAAAGACTGCACAAAGAAAGTGACAGCGAAATTCCAAACCCTGTTTTGCTCATGGCCCATGCAATTACTCAATTTCCAAACAATTTAAGATTTATTTAAGGCTCGGTACGAACAAGTGAATCCATTCAATTTAAATCAGCTCTGCCTATTAAACCAAAAGACAATGTATGGACATATAAAGCCATTGAGCCATCCGGTTCAAACCAATTATAGGCACAACATACAAGGCATAACTTAATTATGAAAATCTACAGACAATTAAGAAATTGGTAGCCATATGAGAGATAGGAAAGAAACAATTCACCCAAAATTGGTAGCCATGACAAGCAATGACAAGCAAAATGAATAATAGAAGGAAAAATATGAACGCCAAACAAAACCTCAGAGAAAATAGTGTGCGCATATTTTGCACTGATTGCCATAAATATATATATATATATATATATATATATAAGATGAAATGGAGCTTTTCTCAATGGTAATGTAGATTTGAGGGAAAAAACAACGACATACATAAAAAAAACATATAACAATCATAAAATAAAGCTCGGTTATATAAAAAATATCGTAACTGTTTAATGAATAAAATAAAGCTAATCACTATGGGCATATGGTGAAGGTATTTTAATAACTATGGAATGCATCAAAGCTCTATTGGTTGAAGCTGCAAAAATATCCCTTAAGTAGAACTCTATGCCTATCCCTCCATGGAGAACACTTGGATACTTAAGGGCAAAATGGTTTTCATCTTATGAAAGAGTGGTTGTGGATACTCCCAGCAAATACCACAGAGGATGCCTCAATATGGAGTGGATAAGTACGGATATTTTCCCAAAGCAAGGGCATTGCAGGGACCAATTAAGGAGGTTGAAAGCCTCTCTGCCTCCTGAAGCAGAATCTGGATGCGTTTTAAAGATCATATCAATTGAAAGGAATAGGGGTATTCCGACTGACTGGAGGTCAAATGTTTTGAAGTCTTGAAGAGAAAATTCCAATTTTGAAATTAATAGTAGTGCGTGCAGAGTGTGATCCTATTTATTTATTTTTTTCAGACAAGGCTTGCATGTATACTTCTGGCTTCCTGGTTAAACCAGTAATATGCAGAGTTTCAGCAAGTTTTTGAGGTTTTTGGAAGTTCATTGTTATATCTGTTTTGCCCTTCGTAGAAGTTAGGTGGAGGAGATTTCTATAACTGAGCCCGTAGGTTATTGACTAGTTTTATGGCATCATTCAATCATTCTTTCAGCAATATATTGGACGAGACTCGTCTCTACTGTCTTCTTCCAATCAATAAAAGGTGAGCTAGCTTTTGTTGTATCGTTGAAAATAATTAGAGGACTACATTGAATAGCATCTTTTGTCATAGAGGCATTCCTTACCAGCTCAGTAAACAATGACTCCAAAATTAAAATAAAATATTGGTCGTTGTATTTGCAAATGTTACCTGTACTTGTAGTCGCTCGCACGGAAGGCAGCCTGTGAGTGCACCAATATGCCCAGCGAATGAAGCAAAAACAACATACAAGTAGATGGGAAACTATTCTTCACTATCTGCACAAGATATCAATGCCAACCACAGGAGGATTCAACTGGCCTCTAGAACCAATGCTCCTTCAGTCTGGCAGACATCATACAAATGGTTGAGAGTAGCTGCTGAGGAGAAAACAATGAACAATCTTGTTCGCCATCTAGGCTAAGTTCACTAACATTCCCTTGACTCCGCTTCAGCTCTCCTTCCAACCACGAGCCTTTTGCGCACAACCTTCCACGAGCCTACCGCACATATCATCAACAATGCAATTTTTTTCAGTTAGTATTGGAGATAAAGATCACTAACGTGCATTTAATGCTACCACCTTTTCATATGAGTGTGACTGTGAACAACTCTGCCGCTTACCAACAACTTCACCACCTTAGTGACAACTCCACCGTCTTAGCATTGAATGAATTTGAACAATTTCTTGTTGGAAAAAATATTTTTCTCCTTGCCTAAATTGTTCTCTGCCAATCAAATGTTAGGTAAATAGTATTTTATTTATTTTATAAATGTATTGTAAAAATGAACTCTAAAGTAGAAGTTGAAGTGTAAAAAATAATTTTATTCTATTGGACAAATTAATGTCACTTTAGCATCTACATGAATGCATAAGTATTCCTACCATAGGCAGGAACTAATAATCCATTTAACTAACATCATGAAATAATTGAAATCACTATATACTATCATCATCATTGAATAAAAATGATACATACATGAAATAATTAGTACCAAAGTAACTCATCATATAATCAAATGAGTATGAAATAATATCCAACATTCTGAAAAATAAATGTTGCTGATCATCAAACATAAACATAAACCTGGACTAAAAAGGTTCGACAATAAAAACTAAAAAACAAACTAGGGGTAGGCATTATGCACACTATATTGTCTCACTCAGTATCAACATGCTCGTTCGGTCATTACTATGATCATTTGCTACTACACTTCTCATACATTTTCTCGATAATAACCAAAAATGGCTTAAGGGTTTGTACACCAAGATGGTGTGCAAAAAGGGGGTATAAGTAGACATATTTTTTCTAAAATTAGGAAAACTTGATCTTGTATGAGCCATTTGAGAGTCATGCACTCAAAATGAGAAAATATGTAAAACACAAAAACTTGTAGTACTCTTAATTTAGTTTCTAAACTAATAAGTTTTTTGAAAAAGATGATAAGATCAAGAAGGTGAAACCCTACATGAAAAGAAAAATGTTCCTATTTTTTTCTTAAAAACATAACATAGTTATTTTTGTGTGCTCCACAAAACATATAGTTATATTTAGCATTTTGAAAAATCTTTTAGCAAGATGATAGATAATGTTAGAGTAATAAGATATTGCCTTATTAATTAAATCATTTTGATTTGATTATTAAGTCACTTATTATCTCTAGTTTACTTAAGCTAAATTTTAGGCATATAATTATTAATTCTTTTATTAATTATTATCATGCAACCTAAGTTTTACCCTATTAGGGTTTTGATCTCCTTTTAAAAGGATTGATCTCTTTGTAATTTATTCATTCACTTTTGATAATAACAATCTCTCTTTTTGCTCATCAAGAATGTCTCATATGTGGATCTAAGAATTCTAGTCTCCATAGTTTTTTCTTCTCTCTTTCTATGATAGGTGTTTGCATGCAAGTCATTCTTGGGAGCTGTGGGGTTGATCTTTCATCAACTTCAACATAGTATTAGAGCTCTAGATCTTCATGCCACTATTCTATTCATGAGAAGTTTGGCTTGGCTTTCAAATCTGTGCTTTTTCTTTTAGAGGGTTTCATTTTTACAAAGTTATTTTGTATTGAATCTAGGGGATCATTGGTTTTTGGGTCACTTCGAGCCTAAATGGACATCACCGCTCAGCTCACAACACCTATAAACCCATATTTTTATATAAATTTTGTCCAATTTGGACACAGTTGGAATTTGAGGCTAAAAAAAATTTGCTCCCAAATTTGACACATTTCCTGAGGTGGCAATTTTATTTTTTTTGTACAAAAATTGAGATTTTTGGTACATATCTCAAGGTGACAATTTTTTGAATTGGTACGCAAATCAATATTTTTTGTAAATCATGATTTTGCACGTTTCTTGAGGTGGCAATTTTGCCATTTTTTACACAAAAATCAAGATTTTTGGCACACAAATCAAGATTTTTGGGCACACAAATTGAGATTTTTGGGTGCACAACTAGAGCTAGTTTTGGTACAAAATTGATATGCATCCCAAGGTAATTTATGGTACTAGTGGGCATTCTTTTCATGACATTTTGGCATGGATCCTGAGGCGGTAATTATTTTTTGCCTTTCTAACACTTTTTTGGCCTCCATGTGATTTTTGGGCCATAACTTGCTCATCCAGACTCTGTTTTTCAATCTAAAAGAAGAGCTGGAAAGAGATTCTGAGCCTGTCGTGATGGTGTAGTTGATTTAGATTTATAATTCTATTCTATCTCTTATTTTGGCTGTCAAAGTCCAGGGATTGATTTTATTTTGTTAGATAATTTTTCATGGGTTATACTATCTATTGTATCATTCTTATGCCTCTTTTGATCTTTATTGACATCCTTTTGTAGTATTTTTGCAAACACACTATGATAAAGTGCCACTCTATTGCATTTTGGAATTTTGCACATCTTTGTATTTAGTTGTACTCGCACTACATTATAAAGTGCTTCGAGGGGTTTCATGTTGGCCATATTTTCTATGTTCCTTCATCAAGTGAGTTTTCCTTCCATGATATTAGCCTCATGATGTATTTATGACATTTGCAATTATAGATATTTGTATTTCTTTTCTACTCTCAATGTTCCTCATTCTTCTTTCTGTAGGAGATATTGCATTCAGTTCCAGTGTTCATGTCTTACCTCTCAACATTATAGTGGGGTTACGTTGGTTCTATTTCTTTCTTGGTTTGATAGAGCAAGCTATGTATTCAATATTTGATCCTATGTACTAGGTGATTACAGTGGTTGGATAGCTATGCACTTTGGTGAGATGGATCATTTACCATATAGAAATACTTTCATTCCTATTTTTGGAGGCCATGAAGATAACTTTCATCTTCAATTGATCAACTCTTCAAACTTGGTTTTCTTTACCTAGTCATATTTTATATAGTGGATGTTCTTCAGATCAATAGTTTGACAATGTTTGCAGCTTCATGCTTTAGTGGTGTTATTCATGATCATCTTTTGTTCCTATCTTCTAGAATATTATTTTCATCTCTTTTGGGAGTAGGGTTTTTCCCATGTGGTTTTCTCTATTTCTCCTTGTTACATAGATTTGGTTTTGCTTGGGTACCTCATCAAGCCTTGTTGTCGAGATCCAATTTGCTTTCAATAGTAGTTTTTAGGTTTTTAGCTACTCCCCAAGTTTATCTTAAGGGGGGGTGTTAAAGTAATAAGATATTGCCTAATTAATTAAATCATTTTGATTTAATTATTAAGTCACTTATTATCTCTAGTTTACTTAAGCTAAACTTTAGGTATATAATAGCTAATTCTTTTATTAATTATTATAATGCAACCTAGATTTTACCTTATTAGGGTTTTGATCTCCTTTTATAAGGATTAATCTCTTTGCAATTTATTCATTCACTTTTGATAATAGCAATATCTCTTTTTTCTCATCAAGAATGTCTCATATGTGGATCTAGGAATTCCAACCTCCATAGTTTCTTCTCTCTCTCTCTCTCTCTCTCTCTCTCTCTCTCTCTCTCTCTCTCTCTCTCTCTCTCTCTGTGATAGGTGTTTGCGTGTAGGAGATTATTGGGAACCATGGGGTTGATCTTTCATAAACTTCAATAGATAAGAGTGATATCTAGAAGTTGTGTACTTTTTCATAATTTTTTGATGAGTAGTTTTCTTCTATGATTTTTGAAGTGACACCATTCTGAGATTCTGGTACCTCTTTGTGCATTGGGCATAAATTGCATCAAAATAATATAAGGTCAACTCCTTATTTTAAAAGTGTATAGAATCAAGTGTAGAACCATAATTTGTAAATTATTTTATGTTTGGTTAATTATATCAAAATTTACTTCACAATACTGGTCTTGTCCAAAAATTTAAAAAATAATTATGGTTAGAAGGGTACAAAAATGTGTGAATTTTGGTGATAATTTTAGAGATACCCACTTCACCATTTGCAAACTTGATGAAGTCAAAGATGAGGATTGATCTTATAAAATAGAAAAATCTTTAAACCATCAAAAATGAAGGGAAAACATTAGCCCAAGCCTTTGGGTAGTTTAAATGTCTTATTAGCAAGCCTAAATGAGATCACTATTTTTTATTGACAAAATGTGACTGCCTTATGCTTAGTAAAACCATACTAGACATAATGTGATCATGTTATGGTTAGTAAAACTATACTAGCAATAATTTTATTGTGTCATATATATATATATATATATATATAATGTCAATTGGAACTTTCCATTAACATTATATTTATACACTAACATATATATATATATATATATATATATATATATATATATATATATATATATATATATATATATATGTATATATATATATATATATATATGTATATATATACATATATATATGTATGTATGTATGTATGTATGTATGTATGTCTAGACACACACACACACACACACACACACACACACACACACACACACACATGTAATATGTCTCTAGATATATACAAATAAAAATATGTTTATATCGTCTATCTACATCCTCACTATTGCCTTCCTTACCCTTATCATTCATCTCTCTCTTGCTCTACCCTTATCCCTACCCATTATCTCCTTACCCCATCCCCATGCTCTCTCTCTCTCCCCTTACCCCAACCCCATCCTCTCTCTCTCTCTCTCTCTCTCATGGGGTTGGGGTAGGAGGGGGGAGGGGGCAAAGAGAGAGGGAATATAATAGAGACATCTCTCTAGAAAAAACTAGTGAAATTTAGCTATGCATATTACAACCTAGGGTATGTGCAAGATCATTATCAACCAAACTATGTAGCCTTAAGTGGTAGTGAAAAATCAGCAAATTAGGGTTATGTTAAATTGACACATAATTTTAAGGTAGTTATGGGCTTTACATCAAAAAGTTTTAAGAAAAGAATATGCGTAAAATTGAATTTAATTTTTAAACTACTAGGCCTTATTTAAAGAAGAAATTGTTTGATTTATCAAAATCTTGGATTTAATGCAGTACTACAAAAATTTTAGGGCAAAAATAAAAAGTATGTGTATGTCTGATCATCTTAATCAAAATTAAATGATAATATTTTTTAATATAAATATAGATAGAAAAAGTAGAATCATGCCCAGATGTGATGCATATTTTTGGGTATTTTTATTCCAAATAAATAATTAAATATGAATTTTCTACTATAACTTTTCTAGAATAAAAAAACTCCCATGTTTAACCACATTAACTAATTGAAAACTTTTCAAAAAAAAAAAATCCCTTATACTAGGTGAAGCATAGAATGTGACACAACATTTGGATTTCAAAAATCTTATAATGTTTGAAAGTTATAGTTATTTTTCAATCAATATGTCAATCAAAAATTTACAGACATATTCATTAAAAATTAATTAATAAATACTTACCAAACTCAAAAATTGACAACAATTATATTGATGGAATCTTGAGAGTGTTATAAAAAACACATTTTCATTTCAATGAATTTTGATGAAAAAAATATTGTCAAATGGCTACTCAAAATCTGAATGTTAGTGAAACCTATCTCAAACACGTTTTTTGAGTTGATCAAACAGGTGTGGTAAATACCAAGCCTAATCGGGTAGTTGAAAAGTGGTAGCCAATTTTTCTTTTGAAAAATTTATAGCCCAAATTTTGGAGGGAAACCAGAATTTGGGAAGTGTGGCAAATCAATAATCATTATTATTATTGACTATTATTATTATTATTTCTGATTGGTAAATAGCCAAGACCTTGATTATATTTATTAATTCAAATTAATAATTTACAATAGCGTTTCTCCATTCAAACAGGAACTAGTAGGAAAGAATGGAGAAGAAAACCTCCAGTCTAGCCCAAGACAAACATCCTTTATTATTACATCATGAAATGGGCATACCTAAGTTAAATTACATCATATTTTATTATTACAACAAATAAGATTATAGAGTCAATCAATACACTCATCAGGAGCATTTGAAGACATTTGTGCCTAAATTAAGTAAAGCCAGTCTTGCCATTGCACTTTTACACTTCTCCCAAAGTAAGCAAAGCACTCCTCCCTCCTTCTTGACTTAGAAATCATCATGGTTAGTGAAAATACTACAAACAACTTTATTAGTTAATGAAAACCTTGGAAAGATAACTGAAAGATTCTGATAGTTCCTATATTACTTAAAATAATTCCTCCATCATGATGAATATCATATTACGTTTACTAACTGTTTAAAAATTTGATATTGTTAATGGATATTTTCCTAGCAATGCCTAAAACCTAAAATTTCGAAGATGATTCTAAAGATTAATATATTAGTTCAAAAACCTCATTCCAATACCTATAATATATACAAATAGAAACTTGAGAGTCTATCTTGCTAATCAAAATTAATATGGTAAGTCACAATCTGCCAGAAAATAGAGAGCACCATCACATAATCTCCAAAAAAATTGACATAACTAAATTAACATATATTGAAAATTATTGCTTTGCATCAGTCATCTCCTCTAGAATCAGCACCACAAACCAGGATGCTTAAACATCTGTCATTGGATTGGCAAAGTGTCTATGTCTTAACCCATTATACCGTGTTGGAAAGGCCGGAAAGTACAGAGCATTCTCTGATGTGAATGTTGATGATCCTTAGAGATATTAAGATCAAATGAGAAATTCAAAATAACCTCAGAGATCAAGTTTTCCAATCTATATTTTCAGAATTATACTCTATATTAGTATATGACTTTCATGTAAAGAAATGGTAAATGTTCATATGAAATGAGTTGATTAAATTTTTTTTGTAAAAACATCTTTAATTAAACTCGATCAAAATGATTATCAATAAAGTCATAAACTAAGTAAATTATTACTCATTACCAATCATCCCCTTCAAACTTTGGGATTGGACTAATGATGAACCTAAGTTATACCCCATCATGCCCTACCCAAATAGCTTTTCAAAGAAAACCCTAAGTGATATGAATGGAGATAAACCTTAAAGATACTAACTTAAGAATTGGAATCAAAGATGTTGAACAACATAAATCAAGCCATTCATTCTATAAATTTTCAAACATTACTATATTAAGAGATATATCTCATAAACCAATATGCAGAATGCACTTAGAAATATCATTTCCAGAATGTAGAATGAAGCCTAATTTATCTTATCCAAGCTTAGACCAAGTATACAGACATCTCTATATATATCTCCATATTTACAAATGAGATAATCAAAACTACTTGTTACTCATTCCATACCATACCAATGTCAAGTTTCTATAATTATGTAAAACCCAAACCCTAGAATGACCTAACAATGACTGATATAGCCTAATGTTTGAAGAGACTAATACTAAGACTATAAGCTATATAAAAAAAATCCACTTAATGCCCCATATCTCTATATCTGAAGGCGAAAATGCTACAAGGTCTAGTCCTCTTACTTGCAGAGAAAAGACAAAAAAGCTTGATCCGAACACCTCCACACCACCTCTTACTTTTTCCAATAAATCATAATAACTTCTACAACATCATTCGAGGTTTTTGCCTTAAAGTTTAGTGGAAACTTGAAAGTAGATTTCGCTTTGCTTGTTTTTTCAATATTAGGGGTACAAAAATCCAATCTGTCTAAATTGCCAAAACCCACAACTGGTTGGATGTAAGCCTTAAATAGACTAAGATAGTTGACTAGCCATCCATGTCCAGCCTCAACTAAGATCTTTCTCCATCCAAAGAGGAAATGGAAGCAAGATTCCATCTTGGACCAAGCCATATTGAAAGCAACCATGTTGCTAATAATTAGGTTTGGTTGTCTAGGAATATTAGCCAAAATAAGAGTCCTTGGGGATGCTCCATATATATCTCAGGGAGAGGCACACACATATCTTCATCCAAGCTCATAATTGCTTCCATAATACCTCTACACCAAGTTGAGTAAAAAAATTTAGATGTAATCATATCGTTGCCCATTTCTTTATTCCATCTTTAGGCATACATCCTATGAAAATGCCTATAACATCAATATTAGTCTGCCAGGTATAGTCATACTTGAAAATTCCTTCTCTGATAGCTCTATTGAATGTAATACAGGTCATTTTGTCAACTACCCTAAAAATTCTATTCCACCTTTTTGGCTTGATGTTACCACAAAAGGCCATGGTTTGAGCTTCAAAGGTGTGAAATACACAAATATTACTATCCATCTTCAATCTCAGCAACACTGCCTAAAAGTGACCAAGTTCTGTGATTTAATAAGAAGCTCTAAAAGTCAAAATCTCTAGAAGATCCTAGAAAGACCTAAACTGACGAAGAAGCTATCCTTCACCATGTCATGATTGATAAATAGGTTGTATCCAAATGACTTAACACATGATTATCCTAACATCATGCTTAGAAATCTAATAATATTTAATAAAAGGAAATGTTGTCTGCCAATAAACCTAATAATGTCACCCCACAAATCCTTAATAGTCTTGAAGCCTAAATCATGCCAACTATGAATCCCTTAATCACTTAATTAATTCATTTCTTATCTGTAAACCAAGGTGAGATAAACAGAGCTATACCCCATGAAACCTATCAAAACATATGGAAAACCTAATCTAACTGACCTATGTATGCCTATAACCTAGTACTGAATATAACTTCATGATAAAAATAAGAGCTTTATTAATAAAAGAGAAAACCTTTAGAGTCAATGTCCCTTTTTGAATTCCAGTAAGTTGGCACTATCAAACCCTTTATTAGCTAGAAGTTCTACCTTTTTATTACCTTCTCTATATATATGACATATCCTAATATCCTCAAACCTATCTAATAAGTGGATGATTTCTTCTAGCTTTGAGTTGAGAACACAATTTGGAGTTGATCTTTTCCTTATTGTGTTTAAAATGATTTGAGAATCACCCTCTATGATGAGTTTAGATGAGCCTAAATATTGGCATATTTTTAACCCTTCTTCTAATGCTGCAAGCTCTACCAAGTTATTAGAAGTAGGATCAATGGCCATTTCTTTTTTAGCTATCCACTAGCCTATGTCATTATTGATGATGCAACTAATTCCTGCTACTCTGGATTGCATCTAGCTACTCCATCAAAATTAAGCTTCGCCCAACCCTTCAAAGGAGGAGACCATTTACAACTTTCCCTTGCCTCCTTACTTTTCTTTAAGTAAATGAGAGGAGGATTAATAAGATTGAGCCATGTCTTTTTTATTAGGCCATCCCATAAAGAAAAGGAACCTTCTCCATTCTTGACTTCCTACGATGGGAATTAACAGTTTCAACTATGCTAGCTTCTATTTTTAGAATTAACTCTTCTACTTTCATCTCATTATCACTAAAAATTCTTCTATTCCTTTTTTTCTGAATTTCCCACATAAGGGTGGAGAGACTAATATTCTAGAGTTTAGTATAGATGCCCTTACATAGATAAGGAGTCCATCCACTAAGAAAGTTAGTAAGGTTTTCAGAGAATGGGGAGAACTAACCTAATTTTTGATTGAGCTATTCCCAAAATACTCAGGAATATGGACATCTATAGAGTAGTTGGTTTGCATTTTCACTGTAATGTTTGCAAAGAACACATCTTGATGGGCCTACAACACCTATTTTACTAAGTCTATCTACCGTTAGAATAATGTTTTGAGATGCTAACCATAAGAAAAAGCCTACTTTCAACAAACAAGCGAGATCCCAATATAGTTTAAGTGGATTTCCACCTCCTTCCATCTCTTTAAATTGATTAGTGCTTTATAACTATTTTTCACACTATATTTACCATCATTTGATGCCACCCAGATGAGTTTGTCATTCCTCTCAATCTATTTAACTTTCCTTGTAGAGATAATTTTTTCATATGCCTTAATTTTGACATTATCCAGTTCTACTTCTTGCAAAGGTTTCCAAATCCACATAGATTAATTTTCCATATTATCCTTTTTTTTTATAATCACCAACTTTCGTTCCCCATTGATTGATTAGTTTTTCTTTAAGATTAACTAGGACAAGGTTGCTATCTATTGGTGGGTGTCCATCCCATGAGTCTTCCCAAAAAAGTGCATCTTCTCCCTTGCCAACATCCCAAGTAATATATTTTCTTACAAGATGGCAACATTTAACCATGAAATTCCAACTTTTTGAGCCCTTAGGAAGAGTCTTCATTCTAAAAATCAAAATGGGGTATTCCACATTAAGATACTTATTATACAAAATCTTGGCCCATTTTTTCTCTCTTTCCACATATAGGCATCATATTAGTTTAGCCCCTAATGCTTCATTTTTCCATTGAAGGTTCTTAGTACCTAACCCTCCATATTCCTTGGGTTCACAAATATTGTCCCATTTAATGAGGGATAGTTTTTTGGATTCCTCACAATCATTCCAGTGGAAATTTCTAAGTTTAGCCTCAAACTTGTGATGAAGATACTTAGGGAGAGGAAGGCAAGAGAGTGGATAAGTTAGAATAGCTTATAAAACCAAACTTATCTTAATGCTCTTACCTACTTTCGAGAGCCATATGTCTAGCTTCCAGTCCTTGCTTCCACTTTCTTTAGAGTATTATTCCAAACCTTGCCTAATTTCACACCCTTCTCTAGCTCTATACCAAGGTACATGCATGGGAAAAAACCTTTTGTTGTATCCCATAATTTGCCAAATTTGATTTTTCCCCTTAGCTTCCATATTGATGAAAAATATTTTCGGTTTAGCTTTATTAACTTTTTGATAGGAGGCTTTCATGTATCACTCAATGATTTTCTTTATGTTACTTGCCTCTTTCTGGGTGTTTTCACCTAGTGAAATCATGTCATCTACATATTGTTGATGAGTTATGTAAGGGATATTTCTATTAACAGTGATTCCTTTAATTTGTCTTATATTATATGCTTTTTTTAGTGCTCTCCCAAAGGCTTCTACCATAATGATATATAAAAAATGGGGATAATAGATCTCCTTGCCTTATTCCCCTTGAAATCTCAAAAAATCCCTCAAGAGACACATTTATAAGAATAGAAATCTTGGTGGTTGAGTTGCATTTTAAAATAAGATTAATCCATTGATGGTAAAAACTAAAAGCTTCTAAAGTTTAGTAAAGAAATTGCCAATCTACCATATCATAGGCTTTTTGGATGTCTAGCTTTGAACATAAACATACATGCCTCTTTATTCTTTAAGCCAAATGAATTTTCTTCTAAATGATTAAAATGACATCCAAAATAGATCTACCTAGGATGAAATCTATTTGTTCCTAAGAAATGATCTTTGGGAGAATTAATTTGAGTCATTTTGCTAATGTTTCTGAAAAGATTTTATAAATGGTATTACATAATGTAATGGGCCTAAAATCTCTTGGGGTCTCACACTCTGGCTTTTTGGGAATCAGGTTGAGAAAGGAGTAGTTAATTTCAGATAACAAAGATCCACCCTTCATCAATGCTTCGATCTCCTCATAGAGATCTCTAGCAATTATATCCTAGCATTTCTGATAAAAAGAGGACTGAAATCCATCTGGACCAGGTAATTTTTCTAAATTCATGTTAAATACTACCTTTCTTACTTCTTCTAATGATATTGGTTTATTTAAAGCTTTATTATCCTTTGGGGTAACCAATTTAGGTATTATTTCAATAAAATTAGCTTGAGCTTCTCTATTTCAACCTTCAAAATTGTTTAATATTTTCTAAAAGTGATCCACAAAAATTTCTATAGTTTCGTTGAGTTTATCTATTGATATGCCCTCGTGATTTCTAATACTTTCTATTTTACTTTTAGCTTTGTTATAGAGAGTTGAGTTGTGAAAATATGTAGTATTCTGATCTCCCTCCTCTAGCCACCTTTCTCGAGACTTTTGTCTCCAAAAGATTTCTTCCTTGATCAGAATTTATTCTTGTTTAGACAAAAAATCTTTTTCTAAATTGTAACTATCATTATTCATGCCATTCTTAATAACTTCTAAATTTAATTCTTTTAATCTATCTTTGATGTCCAATTTTTCTTTAAAAATATTATTAAAGTATTCTTTGTTCCATCTGAGAATCTTTTCTTTGAGCATCTTAATTTTGGACACAATAATAAACATTTTTGAACCTTCAAAATTACCTTGTGACCACCATTCTTTAATATTTTCTAGAAAGCTAGAGTCCAAAAACCACATTTTCTCACATTTAAACAAATTTCTAATGGGTTTGTGAGGTTAAAAATGTTCAAACCTAATAGGGAAATGATTAGAACCAGAAATCGAAAGAATTGAGGATTGAATATTTAGATTATTTACTTCTAAATCTCCTTTGATAAAAAACCTATTTAATTTTTCAGCAATATATGCAAAATCCTTCTGTTTGTTATTCCATGTGAAAATCCCATTATTGAATGGGATATCAATTAAGTTATGAAATTCACACCATTTTTAAAAATCTTTTGTAGATTGGGGGATCTATTGAGCTCCCCCAATTTTTTTGTTCAAATTTAGTATAGTATCAAAATCTCTTCCTAAAATTATTAGGCTGTTCTAGAAATCTTCCATGAATTGGTTGATTTCTTCCCAAACTAATTTTTTGTCTATATTACTTACTGGACCATAAATGTTAATTAAAATAAACTTGAGATTTGATTTCACGCATTTTAGTAAACCACTAATCCAATTATTGTTTTATATATATATATATATATATATATATATATATGTATGTATATATATATGTATCTATGTATGTATTTATATATATGTATATATGTATATATATATATATATATATATATATATATATATATATATATATATATATATATATATATATATATATATATATATATATATGTATATATGTATATACATATATATATATATACACACACACATATACATACATACATACATACATACATACATATATATATATATATATATATATATATATATATATATATATATATATTTGTATATGCACACACACACAAACATATATATATATATATATATATATATATGTATATATCTATATGTATGTACATACATATACATATATATGTATGTACACACAAATACATATATATGTGTGTGTGTGTGTGTGTGTGTGTGTAATTTTTCTATGGTTCCAAAAGATCCCTAATCCCTCAAATGCACCTGTAGATTCTTGCATTATACTGCTCTAGTTTCGTAACTTTTTACTTCGGTTAATTCCTTCTGTCTTATTCAACTTAGTTTCTTGTAATAGTATAATTTTTGATTCAAATATTTTTAAATATTTTTTTAGTATTCCTTTTTTGCTAGGGGCATTTAGACCCCTAGCATTCCACGTTGAGATCTTTATGCCTTCTTGGGAAGGATCTTCCCCTTCCCTATGTTAAAAAGTTGGCTAATTATTTTCTTTTCTTGAGTTTTACCATCTTCTTCTTTGAGTTTCATAAGTGATTTTCTTCCTCTCTTAGATGTAATTTTGCCATAATTAGGAGCTTTGACCCCTTCTTGATTCTTTATTATGCCCAACTATTCCGAATTCTCATGTGCTCTTAATTGTTTTAGACTTATTATTCCCCTCGTCCTCCTTTTCATCATTATCCAACTCTTGAAATATTTGTTTTTTTAAGTGTTGGTGTACCATGGTAGCTCTGTATTCATCCTCATATATTCTGCTATCTATCACTATGTCTTTGTTTGTCTTATCTTCTTCTTCAAAGCGTAATAGATCCCTTTTGAGATCTTTAAAAGTGTACTTGTCTCCTCCTAGCTGTAATACCTTCTACAAAAGTTCTTCTTTTTGAGACATATTATCGCTATCTTCATTATCAAAATTGAATACCTAGATCAATTCTTCTGAAAGCCTTTCTATGTAATCCTTTTCTTCCTCTTTTAGGATATCTATTTCTAATTCTTTAGTCTTGTCCACTTTTCGATTTAGAAAATCCGAAAGTCTTTCATAGGAATGTCTTTTGACTTACATACTTCCTATATACGTGTTTTGACCTTGTTGTAAGAATATTCTCTTTTTGGAGAAGGAGTCTACCAGAATCTGGTTAACTACTTTGGAAACTCTTTGCTTTATATTGGTTTTTCTAGAGATGTTTCTTTACATAGCTGATTTTGTGACTTTGAGTGGTTTTCATCTACTTTGCTTTCTACCTTTGTTGAAATTTCAAAGAATAAGGAGGAATGTTCCATATCATCAATACTCCTCTGTGAATTGGCTAATATCTTCTTACCCTCCAAATTGAATTCTAATAAAATCTTTTTTTCACTTTTTGACTTTATGACATCTTTCTTTTTCTATTTTTAACTGTCAACAATTATGCTCTGTAACTTGACTCTGTTATTTGATTTGGGAAACTTTTTCATGCTGAAGAAGATATTGTCCTATTCCAAAAGTTCTGAAGAGGGCAGTTTATCTTTGCATTTATCTATTGTATTGATCCTATCCAGATGGAGACTCTTTCTGTTATTTTTTGGAGATATTCTAGTTCTTTCTTGTTGACTTCCATGGATTTAGAGTGTGGGATTGTTACCCTTTCCTGCTTCATCCTTTTTTGGCTTTACTTCCTTCAAATTGTCTGATGTATCTTTTGTGTTCTTTAATATAGCTTCCTCAAATTCATACTCTTCCTACAACAGTCTTAGATGCCTTATTTTGATCATGGAAAGACATTTGTTGAGATCTAATATTTTTGACAAAGTTTTGAAGAAAGACTTCCACTCATCATCAAGTTTCATTATCTCTATAATTTACCCTCATATTTTTGAAAGTTTAAATTATATATTGATCTTTTGGTGATTAATTTTATTGGTTTTAGATTTGTCTTTTTAATTTTACGTTTGATTAAAAGTTTTATGTTGTTGCATCTTTCAAATGATGCCTCCAAATTGATCAACTCTCCTAATGATCTTCCAATCCTTTTAATAATACCTACTTGATTTAACTCTGGAGGGATTGAATTAATGGAAAATCATGTTGGAATAGTTAAATCTAAATTATCCTCTTTACAGTTTGGAATCTAGTCAAAAAACTTAATTGAATGACCCTTAAAAAAATAGTTAGATTCCATAAGATATTCTTTTGTTACACCTACTTCACTCCATTGTATAAAAACTAATCTATCAAAGTACTGTGAAATACTTACTTGGTAGCCAAAGAAACCTCCAGCTAGTTAATTAGACTATATATCTCTACTTTAAGGTCATTCCAAAAGGTGAACAAACCAACCTATTGACATTCTTGCCAGCTTTCTTCACTATCTTGATTGCTAATGATGAGGATCTTATCTTCATGATCTCTTAGAGTGCGTTCAATTGAATTAGGGTAAGAAAAAATTGGATGAAGATTGAGGGGCACCCTACAATGTGGAGTAATGTAGGTGTTTGATGATTTTGTATATGTGGAATCTTTCAATTGGGATGGATAATCTATAGATGAATTGAAAGCAAAACCCTTCTCCTAAGTGTAAATGGGATTTAGGTTGAGCCTAGCATAATTTGTTAAATTGAAGACAAAGATCTTCTTGTCTAGGCTAGTTGTTGAATGAATTTCTGGTGTTACTTTGCCCAGGAGCTGGTCAAAATGGTGAATGGTTCCCCACTTAGGACAGTGATCTTGAACATTGCCAACATCCCAATCCTGCAAATCTGATAAAGGGGCAAAATGATTTGAAATTTTAACCACATAAGATGAGTCTACATGTCTAAATTTATCCACACATTCCTGCACTTTTGAGAATCTAAAACCATGATTGGTGGATCTACTTGAATTCAAATGCCCTAGATTTTTAGGTTTTATGATTCTGTAGGAGTATTGTTTGGCTATATGAAGATATTTCACATTTTTTGGTTTTTTTATTCTGCTTTCCATTTTCCCCCTTATTATTGACTATTATTATTATATATGATTATTATTATTATTATTATTATTATTATTATATAGAGTAATATTATATTATTATTATATATCATAATATATATGATTATGATTATGCCTTTTAAATATAATATAGCAATTTATACTTATTATTATGATTATTATTATTAAATATAATATTGTCATGAAATGTGTTGAAAGGGGTCATAGGTTATCATATGATCCCTTTCAAACTATTTGATCAAACCAAATAAGTCCCTAGGGGTCTTAGGACCCCTACGAACATATACATTGTCATGAAATGCATCAAAAGGGGTCATAGGTTATCCTATGACCCCTTTCGACCCATTTGAACAAACCAAATAGGTCCCTAGGGGTCTTAGGACCCCTAATGACATTTGTTGTCATGAAATGTGTCGAAATGGATCATACATTATCCTATGACCCCTTTCGACCCATTCAATCAAACCGAATTGGTTCCTAGGGATCCTAGGACCCCTAGGGACATATGTTGTCACGAAATGTGTCAAAAGGGGTCATATGTTATCCTATGACCACTTTTGACCCATTTGATCAAACCACATAGGTCCTTAGGGGTCCTCGGATCCCCAGGAACATATGTTGTCATGAAATTAGTTAAAAGGGGTCATAGGTTATTCTATAACCCTTTTGACCCATTCAATCAAATCAAATAGGCCCCTAGGGGGCCTAGTAACGCTAGGAACATATGTTTTCATGAAATGCATCGAGACCTATGACCCTTTTTGACCCATTCAAACAAATCAAATAGGTCCCTAGGGGTCCTAGGACCCCTAGGGACATATGTTGTCATGAAATACATAGAATGGGCTCATAGGTTATCCTATGACCTGTTTAGACACATTTGGTCAAATTAAATAGGTATGTTGTCATGAAATGCATCGAAAGGGGTCATAGTTTATCCTATAACCCCTTTCAACCCATTCAATCAAATCAAATAGGTCCCTAGGGGTCTTAGGACCCCTAGGGACATATGTTGTCATGAAATGCATCAAAATGGGTCATAGGATAACCTATGACCCCTTTCAACCCATTCAAACAAACCATATAGGTCCCTGAGGGTCCTAGGACCCCTAAGGACATATGGTGTCATGAAATGCATTGGAAGGGGTCATCGGATAACCTCTAACCACTTTCAACCCATTTAATCAAACCAAATAGGTCCCTATGGGTCCTAAGACTCCTATGGACATTTTTTGTAATGAAATGCATCTAAACGGGTCATAGTTTATCATATGACTTCACTCAATCCATTGGCTCAAACCAAATAGGTGCCTAGGTGTCCTAGGATACCTAGGGACATATGTTATCATGAAATGCATTGATAGGGGTCATAGGTTATCCTATGACCCATTTCAACCCATTCAATCAAACTAAATAGGTCACTAAGGGTCCTAGGACCCCTAGGGACATATGCTGTCATGAAATGCATCTATAAGGGTCATAGGTTATCCTATGATCCCTTTCAACCCATTCCATCAAACCAAATAGGTTGCTAGGGATCCTAAGACCCCTAGGGACATATGTTGTCATGAAATACATCAAAATGGGTCATAAGTTATCCTATCACCCCTTTCTACCCATTTGATCAAATTAAATAGGTCCCTACGAGTCCTAGGACCACTATAGACATATGTTGTCATGAAATGCATCGAAGGGGATCATAGGTTATCCTATTACCACCTTTGACCCATTCGAACAAACCAAATAGGTCCCTAGGGGTCATAGGACCCCTAGGGACATGTCATGAAATACATCAAAAGGGGTAATAGGATAAGACCCCTAAGGACATTTGTTGTCATGAAATGTCTCGAAAGGGGTCATAGGTTATCCTATTACCCCTTTTGACACATTCAAACAAACCAAATAGGTCCCAAGACCCCAAGCAACATATGTTGTCATGAAATATGTCGAAAGGGGTCATAAGTTATCCTATGACCCCTTTCAACACATTCGATCAAACTAAATAGGTCCCTCAGGATCCTTGGACCCCTAGGGACATATGTTGTTAGGAAATGCATTGAAAGGACTTTTTACTTGTTTGATCAAATCAAGTAGGTTCCTAGGGGTCTTAGGACCCCTAGGGACATATGTTGACATCAAATACATTGAAAGTGGTCATAGGTTATCTTATGACCCCTTTCGGCACATTTGATCAAATTAAATTGGTCCCTACAGGTCCTAGGACTCCTAGGGACATATGGTGTCATGAAATGCATTGAAAGGGGTCATAGGTTATCCTATGACCCCTTTTGACACATTTGATCAAATCAAATAGATCCCTAGGGGATCTTTTTCAGTTATAGATGGATTACCCTAGCCTATGACCCCATAATAACAATAATAATAATATAATAATAACCATAATAATACATTACTATATTATATAATAATTAAAATATATGACTATATATTACCTAGAATATTAATCATAATATATGACTATGTAATAACAATAACAATCATAATAATATTTATATATATATTATAATATTATACTTAATAATAATAATAGTCATATATATTACTATATTATATTTTATAAAATACAAATATATAATAATATACAATTTTCCTCACAGTACCCATACTTGCCAAATTTTGACTTCCCTCCAAAATTTGGGCATCCATTTCGAGTATCGGATCTAGGATCAGGTACCCAAAGTACTTGAACACTTTTTCCAAAATATTCTCTATCACTGTAGACCTAACAATCACTTTTTTCGGGGTCATTTTCATGAGTTTGGAGGAAAATGATTTCTTGGGGCCCATATGATCGAAAAAATTGCTATAATGTATGATTAGGTTTCTAATATTATTGTCTAAATGGGGAGAAGTAGTTGTTGAAAGGTTAAGTTCAAAAGGAAGGTATCGAATGAAGACATTCAAACATATAGGGAAAGGGACAAGATAAATCACCAAAGGAAGAGACAAGAAACTTTAAATGTGAATCAAGTTGGCGACGTATTGATTGAAGGTGAAATCATAGAGTCAGATAATGAATATGTGTAGTTGGGGAATGAAAATGTACCAATTAATAATGATAATGCTAGGATTGAAAATTTAGAGAATGAAAATTTGGAGGATAAAAATTTACTAGTTCATAATGTATATTGCATGATTGACCATGTCAAAAAAGAAAATGCACAAGAACATTACATATCTCCTAATTATAATCGACAAGAAGGTCTGGATAATTGAAATTGATGAAAGGATTATTACCAATTTGGAAGGAAAGAAAATCACAAAGAACCATTCAGTTATATGGGCTTCAAGACTATATAAGATATTTTTTGGCAACAAGGCAGTGATGGAGCAATGTCAACTTTTTATGCACTTATTAAAGATACAAAAGATGAGACCTCTGCTTTCTAAATTGAAGACTCATGTCAATGAAAAATTGGAAAGAAATGCCATTATTGTGAATAATCTTTTTAGTGCTCTCAATAGCATTGGGAAAAATAATAGGGAGAAGGATAAGGGAGCTGCTTGAGGGGTTATTACAACCTCTTTGGTAAGTCATCATTTGAGAAAGGGTAGATATATGTTAGAAACTTGTATTGACTTGAAACTAAATCATACTACTTTGAAAAGAGCACTTAGTAGATGAGAGAGAATTAATGATCCTTTTAAAATAAAACACGGTCTTTTGGTGGAGACTTCCATGTTTTGATAAGAAGCTATCTAATGATGTGAAGGAAGAAATTACACAGTTTTGGCACTCTAGCTCAAGAGTATCACCCAATGCTAAAGACGTGTTGAATTTGAGAATTGGCATTAGAGACCACATGCCACATCCTAAGAATTATTTTGAGGTAAGTCAAACTATGTTAAAAAAAATTAGAGAGAGTCATCCAAGATTGCATATATCACAAAGGGCTTTTGAATCTTTGAAGACATTTTATTGTGTGCCACTTAAAATTTGAAATACATGTTGTTGCAAATATCATTTGGATTTTTCTATGCATCATGAACTATTATGCTCCATCTATTCTACATTGCATAGTAAAGAAATGTTGGAGAATTGTGGTGCTAGTGGGCTTCCAAAATCATCAACAGGCTTGCTAAATCAATTTGTATATCGTAAAGTTGATGGTTGTTTATTCTATAAAAATGCTTGCTTAAATGAGAAGTTTTTAGAATGTGGTGTCTTATCCAAGTTTTACACATGTTTCTATGAGGAATGCAAACAAGATCTTGGGAGGACAATAGTAAAAATAATGGTATCTGAAATGGTGAAATAGACATTATGTCATGCCCAAAATATAAGGGCAAAAACATACACAGCAATCTTTTAAAAAAAATATAATTAACTAAGGTCATAACCCATCATCTATTTTAATAATACAATTTAATTACGATTAATAAACCAATTATCCCTAAAGATGATCTAATTGGCTAGACCCTCTTTTTTAGCTTGATCACTTGAATGTCATTACAATTTTTTTTTTCTTTTTAATCATTTACTTTAGGCTTCATGACAATTAATTAACCTCTTTCAACTTCATTCTAATTTACGTTTTAAGATTAGAATCCAAAGTCTAATCTAAAGTTTTAGAATAAAGTTTAAGAATTATCCTAGAATAATAATAACATTAATTACATAACTAAAATTGAATGAATGAAATCTAAACTAAAACATAATATGTCAATTAATATTTAAAATGTACCCATTTACTTTCCTTACCAATGAGCACTAGAGTTACGCTAATTAAACCTTTACCAACTACTTAATTTTAAACCTAAATTTATTAGAAATAAAAAATTTCTAAAGGTAATACAATATACTTAATATAACTATGATTAGATAATAAAGTTAAACAAGCTTTCATAACTTACCAATCTTAACATTTTAATTGACAATTAACTCCAACATACTTATACAATCTAATTAATTAATTTAATGTTCACTATTAAAGTTGGTGACTATAACAAATTCAATGAACCTATATTTTAATCTAAAATTTATTCTAATTATCGAAAATTTAAGTCCATATTAAAATCAATCTATAAAGCTCATAATAGAATAAAACTAATTAATGAAACATTAAAATTGTTTTAAATTACAATATTCAATTTCACGTAAAAACTTTCTAAACAGAAACTAATTTAATATTCTAACATCTAACCACTATCTAATATCAACACCATTACCGGCCTAGAAGAATTATAACATTACTTCCTAAAACTAACAACTATAATCTAAATATAGGTTTTAAAGTAATCCTTAATTCAAAATATAACAATCTAAACTTTATTAACAAGAACTAAACTATCTTAACTTAAAAATTTCTATGATACTAAGCTAACTAAAAAACTTTACCCAATACTAAACTTACTAACCTAAACATAATATACTAACTTTATAAGTAACTAACATTAAAAAAAACTTTTTAGAAAAAACACACATACTAACCTAGAAACGTACTAACATTTAACTTAAATCACAACTACCTAAAACTAACATACTAAATATATAATACATACTAAAATATAATAAAATAACATACTAACTACTAATCTAAACCCCCCCTGCACCCTATACCTAAAACCTAACCCTACCTGCCACATAAGTCAAGTGGCCTGCCCCACCATGGCTCCCACTTCCCAAGGGGATAGAGCATTGTCCTAGGTTTGCCTCAGTGCAGGCCTGTCTCCATTGCGTGAGAGATGGGCATGCCATGTCAAGCGCACATGATAGAGGGAAGTTTAGAAAAAAATAATGGTTTTTTTTTAAAACAAACTTCCTTTATCTTTTCCCCCCATTATGATATGACATTCATACTTTGCTCAGGAGGCAGGGGGGGGGGGTGTTGAAGGTATAAGTGTTGAGTATTAACATTCCCCTTGCATGCCTTACAAACTAGAACAGAGGTGAGCGCTTAGGATGAAGGGGTGGGTAAAATTTGGCAACTTTAATAAATTTTTAAACAAGCCTTCTTCCTCCCCCACACACGTAGCCCAAGAAAGATATAGTCATGAGGAGAGTAGAGTGACTAGATAGGATATCTTTAGGGTAGTTATTACTTAAATTTTTATAGTTGAAGTAGGATATTTTTCATTTGTAATCTATTTAATCTGGCAATTAAGTCATTGCATTTTTTTTTTTTTAAACAATGATTATTAAAGAGCATCTAGAAGAATATTCTTCATAATTTGGGTGTGGAAGAATTAAATTTTGCTTCATACATTTTTCCAGAGAGGTCTTTTAAACCTGAAGATGCAATTTTTTTTTTTGAAGTCCATTCTTAAGTGTTGATCTCTAAATACTTTCTTTTGTGATATCCTAAGAATGGTATCTATCTATTGAAAACCTTGATTCCCTTATTCAAACTTACTATTATAAAGATGTGTATAAAATTATTCTTTTCTCCTATAATTCAGTCCTCAACAATCAACATGTAACAAGGTGGATGTTCCATTTATTCAGAATTCAAGGTAATGCATAGTTATTAGCCCAATTGACTTTTGGCAATTATGAAACTTAACAAGGAGAAAAATAACTTGGATCGCAATGTAAGATTTCTGATTCATCTAAATACTTAAACCATATAATTGAAACTTCAACATATCAAATTTCATTTCATTAACATAATTGGAAAAACTTGGAAATTTATAATTCAATGACATTATCCATCAATCTATTTTCTCACAACATATGCAAAATTTGAAATCACATGAGAGCAATAGAAGGATGTATTCATGATCATTTTCTTTCTTTATTATTCATCCTGGTTCAAGGCTCCATCGAGAAAGAACCAGTAAGAAAACTCGATGTCTTTGACAATACATTAAAAATTCAAATACATTTTATATAATTTTGCAATTCAAAGAAATCTCTTCAAAATCCTTCACAAGTACTCTCTTCCAATACCTCTAAAACTTCAAGGAAAAATAAGGAGAATACAAGAGCTGACCCGAGGTAAAACATCACAACACCAATAGAAATTCAAGCATACACCCCAACCCGGTTATTCACAATAGGTCCAACCTTAGAACTTGACTAGGGGGGAGGTGGATTTTCTCAATGGGAGATGTCAATCACTATGCCATATCATAGCCCTTTCGAGCTAAAACTTCAAGAACTTTCATTCTTCTACAAGGCCCTTTCGAGACTAATACCACAAGGATTTTCATTCCTTTCCATAATCAAGAATTCACAATATCAAACAAGGCATGTGATGACAAGTAGGGGCCCATACACCCTACCCTCTTTCCCTCCTCTCACCATGAGAGGAGACTCTACACCATTGAGGTCCAACTAAGGCCCTACCCCCGTACATGGCCATGTCTTCCCTATCTAAGGGTGAGTGATGCCAAAAAAATCCCCATGAAATCATCTCAAAACACAAAACATCAAGACAAGCATAAGAATGGATCAAGAACAACAAAAAAAAATCCCTCCAAACCCATCCCAACACATAAGCAAGCAAAAACAAAGAAGAACACAACAACTTATACATGATTCAAGCATAGACAACATGAAGGAACAATTCAATGGAGTGAAGAATCCCTACCTTCACCAAAAGAGTTATGGCAAAAATGGTGGTTTGAGAAGAGCTTTTCCTTTTCTCCCTTCAATCTTCCAACTTTCTCCAAATCTAGAGATTGGGTAACAACCCCAAAACTACTCCAAAATGCCTCTAAGTATCATTCCTTGACTCAACTAGACTTCAAGCAAACTCAAGATGGAGTTGGAGTCACCAACTCATGTAAAATGACAATCAATTTTCACAATCCCTCAAAAATAGGACTTTTGAGTGACCCTAAAAGTCAAACTAAGAGGCTAAGGGGGTGGAAAGTACTCCCACCCATACCCTTACCCCAGGGCACTTAAATTTGATATTTTTAAGCTTTAAAGACATAATAGGAACAATTAAAAGCTAGGAGAATAATAAAATCAAATAAAAACCTTTTAAAGATAGACAATGCAAGGGTAACACATTTAAACAAGGGGTTCAATTCTATCTTTCCTTTAGGTTTCCCGGCTACATATCCTGCACACTCATTGCACACATCAGTAGGTTCAAGAAATCACATGCATTATGAAATTTACATATAAGAAAAAAAAAACCATATAAATTAGAACATCCATTTTTCTTATAGTCAATTATTTATCTACTTCTACTTGTATTTTCGATTGTTAAAATTGCATAATCAAAATGTTACTTTTGCATTCATTTATTTCATCATTATACATGTTCATAAAGCATTAAATGACAAAATCAAATAACTGAAGTAAGGCATCACACATCGTAAAATAGCATAATAATGTTCAGTGCATCAAATAATGTTCTGACATATCGAGTCATGAGCATCAAAATAATAATGCATCATCGGTGCTAAGATGGATCGAGGTGAGGCCTCACACATTAAAGAGTGGGGGTAAGGGTTCTAGATGTGAATTGGTTGCAAAAGAAATCAACGTCACTAGTTTTATTTTAGATTTGAATAAAAACCTTTTCTATAATTATCCAAGGCACAATCACGAGTCTTAGTGGTTGGATCAACAATTTAGAATGTGTAGGGAGACTTTTCTCATTGGCACTATTATACTAGTTGTTGACTTTGTAGATAGCTACATATTACAACCTCAAAATGAGACACAATCTCAGTATTACAACTCCATTTAGATTTCTATTTTTGTCTACATAACACATAGACATTCCCTTGATAGTGTGGAAGATAATTGAAAGATTATTAGACAGTACCATTTTTTACACATGAGTGATGATAGATCTCACTCTCACGAGTTTGTGCAACATTGTTTCAAGAATTATTTTGATTTCTTATAGGAGAATGACATTGTTCTGGATAGACATATCATTTGGTCAGATAATTGCATAGGTCAGTTCAAGAATTCTCACATGTTTTATTGGTTGTGTAGGATGCATGTAGAGAGGGGGGTGCCTCATATTTGGAGATTTTTGAGGTCAGCCATGGGAAAGGGGAACATGATGGAGCAGGGGCATGTGTAAAAAGAGCTCTAGTTAAGGAGCAATTGAAGAATTTAGGAGTAGAGCTTCTTGATGCTCGTAGCATTTTTGATTGGTGTAATTCAACATTGTCACAAGGGGGACTCTTGATTCAATAGTACACAAGTTGATTTGGTTGGTTGAGGAAGGGTCCATAGGTGATAGATTATATTGTGCTATAGTTAGAGACTCATAAAAAATGCAATCATTCTAGAGCTCTAAATCTAGTACATGGACCATTTGGACATGACAACTAGCTTGATTTTGTCCTAATTGTTTTTAGTGTGATTGGGATCATTGTGAGTCGATTGAGTGGGTGGACACATGGGCTCCACATTATCTTACTCCATTTTCTATCATACACTCTATACGAAATGATGACATGGAAAGTTCACTTGATAATAACCATCTATCAAATCTTCTTCAGGAAGGACATGTCTTTGCATTGGTTTCACCATAGGGGAATGATGAGAAATAAGATTATTGGTTAGCATGTTTAGTAAGAGGTAAAGAAAAGCTTACAAAACTAATAAAAAATGATGATAGATTCACATATCCTACTGGTTCAGTTGTTGTTGCTAGAATGGCTGCAGACATACATGCTTATTAGAAGGAATGGAATTCCTACATTCTAAAACTATCAAAGGAACAAAATAATTCTCACATATTCACATGTTATTATAGAAACAAATGTGAAGTCATTGAAGCATCAAGGAAGATCAAAAGTAAAAGAACATTTTACTATTACTAATGCTGATCATGAAGCCCTATTAGAGATCCCAAAACAAAGAGAGGACCCTACAAGAACACTCGACTAGGTATATTTACTTCTTATGTTCTTTTGTTCATAATGATTTGGTGAACCCATGATTATCTTGTTTAATAGAATTAGTTACTAATATTTATATGATATTGGTATGTAGGTACATCATGAAGAGTATCCATACATGAAGATAAAAAAATAAATAAGGAGACGAATGAAGAAAAATCTATTCTATTTTTCACACTATGATTTTTGACACTGATTTTTGACACTAAAATTTTTGATAGTTGTGTATTGATGTAATAATGATGAAACACTTGATATATTGTAAATGTAAACTTGTTTATTTAATGTGAGAAACAAAGATGTTTTTACTTAATGCAATTTATGTGGAGGGACCTAAAAAATGATGGTTTTAATACATACTAATGCCAAACTTGCACTATGCCCAATGCCAAAAACTTGAGAGAGGTAGAAAATTATGTTTTTACTTAGTACTAACCCTAGTGACACCCTTTTTCTAGGAGTAGAGAGCCTCCATCATATGTGGCCATCCCATACCAAAGAGTCTCCAAGGTGATCTAAGTGCATTTTGAGGTCAATCTTCTGAAGGTCATAAATCAGAGCTCATGAGGCCTATCAATAAAATGTCAAATGCTACAAAACAATCATGCCAAAGCCTACAATAACCTATCTCATTTTTGAGAGATCACATTCCATTTGGATTTGGCACAACAATTTCTCTCGATGCCAAAAATCATAGTGTGCCTTAGTTCATATGTGCATCACTACATAACTTTGAAACCGCTAATCTTGGCATTGAATCATCAGTTTTATTAGCTCTATCTGGGTGGGTGAACCCTAGTGACACCCTTTTTTTAGTCATGAAGAGCCTGCATCATTCACGACCACCCTGTATTGAAGAGTCTCCAAGTTGCTCTAAGTACATTTTGAGGTCGATCTTCCAAGGGTCATAACTCGAAGCTCATTGGGGCTATTGATGAAACACCAAATGATATAGGATGGTCAAGCTAAGGCCTACAATAATGTATCTCATTTCTAAGAGATCACATTCAATTTGTATTCGACACAACGATCTCACTCGATGCAAAAAATCGTAGTATGCCTCAGTTCATGGGTGCATCACTATGTAACTTTGAAGCTTCTAATCTTGGCATCAAATTGTTAGCATCATTAGCTCTGGATGGGTGGGTGAACCCTAGTGACACCCTTTTTCCGGACAAGGAGAGCCTCCATCATTCACAACCATCATGTACCAAAGAGTCTCCAAGGTGCTCTAAGTGCATTTTGAAGTTGATCTTTTGAGTGTTGTAACTTAGAGCTCATGGGGTCTATTGATGAAATGTCAAATGATATAGGATGGTCATGCCAATTCCTACAACAATCTATCTCATTTTTAAGAGATCACATTCTTTTTGGATTTGACATAATGATCTCGCTCAATGCCAAAACTCGTAGTATGCCTTAGTTCATAGGTACATCATTGTGTAACTTTTAAACTGTTGATCTTGGCATCGAATAGTCAATGTCATTAACTTTAGATGTTTAGGTGAACCCTAATGACACCCTTGTTTTGGTCACAAAGAGCCTTCATCATTCATGAACACCTCATACTAAAGAGTCTCCAAGGTGCTCTAAGTGTGTTTCGAGGTCGGTCTTCTGAGGGTCGTAATTTGAAGCTCATGGGGCCCATCGATGAAATGTTGAATGCTATAGGATGGTCATGCCAAGGTCTACAATGAACTATCCCATTTCTAAGAGATCATATTCTATTTGGATTCAACACAATGATCATGCTCGATGCCAAAACTCATAGTGTACCTCAGTTCATTGGTGCATCACTGCATAAATTTGAAACCACTAATCTTGGCATCAAATCATTAGTGCCATTAGCTCCAAATGGGTGGGTGAACCCTAGTGACACCCTTATCACAGCCACAAAGAGCCTTCATTGTTCACAGCCAGCCCATACCAAAGAATCTCTGAGGTGCTCTAAGTACATTTTGAGGTTAATCTTCTGAGTGTCATAACTCATAGCTTGTGGGGACTATCGATGAAGTGTTAAATGATATAGGATGGTCACACCAAGGGCTACAATAACTTATGTAATTTTAGAAATCATATTCCATTTGGATTTAACATAATGATCTTGCTCAATTCCAAAACTCGTTGTGTGCCTCAATTCATTGGTGCATCACTGCATAACATTGAAACTGATGATCTTGGCATCGAATCATTAGTACCATTACCTCAAAATGGGTGGGTGAACCCTAGTAATGCCCTTGTTCTAGCTACAAAGAGCATCCATCATTCATGGCCACCCCATACTGAAGAGTCTCCAAGGTGCTCTAAGTACATTTTGAGGTTGATCTTCTGAGGGTCATAACTCTAAGCTCATGTGGGCTATTGATTAAAAATTGAATGCTATAGGATGATCATTACAAGGACTACAATAACCTATCTTATTTTTGAGAGATCACATTCTATTTGGATTTAGCACAACAATCTCACTCGATGCCAAAACTCGTAGTGTGCCTCAATTGATGGGTACATCACTACATAACTTTGAAACTGCTAATCTTGGCATTAAATCATTAGTGCCATTAGCTTTTGATGGGAGGGTGTTCCCTAGTGACACCCTTGTTCTAATCTCAAAGAGCCTCCATCATTCATAGCCACCTCATACCAAAGAGTCTCCAAGGTGCTTTAAGTGCATTTTGAGGTCAATCTTTTGAGGGTCATAACTTGGAGCTCATGGGGGTTATTGATGAAATATCAAATGCTATAGGATGGACATGCTGAGACCTATGATAACCTATCTCATTTTTAAGAGATCACATTCCTTTTGGATTCAACACAACAATCTCGCTCAATCCCAAAACTTCCAATGTGCCTTAGTTCATAGGTGCAATACTGCATAGCTTTGAAACTGCTAATATTGGCATCAAATCATCAATACCATTAGCTTTGGATGGGCAGGTAAACCCTAGTGATACCCTTTTTTTGGCCACATAGAACCTCCAACATTTTTTGGCAAACCCATACCGAAGAGTCCTAAGGTGCTCTAAGTGCGTTTTGAGGTCGATCTTTTGAGGGTTGTAGCTCAGAGCTCGTGGGGGTTATCAATGAAATGTCAAATGCTATAGGGCACTCATTTCAAGGCCTACAATAACCTATCTTATTTTTTAGAGATCAAATTATGTTTAGATTTGGCATACCAATCTTGGTCAATGCTAAAACTTGCAGTGTGCCTCAGTTCATTGGTGCATCACTGATTTACATTGAAATCACTAATCTTGACATCAAATTATTAGTGCCATTAGCTCTAGATGCATGGGTGAACCCTAGTGACACTCTTGTTCTAGTTGTGGAGAGCATCCATGATTTACGACCACCCTGTACCGAAGAGTCTCCAAGGTGCTCTAAGTATGTTTGAGCGGGTGAACCATAGTGATGTCTTAAGGGATTGCATGGATAATTTCAAATTAAACATATATGATATCATTTCAAATTAAACAATGCATTGAAATTTGATAATAAGGGTTGTTAAAATATTATTCACAAATTATTGCATTTGAATCGAATATAACACACATGATCAAAATGAATGATATTCCATAAACATGAACAATACACATGATCCACAATAAATTGAACAATACTATACTAAATTAATATGTATATCATTGTGCACATAAATGAAAAAATATATATATCAAAATACATGTATCCATAGACAAACTACACAAATATATATCAAAGTTCATGTATCCATAGATAAATTACACAAATATATATCAAAATACATAGATCCATATACAAAATGTGGCTGATCATGCCATCAGAATGGGTATAATATCAATATTTCTATACAGAATGTGGCATATGCCATATCAAAATATCTCATGATGTATCCTATGAAAACTATACTATCCTATGCTGCTAGTGGATGATCAAAATGTAGCCTCTTTGCTACACTAGGTGGATCGGATGCCTCCTACATAAACAAAAAAGGAAAACCCAAAGTTAGACTACTAAATTTATATGATTCTATGTATCTAACCTTGAATTACTCAAATTCATAATGGTCCTTTTTTTAATGAAGATTTATAATATTAAAATTTCATCATAAATACCTCTCTCGTTGACCTCCTGCACTGGTCATAAGTCCTCTCACACTCGACAATGTTTGAACCTCATTGATTATGGCTTGTATATGTTCAAGTATATTTATTAGATGAATCAACAACTTAAACTATAACATTGTAAATTATAGAATACTAAATTTATAACATATAATCAAGAATTCAAACTACAACTTACTTCTACTAACTCCTCCTATGGATATAATGGCTGCATAAGCAAAGATACAAAACTTTGACATCTAGCCTCCTATGCACTAGGTGTTTCTTATGAGATACAAAATATTAGTTATTAATATCATGGAAATCAGTTTTGAATTTATTTATGATAATAAGGAAAATAAAAAATAAATGATACTTATACATACAATGGGGTTCTCACTATGAATTGAAATGCCAAAGGGTCTATGACACTGAATCTACCTAGACTCATCACAATTAGCCACACCCTATATAATAAAGAATATAATTAAATTTCATTACCACAAAAATTTTACAAGAATGCATTGCTATTTAATCATTTGACAAGCACCTAATTACCTTTCCCTTGTCAATGGGTTGTGCCTCACCCCCCTCACTTTGCCCCCCACTGACAGGTGATAGCTACAAGAGAAAAGAAAGATTAAAAACCATATATTCTCAAATATCATATAGAAAAAAAATGAGAACACAACATTATGCATCATAGATATCTTAAGACCAAATGAAATAGCCGAGAGTGTCACAACATGAACATGTTTGAGCTCCTCCTTAGTCATCAACTAAACATGAATGAAGATCACATACATTTATAAGTTAGTACAAGTTAAAATTTCTCTATTACAAAGATTAACTTTAAATCACATATGCTATAACAAAAAAATGTATACACATATCGACATAGTAGGATGACATGCCTTTGCATGCCCCTCCTCTCTCATGTCGAGGTGTGTAGTCTCAGTAAGCATGTCTAGCATATCGTCCTCCTTGAATACAAACTAATACTTAGTAAGATCATCTGTGGGACCCAAACAAATATTCTTGCACATTATATAAGTATGGGGTGCACAAATATGTGATGAGCTCATCAATGATGAACTCACGCCAACGTCATCAACACAAGGAGGAAACATTGATCTAGCTTGGGATATCAATAGGATACTAAATCTATGAATAGCTCTAATAGCCTGAGAGCTAGCCTCTACAATGATATCAAGATGCTGCACTCAAGGAGGTGGGGCAACATTAGTAGTGAGGAAAAAAGTGTCAGCTTTCTTCCATAGGGCAAAGAGTCTATTTTGAGGAGCTCCTCCTCCTACATCTATGTTGGGCCTCATGCTCCAATAGCTCACCTTGAGGTGCAACACAAATTTGGCATACATTTTATAGCCCCATGTATGAACACTTGGCCTCACTAAAATTTACTTAATAATTTAGTTATCCTTGATACAATATCTAATTCTCTGATCTATTTATACAAATTTTTTGGGTGAAACTATGGCACGTAGAATACATGGAGAGGTTAAAGGTGAGAGAGAAGAGTGATGTATAAAACTTTAGAGTGGTGATGTTAGAGCTGGTGAGTGAAAAGAGAGCGATGGGAGAGGCAGAGTATGGAGAGGGGGTGAACATAGTGGAATGGATATAGAGAAAAATTTTGATGGAAGGGGAAGAGATAGGCTAATTGTGTAGAACAGATCATGCATGTCTTACATGTGGGTTTGATGTGCACTGATAAGGTGAGCAACCGACGGCCTTGCATGAGAAGAGTCATTGAGCTTGTTATTGCCTATGGAGAAGCTAAATCAACATTTCACCACATGAAAAGTGTTTATTGGATTGCCAACAGTGACAGTGATGATGAAGTGGTTTACTTTACGATTGATATACAAAAGAATGGTCTAGTTTTCCCCCTTCCAATCAATCCTACTTGGATTTCTACCACGAGCCATGATTAGGAAACCCTTCTACTTGTGTGTATTGTACATCTTTCTACTATGTGTATTGTACATCTTAGTCTTTATGTGGGTCTTTTCCAATGTAGTTAGTCTGTAGGTGGGTCTTTTCCAATCTAGTTAGTGGGATGCAGATATCCTTCACACAAAATGTATCTTTGATAAAAATTCAAAAAATCAAAAATAGTAATGGGCACTTGGTCTACTGGTGAATTAGAATGGTTCATAAAGAGCCCACAAGGGATCGAGTCTTGCTGATTGTTAGCTTACGGGCCTTGTGCCTTTGCTGGGTTGCCTCGCAGGTTCAAACCTTGTATGAAAAAAAAAATCGAAATCATAGCGGATTTTCCTAAAGTTTCAGCATTTGTTGTTCATGATTTGTATATTTTGTAATCCAAAACAACAACAAAATTGAGAAAAATTCTCCAAAATGTTTGACTTTTGGTACATTAAAAGCATATAGTGTTTTAACATTTAACATTATTATAACATAGTGGATTTTCTTGAAATTTCAGCATTTGTTCTTCATGATCTATATATTTTGTAATCTAAAACAACAAAATTGAGAAAAAATACCCAAAATATTTGACTTTTGATACATTAAAAGCATATAGTATTTAACATTTTATATTATTATAATATAGTGGATTTTACTAAAATTTTAGCATTTGTTCTTCATGATCTATATATTTTGTAATCGAAAACAATAAAAAAATTGAGAAAAAATGCCCAAAATATTTGACTTGTGGTCCATTAAAAGCATATAGCATTTAACATTTTATATCATTATAACATAGTGGATTTTCCTAAAATTTCAACATTTGTTCTTCATGATCTGTCTATTTTGTAATCCAAAACAACAACAAAATTGAGAAAATATCCCCAACATGTTTGACTTGTGGTACATTAAAAGCTTATAGTGTTTAACATTTTACTTTATTATATTATAGTGGATTTTACTGAAATTTTAGCACTTCTTATTCATGATCTGTATATTTTGTAATCGAAAACAACAATAAAATGGAAAAAAAATCACAAAATGTTTGACTTTTGGTACATTAAAAACATATAGTGTTTAACATTTTACATTATTATAACATAGTGGATTTTCTTGAAATTTCAACATTTTTTCTTCATGATCTATATATTTTGTAATCGAAAACAACAATAAAATTGAGAAAAAATCCCAAAATGTTTGACTTTTGGTACATTAAAAACATATAGTGTTTAACATTTTACATTATTATAACTATTTGCAAATATAAAAATAAACAACTATTGTCTCAAAGAAAAAGTATGTGTTTTAGATGTTTGGAATGTATGGTTTCATTAATGATAAATTAGTTTACTCTAGATGCTTCTAAATCTGATTGTGTGCAAGTCTTTCATCATCACACTTTATGATCCATTAATTTTTCTCTGTTATTTCTCTTGTATTGATGATGGATCTTTGAGTGTGATCCAAAATGTTGATAAAAAACATAGAAACAATTAGATCTAGAAATATTCAGACTATACCTATGGATTGTGGTAATTGGTAGATCCTATCAATAAATTAGTTACTAGTACTTGTGTTTTATTAGATTCAAGGGATAAGCCAATAGGAAATTAAATATATAATTTAAATACATTTTATTTTGTTTCATTTGTGGAAAATAAAAAGTTCAAATTTTATATAAAAATATTAATTTTCTATAAGAATGAAACTATTAATAAAGTAATTTTTTATTAAATATTTCTAATAAATTTTACTAGTAATTATCCTTTCATAAAAATAATAAGAGGTCATGCACCAAATATAACTAATGGAATAAAATCAAATTGAATGTGAGAGACTTGCTCTAGTAAGATTTGCAATATAATCATTTCTCAAGATAGTAATGGTTTTGTGGGTTGTAGATATTGCATCTATGGTTTTAATGGATTGTAGATATCAAATCGATAAAAAAAATTTCATACGAATGTATGTAAAATGTGCAAACATCAAAAAACGGTGTACAAATAGCCTGGTATAATTTAATATTACTTTATGGAATGCAATGATTTAGTGATAGATAATTTAAAATTTATTAGAAAGGAATTACAAAATGTGGAACTAAAAACATTCAATCAAATGCATTATATAAAAGCTAAAAGAATAAAGAGGAGGCACATAATTAAGTTGTGAACATTATTTGTAAATTGAGAGTGTATAGGTACAAGATAATCAGATTCTTTTAGTTCATCCTCACATGCTAGGGTTAATTTTGGTCCTCAAAGTTTGCATATTGCACATAGAGAAAAGCTAGTTGAATTCTTATTTTTAAATTTATGGTTTGATAACAAATGTATGTCACCAACTTTTGAAAAAGATATTGAATTCTTGGACTCTTTTTTTATTCTTGCTACTTTTTATTACAAACTTGTATTTGCAAAAATGAGAAAAATTGTGTTTAAAAAACAATAAAATAAAATGTTTAAAATGTATAATCGATGGTCTAAAGATTTAAAACTAAAAAGACCTTGTTGGTGGAGTGTATGTGAATCTCAATTTGTTGCTCTAAAAAATGAAATACAATTAGTGTATGTTTATTCAAATATCAAATAATTATTTTAAAAATGAAAAAAAGAGAAAACAAAATGATAACCATTATTATTTTTTGTTCATTTCTAATCTATTAATTATAATATCTATTATAAATAATTATATTGCAGATCCATTATACTTAATTTATTAATAATTAAAGGTTGACCAAGCTTGTCTCTTAATTGTTCTTCTCTAATCTTGTTTTCTTACATTATATATGAGATCCTTTTAGTTCATCCTCACATGCAAGGGTTAATTTTCATCCTTAAACTTTCCATATTGCACATAGAGTAAAGCTAGTTGAAACCTTATTTCTTTTTATGGTTCAATAAAAAATGCATGTCATCCACTTCTAAAAAATATATTGAATTCTTGGACTCTTTTCAATCCCTACTACTTTTCAATACGAACTTATATATGCAAAAATGGAAATAAATGTATTTAAAAGATAATAAAACAAAACTTGTAAAATGCATAATGAATGACGTAGAGATTTAATAGTAAAAAGACCTTGTTGGTGGAGTGTATGTGAATCTCAATTTTTTGTTGTAAAAGAAAAAATTATATAATTAGTATATGTTTATACAAATATCAAATTATTATTTTAAAAATGGAAAAAAGAGAAAACTATATGATAACTATATTTTTGGGTTTTGTTGATTTCTTATTAATTAATTATAATATCTATTATCGATACTTATATTAAAGATCCATTATAATTATGTTGAGCTAATAATTGAAAGGTTGCCCAAGCTTGTCTCTCAATTATTCTTCTCTACTCTTGTTTTCTTACATTATGTAACTCTTGCTACAAGATTAGGACTATTTTCCCTAAGGTCCATCTTGACATTGGTTACATCATTCATGGTGATAAAAGAAGGGATAATTTTTCTCTTATCATCACTTTAACATGGATCCTGGAAAAGTCATAATAAGACCTTTTCTTAGTTATCTTAGCTACTACTAAGAAGGTACCAAAAGACTCCACACTAGCTCAAAAATCCTCAAAGTTTTAGAATTTCAAGGGGAGAATTAAAAGGTATATCCAAGTAGGAATAACTATCCCTAGATTCTTTTGAGAATTAAATTTGGTTTTTCATTTGCAAAGAGAAAGTAGATCATGAAAGCTACTCCCATGGGTCCAACCTCCTATATAGGCATAAATAAAAAAATTCTTATTAAGAAAAGAAGAAGAAGGAAAAAGCTACAGGACATGTCATTAATCATTACACTACACATGATATTCCATTGAGTAGAAACATATTTCATTAACTATTCTATAAAATAAAAAAGGAGAGAAACTTATCAACTAGATATAAGTTTAACTCTTCAATTATCTCTTATAAGATCTTATTAAGAACTTGAACATTAGCCCCATTAACTTTGCAGGAAGTGTTGTATGGGGAAAAATAGGTTGAGTTTCATTTTTTATATCAACTACCACCCAATGACTTGGCCACATAGGTAAATCAATTATTTTATTGTTGTGCATAAAATTCATGTAACTTCATGAAGTTACCATCATCTTTCAAAATTGTACTATCATATTGCTAGTTGTCCTTCCATTCCCTTGGATACACCAAAATTTGCTTGAAGGATGAAAAAAAGAATGGAGGATTGTGTTGAGAACCACTTTAACAAAGATTCTATAAACTTAGTATATTTTTGAACTTTTTAAATCTATCTCAGCTATAGCCAAGAGAATACCAAAGAAATTGAGAATAGCTTGAAAAAAATTCACAAAATATTAGAACTAGAAGGAGAGACTTGGAATAAAAATCCTAGTAGGAGCAACTTCACCTTGTAATCACCTAAAAATAGGTTGATAGACTTGAAACCATATTTTATCCTAATCTAGATATAGTCCTAATTATGCCAACCCAATTACTGACACAATTCATCAAATCTACAATCAAATAGTCAACATCAATGAATTAGTTCCTAAATCAAGAATCAAATGGCCTAATCTATTTAAATAAATCAAAATTTAAATACACTTGGCTAAGTTAATTAATAAAAGGAAATTAATAGGCTAGAACTTACAACACAATGGTAAATTGTCAACCTCTTATCCAATCAAAAAATAAACAAATAAATTAAAATAGAATTTATAAACACCACTTAAAGACATAACATATTAAAGGGTACAAATGTGCAAGAAAATGATACATGGACCAATTAGGGTGAATCACATGGATCACTCCATGTTACATCCTAACCCTCCCTAAACTATGAATGTTAGCTACAAATTTGACCTTAATTACTATAAATAAGATGGATTTGAAGCTTAAATGGTTCTCCTCTAATTCACATGGTTATGATGCCAAATTCATGGTCCTCTCTCATCTAGATGTGTTTTTGTGATGCCGAAGTCATGGCCATTATATTTAGATTTGCATTGTCATCATAGTTAATTGCTAGCTTACTTGCATTGTATATGTTCAATTCTTAGTAATTAGAACACAATTTCTTTCAATCTGGTAAATGACAAAAGCATTTTCACTCATATTTCATAAATTTGATTGATCCTCTCATATTAGACATGTATTGTCCAGTGATTAGGGACTCAATTCTAAGGGAAATTAAGCTCTTGATCACACTTTTCCTAATTAGATAAAGACAAGATGATTTCTAGAGTTTTTTCTACTTTCCTTTGATCTATTTGATGTACTAATCCTAATTATTTAACATCCTATTGAAGTCTTTTGTATTCGTAGGTACTACATTTTTGACACACAAACCTAAACCTTTTTTATCATCAAAATTGGATTTCCATTTTTAAAGAGAAAGGATATATTGAGAGTTACTCCCACAAGGACAAGATTGCACCTACAAACATAAGGTGAATCTTCCTTATTAATAAAAAGGAAAGATAGAAAAGTTCTCATAGACATGTTATTGGTCCTTAGAATTCCATTAAGAAGAAAACCATTTCATTAACTAGTTTATAAGAAGGCACAAGGAGAGGAAGTTACTCACTCTAGAGAGATATAACTTTTTATTGTATCTTTCATGATCTCATTAGGATCCTAAATAATAGTCCCATAAACCAAGTAGGAAGTGTCATAAGAGGTAGTAGAGGTTAAATTTCCCATTTTGTATTGGTTGACAACCAACAACTTGTCCACATAAGTGTTTGATATATTCTAATAAAAATGAGTCTAAGGAAATGGAAGGACAACCAAGAAGATGATGATGACCTTCCTAGCCCAAAACAATTAAAACCTCCAAATCCTAGCTCGCTTAACCAAGACTTGTAGTGAGATCTACTGCATAGGAAAGTAGGGTGAGTAAGCCATCTTACAGTTGCCACCCACATTTCCCATCAATGTTTTGATATATAACTAGAAATAAACAAGATGATAAAAGACACATTACTAAAATGCACTAGCTATAAAAGATAGACTTGAAGGATAACTATGTTATTCTATTGATAGTCACATCCTACCTTTTATTAAATAAATATAAAAGAAGAATAAAACAAACTATATATAAATATAATTTTTTGTTGATTTTTATATTAATATGTAGAACTTTTAATATCTAAAGTTCCACTTTTTTCTTTCTTTCTTTTTTCTATTATTCATCATATCAAAATTATTCGAATATATTTTATCTTCTTGAGTGTCTTTACCATAGAACCATTCCCACAATGATCAAATTTTGATTTTTCTGAACAAAAAATTCAAAAAATATATTAACTTTAAGGATATGTTTATGATAGAAGATGTGTGCAATTGTATTTTTTCCTTACATCAATTATCTCGATGAAATGAATCAACGAGATAGTGAAAGGAGGAAACACTATAAATGATCTTGTCTTATTTTCTTGGTTTGACTATGAATTAAAATAAATTAGAAATGGATGTGCATTTCAATGTTTGTCTCTATGCTGACTGTGAAGTAGTGCCTTCAACACTACAATAGATATGCAAATGTGCCTTGTTCTCATAACACAGAGATGGAATTTTCCTAGAGATTGATGAAAACATGGAATGTGAGTATGATTGTATATCTTTGTGCACCTTCTATGGTGAATCATAAAATTTAGCAATCTCTAGTGAATGTGGAGCATTGAAGTTTTGATAATGTGCAAGTAAAATGACTTCCTTGGAGACTAGCAGGGACATCGAATGTAACTACTATTGTCACAAAAGCTTGCACCCTTGTCCAAAGTTTTTACTTAAAGACAACCTTGTGAAACATGGAAACAACCTCCAAGCTATTATAATTGAACTATGAGGTTGATTCTCTAGAGAAGGATGACTTCCTCTACTATTTGGATGCAATTAAAATTTTATTGAAGAGAAAAGGGAGAATTAATACATGAAAATAACTACCTAATCTATTCTAAAGAGGTTATGCACCAAAATAGGGTATTCAGACCAAACTTTTCCCATTCATGCATAATACCATTATTATGACAGTCCAAAGAAATAGAGAAGATCTGACCCTAAGAAAGAGTACAACATTTGCTTTTATAGTGCAAGCATAACTTAGATAACTTCCATTCTAAGATAAAATTCAACCACCAAAATCAAATCTACAAAGAATAATCACTGCAAAACTAGAAAAGATTTGATCACAACACAAATCCATACATTAGAAGATCACTTCTTCACCAAACAAAGCTCTCAAAGGCCAGGAATGATGGTTATTAACTTCTGACTGAATGGATGGATCAATAGGTGGTGGTGGAGCATCTCTTTGCATTAATCAGACCTAGGGAATGATGAAAGTGGTTGTAGGAGATCAAAAATATTGGATTCATCATCAAGGAGCTACTTTCATTGCCATCAACTTGCAAAATCAACTGTGTTATTTGGTCAGCTAGAGTTAACCATGAAACCTTGCCATGTGGACAAAATATCTATCATCATTTTACCACTCTAGTAGTATTTAATTTTATATCTTATGTTTGACCAGCCATGATCATAGCCTCTTCACCACCTTTCCTTAATAAAAATTCTTTCCTATGAAACCATGACCCAATAATTATCGCTACTTCGTAGCCTGCCTCTAGCATTTTCCATTAATTGTTGCGACCTTGCGAAGACTAATATCTTAACCACACCCATACTTTTTCCACATTAATTTGAGGCTCACCTCATATCCTTGTGACCAAGAAAATGCAAGACAATCATGTGATCACAAATCAAATATTAGCCTCCTCTTAACCTACTGTAATCATGTGTTGGTCGTAGATCTGAAGGATCTAATGGTGCAAAGTGTGTTATTGAAACACTTAAGGCTTGCCCCTTTTGCCCTGTCACAACTTGAGGCATGGTATGTTAACATAATTGTATGATTAGGCTATAACAAAATAATGCACACATTTTCCAGCCTAACCTTGGTTAAGCCCACTAACTTTGTGATGATGTGAATCATAAAGTTATCACACCTTCACAATCTTGACTTTAGTTAGCACTTAATCAACCCCAACCTTGCGAATTAAATGGTTGTGACTAAATAAGTTCTAAGGCATAATATGAAATAGGAAATATAGCCAATATTCAATCATTTCATAAAAATCCCAAGGTGACCATTAAACAATTTATTAATTAAATTTGATTTTTTGGCAGAAGGGTAGTTTGGTTAGCAACTACATTTATAAATGTTTATGCATCTTGTATGATAATTTTATAATGCACCACTTGGAGATCCTTGGAATGGAAGACTTAACCACCATCCTGATAGCCAACAAAACTCTTGACGTGACTACCCGAACTAACACAACACAACAAGAAATAGAAATGCAAAATGAAAACAGGACAAAGAATTTAAGATTTTCCCAACCATGGAAAATTAATTCAACCCAATGGGTACTAGAATCGCCAAAAATTGATCCCCAAAAACTAGTAGAGATACTTCGTATTTTTCATGCGAGGACCAACATCAGACAAATTTTTGCGTGAAGATGTGCAACATGCCACATGAGAAAATACCTTTCCACATGAAGATGTGCACCAATGATGGAAGGAAGTTCTTGGATGTACAAGAAAGAAACAAAAAATAGGTGTAGGGTTTCATGTGAGAAACTACCAAGCCACATGAAGAAACTCAATATACCATGAAAGATCTTGCACACTCACACAATAGAGTGGAATCTCAAATGAGATCTCAAGATAGCATGCTAGAAAAAAATCTAGTAAAAAGATAAGAAAACTAAGTTACAAGTTCCTCCACATCAAGGAGTACTAGATCCACATTTTGAGGCAAGAACACTTGACAGAATAATGAAAGATGGAAACACAATCAATCCATCTAACAATCTGTAAAGGGAAAGTATAGAAGGAAACATCACAATGTACTGAAAGCAACATTGCATTAAACAAAAATAACATCATAATGAGTAGTACTACCAAACTAAGTACATCATTCCTCCTAACCATAATAGCATCATAAGACCATTGTGGGCCCTAGTCATCCCCTGCACATAAAATCCCAAGCTACCTATTAGATCATCGATACTATCATATAGGGACATCACTACTAAAACATGCTACAACGTAAGCATAAGGAAATTTAACATGCTAGAAGTAAAGCATAAGATAATCCTACAAAGTAGATAACATCATCTATCATATGTGAATCATCATAATAAGGAAATGTGATAGTAACTAACATCATCTAAATATGATATACAAACATTCCAATGAAACCATAAATCACAAGGAAGCATACTCTGGAACTTGAAGTACCAAGTGAAAACATCCAACAATGGATGCATTGGGATAATAGTCTGTCTCTGTACACCAGTCCCCAATAGTGGTATAGGTAGCTATGCCTCCCATCCATGTGGAACTTGTAGGCCCACTCTCACCATGCTGATGGAGATAATGATCCAACCACAAACACACATGAAGCACAATGTCCATGGCTAACACTCATGCTAGGCAATATGATAACTTAAACTAAGAACATAGGCAATGCATAAACTACAGGTCCTGGTTAGACAACTCAATAGGCTACTAAGTAGGCACTGACATCATAGAGAGTCACTTGACATCGATAAGCCCAAGCTAGTATTGGCAACATCAACTTCCCAATGGAAGGCACATAATCCTATTTTTAATTATTTATATTTTATTACCACTCAATATTTTAAGTTAGTTATCACTTATATAAAACTTTGTCTACCAATCAGGAAATGAACACCTCACTATGAGATAGAATCCCCTCCATATGCTACCCTATCCTACCCATACTCATCCAATGATGAGTGCTTGTAGGCATGCAAATTCCCAACCCAACCCCAATGATCATAACTTCCAAAAGTACCACAGAAGATAAGGCCTTGCAAGTCACCCAACAAATGTACACACATGTACTTGTGTGGTGCACCACCATCACGAAGATCATAACACAAGGACTGGATGAGAACACAAAGCAGAAAGTCACTCAACCAAAAATAGACTCAAGAGGAAAGATGTGACATGCATCCCAATGCAACATAAAAATGCAATAAAGGTCCAACCAACATCCAAACAGATAATCTAGGTCCATGACCTAACTCTTGCAAAGAAAACCTAGAAAAATAAGGCAACGTGCAAAATAAGGTAAAACCCCCAAAACTAGAAAACTTCAAAATTAAAACCCATTTTTTCTTTATGTACAAAAAACCCCAAAAATCTAATAATATTTGAGTTTGGACACAGTATGCAAAAATGGCCAACATAATGGTGCAAAACCACAAACCCCCATCCCAAAACGTAGGAAAATGTTCATACCTGACCAACCAGGTAGAACTAGCAAACAAAAATGGAACGGAACATTAGTACTGAGCCTCCTACCAAATGACTAAAAAAAATAAAAGATGAAATGGAGTAGAAGAAATAAAATAGGAAGGCCAGGTACTTGATAGAAAAAGGAGCAGAAACTGAAACCCACACAATAAAATAAAATGCCCACTAAATCTACTATAAATCACAATAAAGAAAGATCTACCTCAATTGGATCCAATGAGACTGATCTCACAAAAATACCACACTCATAGCTCCTAGAATGAATACAAATCCAATCCTTCAGGAAGAAGATTTTAGAAAATCTCTCCAATTTCTAAATTACAAAATTGAAAAGTGAAAAATACAAATCCCTTCTTTAATACTTATCCACTTCTTGAGTGAATGGTTGATTAAGGAAAATAGCCAGTTAGATTAGCTAGACTCTGAATTGACCCAAATGAAAATAGCTTATTCCTCATAATGGGAATTCATCTAAGGCAAAGCTGCCATAAATTAAATCTGAAAAGATTTAAAGCCCAAAAACCCACAATCACAAAAAATCACTTAACACTTTCATGACAAAGTGAACCTCTAAATGCATAGACATGGTCAATGGTCTAATCACATAATGCATATGAGTTTAGATTTAATAATCACTAAAAGGTTTTAATTTAAGCAATTAAAATAAAGATACATCGACCATACATGGACTATTTGAATAATAGATTAATTGTGTATTATCTTTGATATTACACAAATGTCATATTAGTTTTAGTCAGTGCATACTGAGCTCACTTGGGTAATGAAGATAATTTTCTATGTGTATCGAGCATTCCTCAGTTTTCCTAGTTCAGAAGGCAGTGTCTACCAAGCTCACTTGGGTGTTGAAGGAAAGCCTATAGAAGATGAGTGTTAACCAAACTCATTCAGTTATTGAAGGAAAACTTGGATGAAACTAATGTTAACCAAGATCACTCAGTTACCAAAGGAACTTTGCAAATATGTAGTGTTAATTGAGCTTCGTTTGGTTAGCATAGGAAAATCATTTTTGAGTTAGTGTCTACTGAGCTAGGTTAGCTAACGAAGGATTTTCTTTTTTTGGCATATTAAATTTAATTGATTTATCTATTGGTTCTAGCCAATTGAGATGATGAATATTAATTATTCTAAGTTATATATGAGCTGACTTGATAATATGAATGATATAAGTTCAAGTTGTGAATTAGAGTAGAAAAGTTATGAGTGTATTGAAGATTTAATGATGAAGAGAGGAGGTAAATTTGAAGGATAAGAAAAATATCCTTGTGGAGCTAAAAAGATATATTCAATTAGGAAGGATGAAGTATACAACCTAGAATTTAGATCTGTAATTAGCAATTTAGTTGCATAAAAAATTAGGTCATCTCATTGTTACTCTCCAACCATTGTAGCTGGCTTAACAACTATTTGTAAATCCTCTGACAAGGTGGCAGTTCTATTGAATTGTCTCAAGACATCTAACAAGGCCACTCCTAACAGAGTGATTAAACCTCTAATAGGGTCACACCTAACAGTGTTTTTTGTAACCTTTAATAGGGCTAGCTCCTAACATGGCTCACTTCAGAGTGAAAATAGTACCTAGTTGCAATTGGTGGTTTTCCCAAATTGGGCTTCCACATTAAATCTTGGTGTTAAATGTGTCCATGCTATTTTCTTTAATGTGTTTGCAACTAAGTTAAAACAATGGTAATCTTAGATAACATCTTAAGATCTGCATGTTAAGTACTTACGAAGAATATTCAGTTTTTATCAAGTTATAACATTTTATTTGTGTTTGTTGAGCATCAGTGGTATTCAATTTTCAAAGATTGTTTTGTGCTGACATCTAAGGGATTTGGGATTTATTTTAGTGGTTATTGTTTCACCCCTCCCCTCTCATTTACTCCTCTTATATTTTCAACAATTTTTATTAGAGCTTTTGGTGCTTGTAGAGAAGGTTTCAAGGACCTAAGCTAAAAATCAAGATGTCTTATAGAAGAGAGATTCCCAAGATAAATAGAGATAACTTTCTAGCATGGCAAGGACTTATGAGGTTACATCTGGCTACTATCAATGATTTAGGATGCAAATATCTTGATGCTGAATACAAGACTCCTACTAGAATATTATTAGTTGAAGATATTTCTGAAAAGAAGAATCATAACATCATCATGATTGGTATTGAATCTATTCTCAGTTATGCTAAATTTGATGAAGTTAAAGACTGCAAAACAACTCATGAAATTTGGAAAAAATTGAAAGATATCTATGGAGGAGATCACAATGTAAGAAGAGCTAATTAAGGCTAAATGTATTATAGGTCATTTTGATTAGATAAAAATGAGAGAAGATGAGAACATTGCAAAAATGTGGAAAGAATCAAAGCAAGTGTAAGTACAATCAAAGCATCTGGAGGAGACATTGAAGAGAAAATAGTTGTAAGCAAGGTGCTTAGAACTCTTCTTCCTATTTATGCAATTAGAGTGTCTACTATTCAAGAGATGAGATTTGATCCAACTAATAAAATATCTTCGGATACTCTAGTTGGAAGATTGATAACTTTTGAGTTAGATAACTTTGATAACTATGTTCCTAGCTCAAAAGTTATTGAGTTTGCATTTGAAGCTAAACTCACACTCAAGAAAAAGAGTATGAAATCAAAATCTAGTCAATCAAGGAGTGAAGGAGAAGAGGAAATAGAAGAAAGTTGAGATAGTGATCTTGAAGTTGTTGAAACCCTACTTGCAAGAAAGTATTCCAAAGGTAGAGGAAAGTACAAAGGTAAAGGTCATCTGATCTATTTTTCTTGTGAAGAAGTTGGTCACATTGCTCCAAGGTGTCGAAATAGAGAAAACAAGGATGAGAAGAAAAGTAATAAGAATAAACACAAAAAGGATTTCAAGAACCCCAAGAACTACAAGGACAAAGGTAAGAAATCTTTTTTTATGGCTAAATATTCTAATGATAGTGAAAATGAAATGGTATATATTGTTGTAAAAGATGAATCTGATGATGAAGGAGATAAGATGGTACTTATCTCTCATGTTAGCAAAAATGATACATGGATTATTGATGGTGGCTACTCACATCATATGACTAGAGATAAAACAACATTTGAGCACATGGAATATTATGATGGACGTAGTATAAGATTTGGAAACAATGAACCTTGTAACATAAAATGAAATGGATGTATTTCATTGACTAGAGAACTTGTGTGTGACAATGCTTATTGGGTTAAAGGATTAAAGCATAATCTACTGAGTGTGGCATAGTTGAATAACATTAGATTCAAAGTAGAATTCATGAATGGCAAGGCCAAACTACTAGATGGTAAAGGAAATTTGGTTGGATCTGGCAAGCAAGGAAAAGGTAATTTATTTTATCTTGATCTCAGTGAAAGTTCATGTTTTATTGCTCAAGTAGAAGAATGCTGGTTATGGGACAAAAGGCTATGTCATGTAAACTTTGATAATCTGATCAAGATAAGAAAACATAGAAGAGTAAGAGGTATTCCTAGTTTGAAGAAACCTGACATTAAAAATTAGAGATATGCCCAAATCTGATGGTAAATCCACCTTCTATGCATTTGCCCCATATTTGGCTATGATCTTACAACATCCTACTCTCTTCATCTACAACTTAGTAGACACAAATTTCTACAATATTGGCTTGTTTAAGTGCACCATGACATAATACCCAATGGAGAATTGAATGTCCTTTCTCCTTTCATCTATTTTGGCTTTCAACTTTTGTGTATTGCCTTGAATGGTCTTTTTGACTCGGTCTTGTATCTCCTTTATAGTTTGGGAAAAATCCTTAGCATGTCCAGTTCTATGCTCCATTCCTCCAAGATCTCTCAACTCACACACACCTCTAGGATGCAGGCCATAGACAATTTCAAAGGGCCTTTGACCTGTGGTTCTATTCCTACTTTCATTGTAGGTATAGTCTACTTGGGGAATGATGACATCCCAAGTTTTCCCATACTCCTTCATTACGAATCTTAAAATATTACCCAACACCCTATTGACCACCTCAATTTGACAATCAATTTGGGGTTGGTATGTTGATCCAAAGGAAAATTTTGTACCAAGTCTGCCCCACAAAGTCTTCCAAAAGTGACTCATGAACTTCACATCTCTATCTAAAACTATTCTCAATAGAAGGACATGAATCCTCACAACCTCTTTGAAGAATAGATGGGTAATGTGGCTTGCATCATTAGTAGTCTTGCATGGAATAAAGTGTCCCATCTTGCTCAATCTTTCAATGACTACATAGATACTACCATAGCCCTATTTTTTTCTTTTGGAGCCCCATAATGAAATTCAGGCTCACACATTCCCATGGCCTAGTTGGGACTAGTAAGGTCTAATAGAAACCTACTTCTCTCATCCATTCTTTAGCTTTCATACATACCATGTACTGTTCCACATACTTAGTCACATCTTTGACTAGTTTTGGCCAATGATAGAATCTTGGACTAGTTATGAGGTTTTATTAATTCCAAAATATCCACTTAGACTCCTATTGTGCTTCTCATGTATTATATTATCTCTCATGGATCCCCTTGGTACACACAATTGATTACCCTTAAAAAGAAACCCATTTTGTAAGGTAAATTTAGAAAATTTTCTATGAAAGTGGTTCTGAAAATCTAAACATACGTTGTAGGCTTTTCCAAAGTCTTCATCCTTCTTATAGAGACTCATAAAGCTCTCTATCCCAATGCTATAGAGCTGAACTTCTTGAACTATCAGGACCCTCCTATTCAATGCATCTTCTACTTTATTCATTAGTCCTTTCTTGTGTTGGATTGTGAAAGTGAATGCCTACAAGTACTCCATCTACTTCAAGTGCATATTGCTAAACTTTTCTTTAGTGTTGATGTATCTTAGGGCCTAATTATTAGTAAACACAACAAATTATTTGGGCAATAGATAGTGCTTCCACTTCCTAAAGGACTAAACTAAGGCATAAAGTTCAAGGTCATAAGAAGAATAGTTCTTTTTGGGATCATTAAGTTGTTCACTAAAGAAGGATATTGACCTACCTTCTTGACTCGATACTTCTACTACCAAGCCACTTTCATTATATTCTATGGTGAAGAGTTTCTCAAAACTAGGTAGTTGAAAAATAGGTTGGGTAGCTACTTGCTTCTTGAGCATTTCAAATGACTTTTTTTCTTCTAAGATCCACTTAAACTAGGATTTGAATCCACCCTTTATGGTCTCTAGCAAAGGTTCATATATGCGACTAAAGTTTCTATAAACTTCCTATAGAATTGAGCAAGATGATTAAAAATTCTTACCTCAGTTGAAGTAGTAGGTTGTGGCTAGTTTATGATTGCAACAACCTTCTCTTGATCCATCTTCAAAGTTCCCTTAGACAACACAAAGCCTAGGTACACCAACTCTTACTTGAAGAAGTAACACTTGTCAAGATTGATGGCAAGCTTCTCTTCATGCAACCTCTTCAACACTTCTTCCACATGTTTCATGTGTTCCTCCTTAGTCTTTCTAAAGATGAGAATATCATCTAGATACACCACCACAAATATGCCTGTGAGGTCTTTAAGAACCTCATTCACGAGCCTCATGAATGTTCTAGGAGCATTAGAGTGACCAAATGGAATCACTAGCCATTCATAGAGCCCATGTGTGGTTTTGAATGATGTATTCCATTCATCCCCATCCTTGATCCTAATTTGGTGGTATCTACTCTTCATGTTTAGCTTTGTGAAGAACATTGCTCCTGCAAGGCAATCGATGAGATCCTTAGTTCTAGTTATCGGGAACCTATACCTAATTGTGATCCTATTTATGGCTCTTGAGTCCATACACAATCTCGATTTCCTTCCTCTAACATTATATTGTTAGTAGATCAAGAATATACTACCCCTTTGCACACCTTTCCTAGGATCTTACATCTGATCCTAATTAGAGCTCTTTTATGTCTAGACTCATCAAAAGTAGGATGTTCAATCAGATCCCTTCTAAAAATAAGATTCTCTCCCTTTTCTAACTCAATATGGTCTACTTTAGAGTCCTTTCTACAATTGTTGTCTTGGACATAGGCTATCCTCTTGTCTTGGTTAGAAGAAGAGGGCTTATCAGGGCATCTATATGTAGGGTGGATGAGTTAGCCACAGTTATAGCATCCCATAGTGGAAAAATAAGAACTAATTCTTCTTGACCCTCTACCTCTATTTGAGCCTCCTTGGCTACCCCTACCTCTACCATAACCTCCTCTAGAAGTTCCTTCATTGGTTTTCTGAGTGAGCTTGTTCTCACCTTGATTTCTCTACTCATTACCTCTACCTTGGTAACCTCCTCTTTTTCCTATTTGGTTCCTAACTTTACCTTTGTCCTTGGAGTTAGAATCTACTTTCTTCCTTTTCTTTTCCTCCACCTCTAAGGCTAACTGATGAAACCTTTGAACCATGGTAGGTGCGCACAAACTAAGTTCCTCTTGGATGTTCCACTTCAAACCACCCAAATACCTAGCCACCTTTATTGGATCCTCTTTTCACTTATTATATATAAGGCATAGCCTCTAAAATTCCTCTATATAAGAGGTCTCGTTTAGGTCCTTTTTCTTTAGTCCTTGTCTCCTTTTGTGAAGTTGGATTTCAAAGTCTTTTGGTAGGAAGTTCTCATTCAACTTATTAACCATGGAATGCCAATTGGCTATACCATTCTTTCCCATGCTAATTCTCTCATCTTGTAGATACTTCCACCATGTCAAGGTTGAGCCTTTGAGTCTTGACCTAACCACTTTGACCTTTTGTAGCTCTGATACTCCTTCACACTGAAAATGGTTCTCCATACCATCGAACCAATCCATTATTGCATCTATATCCATCTTTCCAATGAATAGTGGAACACCTTCTAAGGCTTTCTCTACTAGGGCTTTAATATCTTTCAAGAAAGGTTCCTCATTCAAAATAGGGTTTGGTTTAGGTACCACATCCTCTTCTTCTACCTCCTTATGCTTCTCATTGTCTTCTCCTTCTTTTTAGCTCCATTAAAAAATTCTTCAAATTTTATCTTCACTTCTTCCAAGGCTACTTTAAGGAGTCTATTTTTCTCCTTCTATTCATCTACTTCCTTAGCTAGCTCTACATTAGTCACCATGCTTGACTCACCTACTAATTCTCTAGTAGGTACAAACATACACTAATTTTCCCAGGTCTTTAACTTGCTCTAATACCACTCTGATATGAAAACCAAAATTTCTTTTCTCTCCAAGCTCTACTAGGGTCTCCTTAGGTCACACACTTGATTTTTTAGGGATTCCACTCACCCTATGCTCCTTAGGACTCTATTCAATAGATTCTAATCATTCAATTAGTGCACATCAATAAGGTGGAATAACTTGCTTGATAACTCCAATCAACACAAATAACTCCCTAATGTTCATTGGACCTCCCAAATGGGTGGATATTCCTCTAGGAATTTAATTTGACTCATCACAAGATCGTCAACAAAAAAATAACCAACAAACCCTAATCGAGGTCCAACCCTGAAGCCAAAATGCATTCAAATGCTTGAAATAGGGCTACAAGGATCAGCCCTCCAAATGCAGAAAGACCCAATTAACTTGCAAAAATTGTTAAGAAGCATAAAAAAAAAAGCCCATTCCAAAAACCATTTTTAGAGTTCTTAAAGGTTATGAAGGGCTAAGGACTTCAAACTATTCATATGGTGCTAGCACAAAATCAACCTTAAAATGAGGGTTTTAAGGGTTTTTCCAGTAATCAGATATGAGAACAATTTTTTCCTCCTTAAGACTTCCATTAAAGCTTCCCATTTGGTTTGGAGTTACTTCTCAACACCTCCTAACATAATCCAAACTTTTTTTGAAGTATCAGACACATTCAATCACTCTAACTCCACTTTCTCTACTTTGTGATCCCTAACCCAATTGCTAGGGCTTTCCTAGGGCATCACTTCAAATATATCTCCTCAGAACTCTAGGGCACCATCTCCACTATAAAAAATGGACATGTAGTCATGTTCCAAATCTTAAAAGGCCATACAAAACCTATAGTGGGAAGTAGCCCTATGACTCCATTTGTGCAATTAGCCTGGCTTAGAACAACAGATTGTAGGAATTCAAAATATTTAATCTAAGCAACCAAAACCTTGTAAATTAAAAAAATAAAACCATAAAAAAATCCCACATAACCTATACTAACACTTCTAAACCAAAAAGTTCCTAATCTAATCCATTTGCAGACCAAAAACTGTAAAAAGCATAAAATAGTTAACAATAATTTACTGCTCAATCTGTACAATGCAAAAACTAACTTCACAAACCCCTTGAAAAATTTGATAATGACCTCATATAGGCTTTCCATTATTGTAATATTTTAGATACTTAGAATGATCCAACAAAAAAGTTTCTCAATTGCAAGAAAACTTGTTAATGACAACATTGACAATTTTGAGCAATTTTTGCAATTTTGAGTAATTGACTCTGAAACTTTCTCCCAATGATTTCAAGCCATGAAATAGGCCTGAAATGGTTGAAAAAAATATAATAAGGTGATCCAAACACTTTTTGGACCATTCTATCCTCTAAAACCCAAAAATTCTCTATATAGCCAAATTGGCAATTTTGAGCAACTATGAGCAACCTAGCCTACACAAACTCACCTTAAGACTTCATTAGCCCTATTATTCAAATAGCAGTGTGGATAGAACCAGTACAAGATAACATCCAAAAGGAAGCCCTAGGTCCTCCTTTAGCTCACCTAGGTGCCCTTGTACCACTTCCATAGCAATGATACCACCTAGGTTGGATATTGTTGGTTTTGGATTATTGAGCTTTGGTCTAGCTATGATTCCATCATTCTCCTCAACATTTATCTTGTATGCAAAACAAAAATAAAGGTAAAGTATAGTTCTAATCTATTGGTTTTTTTTATAATTCTTTCATGTATCCTGAATGTACTTGTTTCAAAGAAATGAATACAAAGCACAACAAGTTATTTAGTTTCATTTTGAAGTCTTGTCTCCTACCTCTACTATTTGCAAACTTTTGTGATCTATAGAAAAATAACATAGGCACAATTGAATCTCCTCTTGAGTTGTATGTCTTGATGTGATCCCATTCCCCTTCCATTGCAAGTAGTTGATGGCACCCATTCTCATCAGCGAGACATAGACACAGGTCGCACCAATCTCGACACTAGTCCCACCCATTTTCTATATTTCTGATTGGGTTCAATTCAATAGGGTATTATTGTAGCTCTACTACTAAGGAATCTATGAATTGGTCACCAACCACTCCTCCTAGGTGGAATCGTTGATACACAGAGTCATCTATTAGTCAAAAATCTATCTGTACCTATTTTTCTTTTGGCTCAAAGAATCAAGTAAATGATTGATATATTTTGATAGGGTTATAGATTTCATGAGAAGGATGCATGATAAGTATGAGGTTCATTATGAACATTAATATCTAATTGAGAAAGTGATAGGATAAATCTGATATCTTGATGTATGATTTATATCATTGATATCCTGGATGTGTGTTGTGATTTATAGAATACCCAATGGATGGGGCACTGATCAGCAATAGGATCAATTTAGTTTATTATTTCATAAGGGGTTTCACTGATTCAAATTCAAATAATAATTTATCCACTTTTCCTTTCAGTTTAGGAGCTAAAAGGATACCCTCACTCAGCTTGTGGATTTCATATGTTTTGTAACTTTCTATTGCATATCTTTGTTATTACATGAGTACAAAAGAAATAAGGGTTTAATCTAGTTCATATAGATTCAAATGTATGCTTTGAGCTAGTACCATATGAGCAAATCTGAGGTCTTCCTACCTAGGTTTTATAGATCTTGATGTAAGAGTTCAACTTTATAGTTGGCTCAGGTTCTTGAAATTTTTTGCCTATGATAGGAGATAGCTACCCTTAGATGCAATCTTGTCTTGACTATCTCAAAGTTAAAATCATTGTTAAATTAGGAGCAAACACATTGGTGGACAGGGAGCATTTTAGTTGTGACAATGTGCCTTGATCACATCTAGTAGAATAACTTCTTTGGAGATCGATGGATTAATGAAATATGAGTACTTTCACAAAAAAAAATTTACCTTTGATGATAATTCATAAAATTTTGTGGTCTTTGGTGGACATGGACACGAAGAATTAGATTTGTGATAATGTGCCTTGATCTCATGTGTTAAAATAGCTTCCTTGGGGAATTAATGGTGAAGTGGAGAGTGAATACTTTTGCAAATGTTTGTATGCCTTGTGTGATAGTTCACTATCACTCAATTTAGTGGTCTTCAGTGGACATGGGGTATTGGAGTTGGGACAATTTTCCCTATTCTCCTCTAGTAACCCAGCATCCTTAGAGACCAATGGGGATATGTAAAATGGGTATTGTGGTATAGGTAGCCTCCCCCAATTCTTGTATGATAATTCACCCAAATTAGTGGTCTCTGATGGACATGGAGCATTAGGGTCCATTTGGCAACGAGAATACAAGTGGAATAGGCATATGTATATTCTTCAAATTTTGAATTCTTTGTTTGGATGCACAAAATGAAAATAGCAATAGGAATTAAATTGGAATACGTATTCCAATTTTGACCCAAAAATGAGCATTTTCTATTCCACCTAGATAGGTTAAATAGCAATACGTATTCCTATTCGAATTTTTTTATTTTAGAAAACATGATTTTTTGAGTCCATGAATTCTATATCAAATTCTAGGTGAACCAAACAAGAATAGGAATACGCAACCCCATTTTCTATTTGAGAATAAGTATTCATATTCCCATTTTTATATTCCTGTAGCCAAACAAACCCTTAGAGTTGTGGAACTTAGCCAAGGCATGGACAAATGTAATCAACAATATAGGAATCAATGTTCTCAATTTTATATGCATCTGATTCTCCGTATCTTTAATGATGTCTAGCCAGAATGATATTTTCTTTTCAAATAGGTTCATTGCTTAGGTTTGATATGAAATGTGTGAGTCTTATATAGAGAAATCCCTAACTCTAACAAATATTGCAAAAAAACTTTTCTTGAATGAGGCATTCAAAGTCGTGGGTTGTAGTGGAGATGAAATGATTAAGGATCCGATCATTGTTCAAATTGAAACATTGCATCGAAGTTAAAGTCTGATATCAATTTCTAATACACATCTTGACCAAATGTTTTTTGATGGAGCTAAATGTTTTAAATTCAATTTTAATATTGTGATATAAAAACAAAATGCTTTAGTTAGTTTGATTTTGTGTTTATTTTTTATATTGTTTTGGTGTTATAGCTAAGGTAAGTTGCTGTATGGCTAGACTTCTATCTTCACCATGCATTTAGATTGGTGGATCTTAGCAGATTTTTCCATGCTATCATACAAAAATTGCTTGGCTTGTCTAGCAAGAAATAAAGATCTAATTATTTTTATTGAAACATTAAAAATTAAATATTTATTCACCTACTTTTCTACCTTACAATTTGATTTAATACAAAATGTATATATACACTTAACATGGTGGCATTTGTATGCATCAAAATATATTTTTTGTATTCATTTTCATTAAAAGGAAAATTCATGGATCATTTAATAAACAATCATAAATAATATTAATAATAATAGAAATTTGGTAATTTTAATGCATGCGTATCATCCACTATTCATTCTAGAATTGTGAAGCATGTTTGACATAAACTCTATTGAATCTCAAAATCATAGGTTCCATTATCCCAAAGTATAATTCTAACAATGATATATTGGAGACTTTAACAATAGTAGAGCTTCTTTTTTTAAAAGATCACTATCTTGGGCTAATTTGTAAAAAAAGTACATAGTTTCTAAAATATCAAAGCATGTTCTAGAAGGCCTCATTAAAATAATAAGAATGTTTTGCATATTTCCCTATTTTATTAAAGTATTTATTAATGATTACAATAAGTAGTAAAACATAATGGATATTGGCTACTCTTGGTTATTAACATTCAATATAGATCTAAGAAGAGATTGAGAAATAACAAATATTTAGAATAATATCTAAACACAAAACATGTACAATCTTTTGCAAGGTAGTTAGATGATTACCATTGAGGGGAAGTAATAGAATATTGTAACATTTATTTAGCAATAATCCTAGTTAGTATATAGTTAATTAGGTAGTTTCTATTTTTGTCTATGGTTCACAAATGTTTCATAACAGAAACATCATCTTCTTAAATCAATATAAGTAGCATTCATAAACCTTGTTTATTAAAAAATTAATTTACCATAACATATTTGATGATGCATTTTAAATTCCAAGCAAGATGTGTCATTGCCAAAAGTGTCACATATTCAAATCTAACCTTACACAAAGTGGTGCATCTTCAATTCTTACCAAAAACCCTTTTGATTTTATTTTTTATTGTTGGGTGTGTGCATGAAGATGATGGACAAAAAAGAGGATACATCACAAAATAATATGAAACTTTAATAATCCAATTAGGTTATGAAATAAATCAAAATTTGGCTAGGCTTGGAAACCAATCCTAAAAAAAACTAGTATAAAATAAAATCAAAGCTGATTGGGTTTTAAAGTACTCCAAAAGCCAATTGAGTTTTAAAGAGCCAAAGGTTCTCAAAATGCGATCGAGATTTCAAGAAACAAATGTTCTTCAAAACCCAATTGGGTTTTGAATAACTTATATATTTTTTCAATGGCCACTCTTTAATTGAATTTTTCAACACAAAAAACCACATAGTAGGGAAAAAAAAGGGTGGAAAACATTGATAACCTAATCTTATTTTTAAAGAATAAGAAAATTTCCACCATTTTTATCCTTTTGCAATAGTAGCAACCCACAAAAAGGTAATCAATTTTTTTTAATCTTATTGTTTAACATTTTGTGTTAAAGTAGGCTTTCTAATTGATTTATGTTATTTTTAATTTATTTTAAAATATCAAATGCTTCAAACAATCCTAGAATATTAAAAAATAGATGAAACACCACCTCCTCCACAAATGACAATCAATTTATAGAGATACTTCGCATGGACAAGAAGAAAACCCTCAAATCACAATGGGATAGCCACATAATGCTCAAATATGTGGTGTACAACAACAAAATCCCCTAAATATGGCCCCTCAATAACTACCACCACCTATAAACCATCTATGTATTCCATTAGATAATTTTAATGCTACATAAGAGGACTTCATCAATAGAATTACACAAAATTCTGCACAATATTCATAATTGGTCAATAGGCTGTGGTCATCTATCCTTGATCAGCACCACTCACCCCTCCTCAATACACTAGAATAAATTACCAATAGTAAAAAATGAGGTGTGTAGGGATAATAAAATTGGGTTCATAGAGGGATAGTTTTCATGCATTTTATGTGGATCGATTGTCATATGATCAAGTGAAACCTAAACGAATACTTAAAAATGATATATGTGCTCTTTTCACTACTCCTACTATTAAAAACTCCCCAAAAAAAATTATGAAAATCTTTCCTATACATTGGTGTATTCCTAATAGGATGAAATTAAATTTTTGCAATAGGTGGTATATGGTATTTAACCTATCACCATGTAAAAATTGTGAGGTTCCTTTATACTTTTTAAGAAAGGTATGATGTGAGTTCATTCTCAGTGAGAATACAAATCAATTTGACATTTGATAGTTTTAGAGTAGAGAGAGGGGCTCTATGCATGATAGGCATGGGGCCCATAGGGTGGTACCACCACAACATAGGATGCATACATCCAGAAAAAGAATAGATTATATTCTGGTCCCAAAAGTCATTAAGAATTATATAGATTTACAAACTTTTCATGTAGTTGCATCATTGAATGGTGTCATTATTCAACATATCACACAAATAGTTAGATAAGAGGATAGATCATTATATATGAAACATCCATCATCATTAGACATGCCATTAGGATCCTCTAATCCTACATCAACTCCATCATCATCATCTGTACCATTAGCATCATCCCCACTTGTAATACATACATCATCAGCACATACACCATTATATTCATCCCAATACATTGAGCATATTTTTCCTAGCTACCAAGATATATTTATTAGAATTCTTTAGAATAACTGAGAGGGGGGGTGAATGAATTATCTAAGGTCTAGATGTATAAATAAAACTTTTTATAGGTTAGTGAAGCCATAAAACATTTATCATCATGCATGCATCCAAAAGATTATGCAATCACTTAAAACTTTGTAGGTTACTATAATATCAATTTGTAAAAATGTAAACATGAAACATAATAGATTCAACAACATGTTTGACACAATGATTTATGTGGAAACCCAATTTGGGAAAAACCACTAGTAATATGCTACTCTTTTTCACTCTTTTGAAGTGATGCCTATGAAAGGTCAACCCTATTAAAGAATACAATATACACTATAAAATGTGACCCTATTAAAGAATTTCAATCACCCTGTTAGGAGTGAGCCGTGTTAGAAGACTTTAGACCATTCACTTGGAATGTCACCTAGTTAAAGCATTTACAAATGACTGTTAGGTCAACCTTAATCTAAAGGATTTACCCTAAACTAATACAATTATTATAGAGTAAGAGTACAGCTTGATCTAATAACAACTTACAACTCCATTTGTAGATATAGATCTTTGTGTTAGTCTTCCATTTTGTTTGGACTTCACATTTCAGCTATGATATCTTGTTCACCCTTCAAGAATTCATACCCTAAAGCCTTCTTGCTTAACATGCCAATATAGACTCTTCTCTTAGGTCACTTGATGAAGAAAAACTCTTGCCTTCTTCTCTTCCGTAGGTTCCCACACATGAAAACCTTGCTTCATGACTAACCATTCCTATAAATAAGAAATTAAGATCTTTTGCGGCTCATTCTCAATCGTCCAATTTAGGGTTACGATATATTAGGTAGGATACAATGAATCTACCTCTCATTCCATATGACTTCTGGAAAGTTCTCCTTCAATCCTCTTTGAATTCACCTCAAAATTTTTTACCTTGAATTTTATGCCACCAGCTCATCAATCTTTTCTTCCACCTAGTTTACACAATCTAAGAAAAAGAAACTTGTCAGCTCAGATTCACCGAATTCATGATCTTTCAAATAATGCAATAGCTTGACATTAACTTGCTTCTGATGCTTAGCATATACTGTGTTTCTCAACATCCTCTATAAAATTACTCGCCATGAACTAAAGTTTAGTAGTGCTCGACATCAGCTAAACTTTACTTGGCATCCACTATTTTACTCGACATACACTAGGATAGACTTTTTCTCGACTCCAACTAATTTTTTGCTCGGCTTACACTGACTTTTCTCGGCACCTACTATCTACTTGGTCAAGATTGGCAAAAAAACTTTGTTTAACTTGTTCTTCTATACTTGCTTAGTGTAACTAGCCTTTGTAACCTTAAGTAGATTATCAGTACATCATGTTATCACTATCTTAGCTGATTCTTGTACTCCTTTGTATATCATAACTCAACCTTTCCACTAAGTGTTATTGTTACATCTTTTGATCAAACCCTCTTCATTAATCAAATAAGTTATAGTACACAAATTATATAAGTAGTTGTCTTACCAACAATTAGTAGGTTTGATATCAATGACAAAAAAATGATTGAAATATATTGATCATACTTCTCCAACAATCTATCTATTTTCAATCTATTCTCAGCAATATCCCTCTTTGACATTGATGGCAAACCAAACTAATACACCACACTAACTAGGTTAAAATAGTAAGACCAACAAAATACCAAAAAACAACTTTCATCTTCTAAATAGGTTACAAAGCTCCTTTGTGTCATTCTTATAACTCCCTATGAATTTCTTCTTATATCTCCCTCTTACTAGGTAGATGTAAGTATTTCTCCCTCTTTGTCAAATCTCTCATGTCCATTCTCTTGTATATACCTTGATCAATAAATTTCTCCTTCTTGGATTAGTTTAATGCATTAATTTCTCCCTCTTTGACAACAATGCCAAAGACTTGTCATCTTTAATATGCAGATATGAACTTCTTCAGTTTCTACAATTTCTTACTTTGCCTTTATGTGCATCACAAGATTCTTTGATATGTTTATAGCACTTGTATTATCACAATAAAGTGTCATTGGTTATGTGATTTCTTCCTTCATATGTTTGAGTAGTTGTTTGATGCATACAATGTTTGAACAATTTACAACAACAACATATTCAACTTTAGTAGTAGATTGTGAGCTACATTTTTGTTTCTTGCTAGTCCATGTAATCAACCTTTTTCCTAAGAAAAATGCTCCTCAACTGGTGCTCTTTCTATCATCAATGTTTCCAGCCCAATCAACATCAGTATAGGCTCTAAATTCAAATTTTTCATATTTTTTATAGTATAGACCATACTCCTTTGTTCCTTTCAGATATCTCATTATTCTCTTTACAACCATCAAATGATTCTCCCTAGGAATAGCAAAGAATCTTCAAACTATTCCTATAGATAATGTAATATCAGGTCTCCTATGTACTACATATTGTAATTTTCCAATCATAGACTTGTATAATGTTTGATTCACCTCAACAGAATAATCATTCTTTGACAATTTGTTTCCTATCACCATAGGTGCACTTACTGGTTTGGAATCTTCCAATCCAAAAGTTTTCAATATTTCTTTTACATATTTTGACTAAGTGATGTATATACCATATTTTATCTGATACACTTGTAAACCCACAAAGAATTCTCATATCATCAAACTTACCTATGAGACTTTCAACTTTGGCACTTCAAACATTAGTGTCTCCTCCGTAGATGGTATGTAAAGTATCCCATATTTCCTTTGCAGTGTCAAGACCTTTGATATCATCAAATATGACATAACTTAGGGAAAAGGAAATCTCCAACATTTCTTGATTGTGTTCTTTCTCTCTTTTCATATCTTCAACAATTAGAGCTCTAGTAGGATCAACATGCTCAGTAGTAATGGTAGATTGTGGATGATCTCTAAGTCCTTCAAGGTGTAGCTTCATCAAAATTTTCTATGCAGGAAAGTTATATCTATTAAGCTTGGGTACATCTCTTTTTGACATCTTGATCTTTGTGCCTATAGTACCTTCATACTAATACTCTTAAGCATATAACTTTGATACCAATTGTTGGAATTCTTTAGAATAACTGTGAGGGGGGTGAATTAGTTATACAAGGTCCAGATGTATAAATAAAACTCTTTATACCTTAGCAAAACCATAAAAAAATTATCATCATGCATGCATCCAAAAGATTATGCAATCACTTAAAAATTTGTAGGCTACTATTAAATCATTTTGTAGAAATGTAAGTATGAAACATAATAGATTCAACAACACATTTGAGACAATGATTTTCTTGGAAACCTAATTTGGGAAAAACCACCAGTAACATGCTACCCTTTTTCACTCTTCTGAAGTGATGCCTTGTGAAAGGCCTCCCCTATTAAAGGTAACAATACAGATCGTTAAGTGTGACCTTGTTAAAGGATTTCAATCACCCTATTAGGAGTGAACCTTGTTAGAGGACTTTAGACCATTCACCTTGAATGTCACCCAATTAAAGGATTTACAAATGACTATTAGGTCAACCTTAATCCAAAGGATATACCCTAAACTGATACAATTATTAGAGAGTAATAGTAAGGCTTGATTTGATAACACCTTACAACTCCATTTGTAGATTACAGATCTTTGTGTTAGTCCTCCATTTTTCTTGGCCTTCACACATTTCAAGTTTTATAGGTTGTTCACCCTTCAAGAATTCATACCTTTAAGCCTTCTTTCTTAACATGCCAATGGATACTCTTCTCTTAGGTCACTTGATGAAGCAAAACCCTTGACTTCTTCTCTTCCTTAGGTACTCGCATATGACAACCTTGCTTCATGACCAACCATTCCTATAAATAGGAAATTAAGATCTTTTGCCACTCATTTTCCATCATCCAATTTAGGGTTAAAATAGATTAGGTAGGATAGAATGAATCTACCCCTCATTCCATATCACTTCTAGAAACTTCTCCTTCAATCCTCTTTGAATTTTCTTGACACATATTGTGTTGCTCGACATCCTCTATAGAATTACTTGGCTCAAACTAAACATTACTTGACATTAACTAAAATTTAATTGACATCCACTATTTTTCTTGGCATACACTAGGATAGACTTTTACTTAGCTCCAACTAATTTTTTGCTTAGCTTACATTGACTTTGCTCGACACCTACTATCCACTCGGTCAAGCTTGATAGACAACTTTGTTTAACTTGTTCTTCTATACTTGCTTAGTGTAACCAACCTTTGTAACCTTAAGTAGATTATCAATACATCATGTTATCATGGCCTTAACTAATTCTTTTACTCCTATGTATATCATAACTCAACCTTTCTTCTAGGTTCTATTGTTACATCTTTTGATCAAATCCTCTTCATCAATAAAATAAGTGATAGTACTTAAATCATATAAGCATTTGTCTTACCAACAATTAGTAGGTTTCACATCAGTGACAAAAAAATGATTGAAGCATATTAATCTTACTTCTCCAACAATCTCCCTATTTTCAATCTATTCTCAACAATATATATGATGGGATAGATAGTAAGGAAAATGAGGATGGATTGACATCCCATCTAAGCATACATTGTGAGAGAAGATGTCATGTATCAAATATTTACGATGTGGTTTTCATTCTATGATTTGATGATGATGGCATTTTCTTGAGAGTAGACACATGTTTATTTATTTTCCTTTTGAAATGTTATTAAATAATCACCTAAATATAGTAAAATTAAATATATATTTTTTATTTATAGAATACTTTAGATTGATACATGAATAATATTCAACACAACATGTAGTAATTGGTAGGAGCATACATCAATTTTTTTTCTCAACTAGATGTAGAGGGGGAACTCTAACTCTTGAGGTAAAGTGTTATGACTATTCATAAAAATAGAATAATACATTAGTTTTTAGACATTTTTTATTAATATAAATCTCATGATAAAATATAGTACATCTAGAAAGTGTAAATGAGAAATATTTGTTAAGAATATGTCACTTGTGTGCACATGTGAGAACCATTGAATTACTTCTCATGGTTGAAATGATTGTACTATTTCTAAGGGACATATTAGAAATCTACCATGCTTTTATATATGTGAATGAACTCATTATGTGTAATGCCGTGCTGAAAGGAGATTATTGAGATGAAGAATAATGATGAAACCTATCATGGAACAATCAATATTTTTTCACGGATGTCAAACTTGCTACTTGTAGGTGAGATAATTGATTACTTTGGTTTGAATGATATCATTTGATTGATTAATGAAGAGGATTTGAAAATAAAGGATAACAAGAGAACCTAGAGAAAGGTTGAGTTATATGATGTATAAAAGGTGCACTAAGACTAAACAAGAATTTGATGATATAGTGTATTTTATATCTACTAAAGGCTATAATGAAAGGATACTTGAGAGAAGACTAGAAGAAGGCTAATTAAAGAAATGTGTTTGCCAAGCCTAACCGAGAAAATAGTAGAAGCCAAGGAAGTTAGTGCAGACTAAGGATAAAGTTAGTTGAAGATGAGAAGTAAGTTTTGTATGTAGCAAACAAAGAGAAATCTTAGTATGTTCTAAGCATCAAAAGATAGTAGTAGTGATTGAGAAAAACTTAGTCTATGCCGAGAAATCCAGTGTTGGTTGAGCAACAAAAGACAATGTTTGTCAACAAAACAACTTGTTATTGCCAAGTGACAGTAAAATGAGTTTGATCAAAGATTTGAAAAATCTAGGATGACAAAGTATATTTCTTGAATTGTGTGAAGCATGTCGAAGATAACTACGATGAGTTGGTGCCACAAAATTCAAGATAAACCATTTTGAGACAAATTCAAAGAGGATTGTAAAGGAATTTTTTAGAAAGGAATCAAATGGAAAGATGAGTAGATTCAATGAATTTGAGCTAACCCGAAAATGGATAATTGTGGTTAAGTGAAAAGGGCATAAATTCTCTATATAAGTAGATAGTAGGCCAGAAGCAACTTGTCATATGCAAGAACCTAAGAAAGACAAGAAGTCTAGGGTGTTGCTTCATATGGTGGATGAATGAAAGAGTTTGTAGTTGAAATACTAAGGAAGAAGTCTTAAAGAGATGAAGGCTTGAAGGGTAATAGCACAAACTTGTGTCACCCTTTTATAAAAGAAAAGGCTAACAAATGTACAATTGTTCCCCTTTAATGACATAAAACTAGTAGTATTATTTAGAATTTAAAAATAAAGTAAACAAATGAAATGTGTAGAAATAATTGGATTTTACTTGATTATAATTTTTAATAATTATTTCAAATAATAATTTATATATTTTTCTAATTATTAAAGACAATTTTTTAGTTCATGAAAAATGCTGAAAATTAGGGGTCTAGTTCCCACCACAAAACTATATGGAAATAAACTTATTTCCCTTTAATCTTAGACTATGTTATAGATAACATATATAGCTAGAACAATCAAAAATAAAAATTAGCTTTAGACCTATATTTTATCTTCTATAATGATTCAAATTTCAACTCACTTGAAATTGATAGTTTTCATCTTCCACCACATTTTTCAAAACAAATCTATTTTAACCAAAAGAAAATTATACATTCTAGTAGAGTACTCTCTCATCTAGAATTTCAGATGTTTTTAAATTTTTTTTGATATGATTCAATATTTATTTCTAACTCAAAATCAACATCTTTTGGAGTGTTAAAATGGGTACCTATAAACTTTTTAAACTATAATATACTATATCTAATTAAAACACCATAAACACAATATGAGAATATTATTTACTTTGAGCTCTATAAATTGGTATTTATATGTTATTAAAAAAAATCATAAAAAATAGTAAGAGATATTGAAATGTCAATTTTCTAAAATAATTTTGTTTCCTTTTAGTAATTGGATACAAACTAGTATAAAACATGAATTTAATAGAAACTTCCAATTGGAAAAGTGACAGGTCATATAAAACCTAGCTAGAATGAATTTATCTAAATCATAAGTTTGAAAAAAATTAATTTTTGGATCGAAATACTCAAATTTAGTTGTTCTAATAAGTCAACCTAAAAGCTGTCACAACTTTGTACTTTTACCCTAAAGGGTGAACAAGATATTAGAGATGAAGAGGAAGAATGCCAAGTAGAATGGAGGATTGAATGTGAGATCTATAATCTACAAGTGATTTTTTTTATTATCAGATCAAGTCTTGTTGTTACTCTCTAACAATTGTATCAGTATGAATAAATCATTTGGACTAAGGTTTACCTAACAATAATGAGTAAATCCTTTAATAGGGTGTCATTCTAATGGAATGTAATAAAGTCTTCTATATAGGATCACTCCTAAAAATGTGATTGAAATCCTTTAACTAGGTCACATTTAATAGTGTGCATTGTAACCTATAACAAGGTTGGCTCCTGATAGGGCTCACTTTAGAAGAATGAAAATTGACAGAATGTTATTGGTGGTTTTTCTCAAATTGGGTTTCCACATAAAATTTTTGTGTCAAAATGTGTGATTGATTTTGTGGTATTACATGTTTACATTTCTACAAATTTATTTTGACCTTGAACAACAATATGCATATGTTTACAATATTAAACTATCAATGCATGTATAAGTTAAAGTACTGAAAAGGTTTATTTGTATGTTCAGACCTTGGATAACTAATTCACCTCCTCTCTTAGTTATTCTAAACATTTCAACAATTGGTATCAAAGCATCAAGTGCTTGTGAGAAAATTTTTTGAAGGTACTTAAAGCTAAAGATCAAGATGTACATAAAGAAGGTTCCCAAGCTAAATAAGGAAAATTTTCCTACATGAAATTTTTTGATTAAGCTACATCTAGGAGGAATTGAAGATTATGCATAGTCAACTATTACCATTGAAAATGTTGATCCAACTAGATCTCCAACTGTTGAACAATTGAAATAGAAGAATGAACACAGTCAGACAATGTTGCCTATTGTATTTGCCCTAAGCTATATAGAGTTTGATGACGTCAAAGGATGTGATTCTGCTATGAAGATGTGGGATGCCCTAGAGAAGATCAATGGAGGAGAAAAGAATGTACTGAGAACCAAAGTTGAAAGTTTTAGAGGAAAATTTGATGAAATGAGAATGTAAGATGAAAGTTGAATGGGACTATAGTCTAGGAAAATTTGATGAAATTTGATAAAATAATCATTATTTTGTGACTAATGTCAAACTTGCTACTTGTGGGTGAGAAAATTTCTTTCTTTGGTCTAAATGCTATTATTTTATTGATTGATGAAGAGGATTTGAAAAGAAAGGATAGCAAGAGAACCTAGAGAAAGGTTTAGTTATACGGTGTATAAAAGGTGCACTAAGACCGAGCAAGAATTTGATGATATAGTGTATCATTTATCTACTTAAGGCTATAATGAAAGGATACTTGAGCAAAGGCTAGAAGAAGGCTAAATAAAGAAATGTGTCTACCAAGCTTAACTAAGCAAATAGTAGAAGCCAAGCAAGTTAGTACAAGAAAAGTAGAAAGTTAGTTGAAGCCAAGCATTAAGTTTAGTATGTGCCAAGCAAAGAGAAATCTTAGTATGTGTCAAGCGTTAGAAGATAGAAGTAGCAAGCAAGAAAAACTTAGTGTATGCCAAGAAATCTAGTGTTGGTGGAGCATCAGAAGACAATGTTTTTTGAGCAAATAACTTGTTATTGCCAAGTGAGAGTAAAATGAGTTTGATCAAAGATTTGATGAATTTGAGCCAAAAATTTTGATTTCTTGAATTGTGTGAAGCATGTGGAAGATAAATATAATGAGCCGGTGGCACAAAATTCAAAATAAACTATTTTGAAACAAATTCAAAGAGGATTGTAAAGGAATTTTCTAGAAGGGAATCAAATGGAAAGATGGGTAGATTTAATGAATCTGACCTAATCATAAAATGGATGATTGTGGTTAAGCAATAAAAGACCTAAATTCTCTATATATGGAGATAGCAGGCTAGAAGCAACTTGTCATGTGTGAGAACCTGAGAAAGAAAAGAAGTCTAGGGTGTTTCTTCATATGGTGGCCAAAGGAAAGAGTCTGCAGTTGTCATACTAAGGAAGAAGGCTTAATGATATGAAGGCTTGAAAGGTGAACAAGCTATTAGAGATGAAGAGGAAGAATTACAACCATAATGGAAGATTGAATGTGAGATCTATAATCTGCAAGTGAGATGTTTTATTATCAGATCAAGTCCTAATGTTACTCTCTAACAATTGTATCAGTCTAGATAAATCCTTTGGAATAATGTTGGACTAATAGTCATGAGTAAATTCTTTAATAGAGTGACATTCTAATGGAATGTTCTAAAGTCCTCTAACAAGACTCACTCCTAACAGAGTGAATGAAATCCTTTAACCAAGTCTTATTTAATAATGTGCATTGTAATTTTTAACATGGTTGGTTCCTCACAGGGTTCAGTTCAAAAGAGTGAAAATTGGTAGCATGTTACTCGTGGTTTCTCACAAATTAGGTTTCCACATAAAATCGTTTTGTCAAAATGTGTGATTGATTTTGTGGTATTACATGTTTACATTTCTACAAAGTTATTTTGACCTAGGACATCAATATGTTGTTGTTTAAGATGTTGAATGATCAATGCATGCATAAGTATAAGTTGAAGTACTAAATTTTTTTATTTTGTCCCCCTCTCTTAGTTATTCTAAACATTCCAACATGCACATGTGTGTACTTGAGTAGATCATAAGTGAACCTTGTTAATGAAACATAATGGGAAAATTGGGGTACAAAGTGACCATCAAGGTAAACCATTGAAGGGTGCTTAAACAATTAAAAATATATTAAAATTAATGTGGTTAAACCATACAATTAACATAACTATAATAATGTGGACTTTGAGACACCGAGCACACAAGGCCTACTGCTATCAACAATAGATTCATCTTTCATATCTTGATACCAATATGATGTAGAGAAATAGGCCAATCCAAATAGGCCAATATTTTGATACAAATATTAAGGATCCTTCTCTTGTTTTTTTATTACTAAATATCAAAAGTTGACACAAAAATGTACCACAAATTAAGTAATAATGATATGAGATTTAACCTTATAATTAGATTTTTGTTATTATATTATAATGTATAATTATAGTTTTACTTATTATTGAGTATTGATATTTTTAATATGTTTGATCTTTCATTAAATTTTTTAATTACTTATATGATATTTAATAAGTGATATATATATATATATATATATATATATATATATATATATATATATATATATATATATATATATATATATATATATATATATATATATATATATATATATATATATATATATATATATATGAAAGGCTATAAAAGTCTTTATATTTAGATAGATATAAAAAGTTTAATTACATAGTAAGGACTAATGAAAAATTGCATCAGAATAGGCAAAAAACATGGATCTGAATTGATAGTATTAACTGACCAAAAAATCAATGTCCACCACATTCATCAATTAATTTTTGCTGGACAAAAAGTCACAACCTAAAGATAAGATCTTGGCCAAGAATTGTTTCTTGTTGATAAAATTTACTTCTTCTGATAGGAACTTGGTATGAGATACTTCAAACCGAAGCAAATGTTTGAAGACAGACAAAATATTTCCATTGACACTATCATTGAAGAGAGATGGAGATACATACAACTTTGACAAGACCCTCATTATTTTTATCTTGGAAGCTGATTTTCCATCCTCTATACCTCGAATCCATGAGAATCCTCACAAAAACACACATAAATACAACAAATATAGGGGAACAACGATAGATCAAAATCATAACAAGAATTGATAAGTAGGAGATAATTTCCATAACAAGTCAAATTGTGATATTGCTATCAAGATTTAACTGTGTGATTTTTGAGTCAAACTCAGAAAGTTTGACTCAAAAATCACACAGTTAAATCTCGATAGCAATATCACAATAACAAGAATTGGTAAAACATTTAATAACAATTGATCAAGATCAATCAATAAGTAAGAAAACACCAAATTGAAAAATTATTGCTTTCTTTGTCACCAATAAACCTGATATATGTATTTCCATTGGATCATATTAATATCTTTGAAATAAATGATAAAAAGATTTATGTAGAAAGATATAGATATAAAAGGATAGATGTAGACAAACATATAGATAGAAGGAATTGTAGAGGAGTGTAGAGGAGATACAAAGAGAAATAAGGATACATTAAATGGAATTGCTATTTAATAAGATACATAGAAAAATGTACCTATTCTCTTGTTGATGGCCGTGTAATTGCGGAAGATAATTTGAAAGTTCTCTGATCTTTCACTTTGTGATAAGCGTACAACAATTTCCCTTTCAGAAAGCAAAGACAAGGACTAATCACAGTCAATGCTTGACGGGTCATTCACGTTGTCCCTGCTCACTTGACTCTGTGCAAAGTGCCGATTTCTTGTTAGTGATTGATTTCCTTATGAAAAGACTAGCATTATTTTAATCAACGCTTATCGGATCATTGACCATCTCACTTGTTATTGGCCTCTACTCCCATTTTCCACCGTCGTCGAAGACAGGTAAGATCAATCTAGAATCGCATCTTGTCCATCTCACCACTAATTGTTTGCAGGACAAGTTTGACAGCTAATGGCGAAAGTGGAATCTTGACAGTTACGTCCGTGACTAAATGATGGTTGTTTTTTGGTTGTATAATTATGGAGCTGCCGTTGAAAGAAGGGTAATAAAGAGAAGCGATCAATTTGTTCAACTTGGCGATGCAATTTGAAATGTCTTTGTTTGAACTCCAATTTTCTGCGGAAGTCATGAATGAAGTGAAAACGTTGCGTGTGGTGTTTGGCAGCTTTAAATGCAGTATCAAGTGGATAATGCGAAGTCATGAATGGAAACAATGAGAAAATTAAGCCAAAGTCAAGTCAGTGCCCAACTTTCATGAAGTGAAGGCTGCACATGCACATTTGCCAAGTCAAGTCAGTGCCAACATGCTTTTGTCTGTTCTTACCAAAATTTTGTTTCATGATCGACAAGACTTTTCTTTTTAGTTATTATTGGTCACATACATTTGTCGGTTATTATTAAAGGTTGAGTTATGATTATGTATTGAAGTGCAAGAATTAGTTAATACAATGATAATATAATGTATTGATGATCTACTTGAGGTTACAAAATGACTAGATACACTTAGAAAGATTAGAAGAATAAAGTTGAACAAAGTTCATTTGCCAAGCTTGACCAAGTTGTTAGAAGGTTCTGAGCAAAGTTAGTGGAAGCCAAGCAAAAAGTCAGTTGGAGCCGAGTGAAAGCGAATTTCTAGTGAATGTCGAGTAAACTAGTAGGTGCTGAGCAAGTTAGTAGATGCCAAGTAAAATTTAGTTGATGCCGAGCACTAGTAAAATCTAGTTGATGTTAAGTGATTTTACAATAGATGTCGAGTAACACAGTATGTGCCAGGCATTAGTAAATTGATAATGCTGAGCTAATGCATTATGAAAAAAATCAAAGATTTGCCAAATAAAAGCCAACAAGTTTGTTTTCTTGGAACTTTTAAATTAGGAGGAAGATAAGATTGATAAGTTGGTGGCACAGAATCTCATGTAAACTATTTTGCAGGCGAATTCAAATGGATTTTAGGAAAATTTTCTAGAAAAGACAAGATATGGGGTAGATACATTGTATCCTACCCAATCCATCAAAAACCTCAATTTTGGTCATGAATAATGAGTGGGAAAAGTGTTCTAATTTTCTTTATGTAGGGATGTCTGGTCATGAAGCAAAGATTTAGAGGTTGGAGAATTTTGATGCGAAAATATGACAAGGAGAAAGAAGAGGGTTTGCTTCATCAAGTGACCCAGGAGAATAAGTTTGCAATGGTGAACTAAGCAAAAAGGATAAATAAGAATGAATGCTTGAAGGGTGAACAAGCTGTCAGAGCTCCAAAGATTGGAAGCCAAGTAGAGATGTGGACTAAAAAGTGATTTGTAATCTACAAGTAAGGTTGTAAGTTGTATCAGATCAAAGCTCTACTATTACTCTCTAATAATTGTATTAGATTAGGGTAAATCCTTTGCAAAAAGGTTGACTTAACAGTCATTAGTAAATGCTTTAACAAGGTGGCGTTCCAAGTGAATGGCCTAAAGTCCTCGAATAGGGCTCACTTTTAATAGGGTGATTGAAATCTCTTAACTGGGTCACATTTAATAGTGTGTGTTGTAACCTTTAACAGGGTTGGCCTTCAACAGGGCGTCACTTCATAAGAGTGAAAAAGGAGTAGCATGTTACTAGTGGTTTTTCCCAAATTGGGTTTCCACATTAAATCATTGTGTCAAATGTGCTAATGGATATGTTGTGTTTTATGCTTTATATTTCTACATGTTGATTTAACAGTAACATATCAATTTTGATTAACACAAAATGAATGCATGCATGGTTAAGAATGTTTTATGGGTTCATTGAATTGTGAAAAAAAATAATTCTAACAAAAACTACTTAAATTCTACACAAGAACCACAATTTGTATTACCTAGTTTATTACAGGTATATTACACTAATGTGATTGCTACGAGTGTATGGTTTCTACATGGAATAAAAAATAGTAATATAAAATATGTATTCTCTTGTCACAGGAGTAAGTTATTAAAATGAATATTCGGCATTCCCATTATTTATTAGGATGGCCATGTCCCTAAAACACTTATACTGAACTCCAATGATAATAATAACATTTAAGGTGGTTGCAACCTCTAGAAACATGGTGATCATAGTTTCTTCACACATAACCAGATCCATTCAACAATAAAATTGATGTGTGTATATACATGTATGTATATATACATATATATACACACATGTATATATATTAATTTTATATATATATATATATATATATATATATATATAATATTAAAATAATCAAGTCAAGGCTGTAGAGAGTTCATCAATCAAAGACCTCATCCACCTTCTTAGAGGGAAGTTTTTAGTTCTCAAAGTTGTGTAAACTAAGTGATGCCTCAAATATAAAAATATAATTGTTCAAAGCGAGGCATGCTAATTGCAATGATTCAGATGAATTTTCTCCTTCCATATGGAAGAAAATCTTGGAGTTCCACAAAGAAGCTAAGGATCCAAGAGCTAGAACAATTTGGCACATCTTCACACTTAGAAAATGCAATTTATAGATTTTTATAGATTTTGGATCACCCCCCAACTTGGTATCCGATACTCACTCGAGTTGCTTTCTTTTCTACTTTGACAAGTGCCTCATCAAATTCTACTTTCCTTCTCATTCTAGGTAATGGTATATCAATGCTTCAAATGTGCAAAAAATTAGTTACAAATATCCGTATAGTTTGATCTTCGTATTGGAAAAATAGACCAACAGTTAAAAAAAAGAGAAGAAAGAACTTTTAGCTTTTTTTGAATTGAATAATAGATGCCAATTTATACAATATCTTGAATCAACAACATTTCTAAATGACTACTAATTAGATTGACAACAAATAGCTTCATGATTGACAACACACACAAACTTGATAGCTAACTAAAACTTATGGGTACCTAACTCAAACACATCTACAATAAGAACTTGATTCAAACTAGAACTCTTTGACTCAATCCTGAACTAAACTTGTTTTGCTAACAAATCAACAAGGCTTGTGACATGTGCAACAATTATTATTGACTACCATTGGAATATTAACTCCAACATCCCCACTTAATGTGACAACTAAAGGAAACATTATCTAAAAAAATTACTTTGAAAATATGTCATAGAGGAGTAAGACTTTCTCATAGTTATGCAGCTATAATCTAGCTTTGAAACACCATTGGACACCTCATCTCCACATGAAATATCTCATAAATTATGTCAAGCTTCTAGACTTTAAAATCTTCCCAAACTATTTAAGCATCCATCTAACCTCTACTACATTCTTTCCTATTTTCAGAGCATAGACTTCAAAATAAAACAAGATCTTCATTTTTAATGCTATCATCATCACTAATAACATCAGGTGATTCAACATGAACAACTATATTTTTTGATTCTTTAATTTTACCCTTGAAAAGGTCATTTGCATGAATTTTACAATTCATTGCAATATGTCCTATCTTTTTACAATAGAAACATTCAATTTCATTCTTACCATGCATTCTATTTTCCATATTATTCTTTGAGTATAATGCATGAATGAGTTGAGTATTTTCTCTTGAACTTGCTATAATTGTTCTCTTTTCTTCAACCAAGAATGCTGAAATCACATATTCTAAAGTTTGTGAAGACATTTGAAAAAGAGTAAAAAAATAATTGCTATATTTTGAAGCCAAACTATTTAGCAAGATAGCTTTAGCATCATCTTTATCAATTACAACACTAGAACTTCAGCAAGCTGTTTGATTAGAGATCTCAAATTACTAATGTGGTTAGACATAGTAATTTCATCAAACATTTTAAAACTAAATAGCTGCAACTTTAAAGAAAACTTTACAAAATTGTTTTTCTCTCCAAACAACTTAGTTAGTCCATCCCAAATTCATTTAGAGGATTTCTCTAAATCAACATGATGTATTTCTAACCAATAATAGACTTAACTTTCTCACCTTTTCTTTCCCAATCAATCTTCTTTTTAGCATCTATAGGTACTAATTTAGTGCCATTAACTATGCCACACAAACTTTTATTCATCAGTTGCATTTGGATTTTCACTTTCCATGTATGAAAATTTTGACCATTATATTTTTCTACAAGCATATCCATTTTCAGAATTTCTAAAATAAAATATGAAAATACCTTCCAATGTTGCACAACAACAAAATCTGCAGTAACATGAGAGTTGCATTTTAAGTAGCATGAGAGTTACATTCTCACATCAACAACTTCTTTTAAAATAGGGATGGCTCTAATACCATATTGGAAAAATAGAACAACAGTTAAAAAAAAGAGAAGAAAAAAATTTTAGCTTATTTTTTATTGAATAATAGATGCCAATTTATACAATAGCTTGACTCAATAACATTCCTAAATGATTTCTAATTAGATTGACAACACACACAAACTTGATAGCTAACTAAAACTTATGGGCACCTAACTCAAACACATCTATAATGAGAACTTGATTCAAACTAGAACTCAATGACTTAATCGTAAACTAGACTTGTGTTGCCAGCAACTCAACAAGGCTTGCCACATGTGCAACAATTATTTTTGACTACCAATTGAACATTAACTCCAACACTTCGAACAAACTTCCTTTTATGGGTAGAAAGATAAAAAGGCATCAACCTCAATAGAGCAACTTACAAATTTTTGAAGGCTAATTACAATATATTGAACAGTTCAAATCAAATCAATTTAAGCTTCATTGGGTGTAGAAATATATAGTATGTGAGTAAGTGGAGCCCTTGTATATGCACTCACAAGGAATATTTTGTTCAAGCAAACCAATGATTAGGAAAAAATTATTTTTTTGAAGGTTTGAAATGTGTCTTATGAGTTCTTGCACAAAGCCATTTATCAACACTTTGCTGAGATTATATATTATTAGTGTCACTAGGACTTTTCTCAAGCCATCTCTATCAGAATTATGCTAGAATTGAAGCCAGTTCCCTTTGAAATAGATTCTCCTTCTCTCTTGTATGTTATGTATTTTTTTAATATAACCAGTATGTACCAAGACTTTGTTTTATATGGATTAACTTTTGCGATGCTCAATAGACTTAAATACAACAAAATAACTACACATGCTTTTTTTGTTGGAACATATATTTGGTTCCAAAATGCATCTCTTTTGTATCTACCAATACACAAATGAAGAGTCAAACTCTTGATCATTTCTACAATTGATTGTCATCGAATATATAACTAGGGCTAGGGTTTAGAACTACATGAAAATGCATAAAGTGTGACTTCATGATATTCCAACCCTAGACCAATAATATAACTATCTTTCACTTTTCTTTGCATGAGGTTTTAACTTATATGTATTAATTAAAATAACTCAAAATCCACTACAAACTCTACTTCTATATAACACAGAAATGAGACTAGATAATTTCCCAGACATAATCTAGTAGGATTACAGTTTTACTCATTAACAATGAAATTCAACTATGTTAAAAACCCAAGTCTAGATGTTTTGAGTACTGTTGTTTTTCTACTTTACACTTTTTGAATCTAGTTAAACAAAACTCAAAAACCCAATTTCATGTGCTACTGCAGTTTGGTGGATGCCTATTAAAGGATTTTCTCATGAACTATTTAATTAAATGCCTCTAAGAAATTTAGTCTTAAGAAATACCATGATTGAGGAATGTGTAGACAATGGATTTGTTGAAAACACTTCAAAAGCTTTAAAGAAACTACAATTGCGAGGTGTCCATCGTCTTTCCGTGTATGAAAATGTAAAACTTTAGAGTAGGGTTTCAGCATCCATCAAATCACAAGTTCATAGGGAAAATGAGGTGTGGAATTTTTTATTTTTTTTCCTCTCTTCATTTTGGTATTTGATGATCTATTTTAGACATAGTGATCACTCTCACAATCTAACGCAACTAAATCAGATGGTGTAGTCAAACAGACAAATGATGGATTTCAAATTCAAGAAACCATTTATAATAGAGAGTTGTTAAATATTTTCTCAGTATCCTAATCATTCATTAGCATAAATAAATTCCTAATAATCTGAAGTTGTAGAGAGCACTCAAAAATCTAAAAATGAATTTTATTTATCATGATTGAGTTTGGTTATAGGGATACAAAAAGCTTTTGATGTTGTAGAAAATCTTCTTGTTCTAATGCATAATCAAAACTACTTGGTTCTATTTTGTGGTGAAAGAGTACAAATATGGCCACCAAATTTAACTTCTCAACTAATGAATGGAAGAAAAAAAAGCGGTCAAAATAGATCCACCAGGAATTTCTAGATTTAACCTAACAAAAACCAACTATTGAATACTAACGGATGTAGAATTCTTTAATACATGCCCCTATTATTTCGAGTGAGTTCTTTGTTCCTTTGCTCCTCATCTCCAATCCCTTTTGGAGTAAAATAAAAATTGTTTTGACCATATGTATGATCTCATTGCAACTTTAAAAAAGGCCAAAACACATGAGGATATGTGAGGTCTTTTTCTCATTCCAAAATGCAAAATAATTTTCAAAAGCATAAATCAGAAGAAAACAAAGGCTTCTAAATTTGTATGACTATAAATAATTTGCTAAAAACTTTATTTAGTGATGGAAATTTTTTGTAAAATATAATGGGAACATCATTCCAACAAAACATAAATGTTATAAACCAACCTATTGAGATGGTCTTTTGAAAAGGGTCTGGAATAATGTATAATGGCATAGATGATCATTTACTGATGCATTCATTCTTACAGGTAGTGGAGATAGTGGTGGTATGATGTTCATCCATTTACTCAAGTCACAAAAGTCAACCATGAAAGCTACTTAGTGCCCCATAACCTCTTCCTAGCTATGTTTGTGTCATGGTCTCTACCCCAACATAAAGTAAATTTTATCAATCAGAAAAGTGGGATCTTGACTTGGACGAGACAATTCTCGATCGAGAATCTAGTAGTAAATAGCCTAATTAGCTAATTAAAGAGATATTAAGAAATGTAAATATACAAAAATTATAACATGAAAGCATATTATATTGCACCACTTAATATACATGGACAATTAAATATTGAGAGAAAAGATTGTTTGCGTATTGCATCTATAATAAGAAATGGTTAGAACGGATTGCTAACACTTTTTGTTGTTTCTCCACTTAATATTTGAATGACTTCATGACTATTTGTATTATTTTGTCATTTTCTACTTAAGAGACACACATGAATACTATATAGGGAGTAAGTCTAGAAATAATTGCAGTGGGTGCAATATAAATGTCTTTCAGCATGCATCTAAAATTCAATATATTTATATTTTACATTGGAATAATAAGAAGTAAAGAAAATCATTAAAAAAAATGATTAGGTATTTTCTACTTTGATTAGAAGCTAGTTTTTAGAATCTAGTTGACAAAGTAAATGTAATTACCCTAACTCATGGACACCAAAATTGTGTTAAGGAGTAAGAGATAAGTAGTCAATTTTGTAGAAGATATTAATACATTGCAAAAATAAGTAGCATGATTTACTATTACAAAAGATCAATAATTATTCTAATTAAAATCATAGTTTTTTTTGGGTGTAACATTATATTTATATTAATAATAACTAGTTCAAAAAAGCTCCCAGAGAAAAGAACCAGAAAAGAAAAAATTTGGCCATTGCCTGATACAAAAAATAAAATATAGAAGAAATACTGCATCAAGAGATAGTATCTATCAACACTAATAAATCTTGTCCTAGAGATTCCCAAATCAAGAATATAGTGATAAAAAAGAGCCCAAAACTCATATGAATACAACTCATTGTTTGGTGCAAAAGAAAAGACCCATAGCCTAGCAAAAAATTGTCATAAAGATTGCCATCACTGATCTACATCTAAAACTCCAATTGAGACCATGGTATTAGAAAGCCATCTGATGCAAGTGCAATCCAAGACCCTGACTTGCATACAATATCTCAAAAGAACAAGTGGGATCCATAAAAGAAAAAACATGCAAAATCATAGAGAAGTCATGATTTACTATCAAATAAAATATGAGAAGGGCTCAACCTTATTCTAAACATATTCTTTTGTCATAATATTAGCCAAGTTGGAGAGACCAAGGAGGTTAAGTGGGGAAAGTAAAGAATTAATATAAACCCCATCAATACCCAAATTATCTAGACAATTAGCTAAAAGATTGCCTTCTCTATAAGTATGCATGATGTAACATTTAGAGATTGAATCAAGAAGAGACCATACTTGATGTATAATATACTATATGGACCAATTATATACATGACTTTTAATACATGCATTAATAATAGTGGATGAATCCCCTTCCACATGTAACTTAGATATAGAATCTGATTTTTCAAGTTCCAAGCCAAAAGGCAAGGTCAAGGCCTCAGCTTTGTTATTAGTACACTGAGGGAGAGAAGATGATTTTACTACAAGCACATGACCTTTAAAATCTCTAATAACTATGCCATAGCCAGAGTTTCCTTGATTTCCTCTAGAGGCCCCATCAAAATTGAGTTTGAAATAACCCTCACTTGGAGGAATCCACTTGGTTTGTGCTCGGATAAGAGGAATAATTAGGAATTGGATTTTTTCTTAGAAAAAAAAACACAAGGCACAATGCTTTGCACAAAACTAAACAACACTATTTAGATTTGGAGACAATCTTACATCAAATAGGTCAACTTAACACACCATTAACATACAATTAAATCTTAATTACATTTAAAATTAACTAGGTAGAAATAATACGTGGAATTCATAAAATAATAATAAAAAATAAGCTCAAATCATTGTATAAATTTCACCATCAAAATTATAATTAATTAATTTTTTTATTAAAATAGAGATAACACCTAGGGGTAGGTGCACAAAGTTGTGGTGCCAAAAGGGGGGTATAAGTGGACACCTTTTTCCTGAAATCAACAAATTTTGAAATTCAACAAGAATTTGAAGATAGTTATGCTCAAAATTTTAAGATATGAAAAAAACAAAAATCGTTGTCCTTTGAATCTAGTTTCTATACTACTAATTCTTTTTTAAAATGGTTTAGTTTTAGGTCCTCAAAAAAGGGGGTCACAAAAAGTGGTACTGTTTATTCCAAGAAAACATAACACAGTACAAAGTGTGGCCTCCCTAAAATTTTAACTTTTTTTTTTGAAATTCTTTAATCGCTCTGGTCAAAAGTTACTTAACACTATGTAGTTTATCCAAGATTTTTCAGGTAATTTTATAATGTGTATTTTTTTTTAATGAATTTTTTAACTAGACACATCCCAAAAACTTGAAATATCTGTGTGCTCCCCCTAGATATAATTGAAAACTAATCTAAAATCAAAACTTTTTTCTTTCAAAGTGTCTAGAATGGAGTCTAGTTGTTGAAAAACTAAGTTGTTACAAAATTTGATGAACGAGCTAAAATCTATAGCCCAATTAGTACATGGTGGTTTTCGACAAAAAATGAACATACATTCAAAAGAAATTATAGATGAAAAGTTTGAAATAGTTCAAATTAAAAATAAATTATATGGTTAGATAGCTAACATAGAGACCTATAATGCTATGTAACCTGATCTTATTGATACCCAACCATTAGGAATCTTGAAGGGGAGCACACAAGAAGAAACAATCAGTTTTGGTATGTTTGCTAGAAAACATGTCTCAGACCTGTTCATACTCTCCAAACCGTTGGGTTGGATATCCAAGGCAAAACCAAGCCTTAGGCTTGGGTTTAAAAAAGCTTTCAATAGTGCACACACAATATCTAAAACATAATTTCTCAGTAGCATGTGCATGCTATAGTGTGCACGCACTATTAAGATCTAAATTGCATAAGAGAACTAGGTGGGAGGGGGGATAAGGGAATGGCCATGTGTGAGAGAGAGAGATAGAGAGAAAGTAGGGGATGGGAGAGGGGAGAGAGAAAGTGAAAAAGAGTAGGGGTGGCAAAGAGAGTATAGGATGGGGGAGAGAGTAGGGGTGGAAAAGAGAGAGTGCAGGATGGGGGAAAGAGATTGAAAGTAGGGGATGGGAGAGAGAGGAAGTATGAGAGAGGGTACAGGTTGGGAGAGAGATATTAAGAGTAGGGAATGGGGGAGAGAGAGAGTAGGCGATTGGAGATAGAGTGGGAGAGGAAGAGTGAGAGAGAGGAGGATGGGAGTGCATGTGTGTGAAAGAGAGAGAAGACAAAGTAGCTCGAGAGAGAGAGAGAGAGAGTAGGCGATGGAAGAGAGAATAGGCGATGGGAGAGGGAGTGGGAGAGGGAGAGAAAGGGGGGATAGAAATATGTGTAAGAGAGAAAGAGAGAGAGAGAGTAGGGGATAGGAGAGTGTGTGAAAATGTAAGAGAGAGTAGAGAGAGAGAGAGAGAGAGAGAGAGAGAGAGTACACAGTGGGAGAGGGAGAGCGAGTGAGAGAAAAAGTAGGGGATGGAAGAGGAGAGAGGGGGGATGGGTGGGTGTGTTTTTTTGAAAGAGAGAGAGAGTAGAGAATGAGAGAAGGGAGAGCGAGATAGAGAGAGTAGGCAATGGCAGAGGGATGGGAGAGGGAGGGAGAGAGTGAGAGAGAGAGATAGTAGGAAATTGGAGAGGGAGTGGGAGGGAGAGAGAGGTGGAATGGAAGCATGTAAGAGAGATAGAGTAGGGTACGGGAGAGAGTAGGTAGTGGGACAGGGACTGCGAGAGAGAGAGAGAGGGGGGGAATGGGAATGTGTACTTATTTATAAGAGAGATAGAGTAAGGGATGGGAGAGAGTGTGAGAGTTTGAGAGAAAGTAGGAGGTGGCAGAGAGAGCTCGTACGGGATGGGGGCGAGAGAGAGAGAGAGAGTAGGGGATGGGAGAGAGTGTGAGAGATAGTAGGGGATGGAAGAGAGAGAGTGCGAGTAGGGGATTAGAGAGATAAAGTAGAGAGGGAGAGAGATTACTTGAGAGAGAGAGAGAGAGATAGTAGGCGGTGCAAGAGGGAGTGGGAGAGGGAGAGAGAGGGGGGATGGGAGTGTGTGACAAATCTAGAGAGTAGGGAATGGGAGAGGAGAGAGGGAGGGAGGATGGGACTATGCATGTAAGAGAGAAAGAGGAGGGGATGGGAGAGAGTGTGAGAGAGAGTAGGTGGTGGCAAAGAGAGCTCATACAGGATGGGAGAGAGAGAGAGAGTGAGATTACGGGATGGGAGAGCATGAGAGAGAGTAGGATATGGGAGAGAGAGAGTGATAGTAAGGGATGGGAGAGAGAGAGAGAGAGAGAGAGAGAGAGTAGAGAGGAAGAAAGAGAATTTGAGAGAGAGAGAGATATAGTAGGCAGTAGAGAGATAGGGGGGATGGGAGTGTGTGTGACAAATGTAGAGAGTAGGGGATGGGAGAGAGTGTGAGAGTAGGGGGTGGCAGAGAGAGAGTACGATGATGGGCAAAGAAAGTAGGCGGTGGGAGAGGGAAAGAGAGAGGGGGGATGGGAGTGTGTGTGTGAGAGAGAGAGAGAGATAGAGTAGGGGATGGGAGAGAGTGTGAGTGTGAGAGAGCAGGGGATAGGATAGGAGAGAGAGAGTAGGGGATGGGGGAGAGAAAGTAGGTGGTGGGAGAGGGAGAGAGAGAGGGGGGATGGGAGTGTGTGTGTGAGAGAGATAGAGTAGGGGATGGAAGAGAGTGTGAGTGTGAGAGAGTAGGGGATGGGAGAGAAGAGAGAGAGAAAGGGATAGGGGAGAGAAAGTAGGATGTGGGAGAGGGAGAGAGAGAGAGGGGAAATGGGAGTGTGTGTGTAAGAGAGATAGAGTAGGGAATGGGAGAGAGTGTGAGAGTGAGTAGGTGGTGGTAGAGAGAGCTCGTACAAGATGGGAGAGAGAGAGAGAGTATAAAGGGAGAGAGAGAGAGATAGTAGGCAGTAGGAGAAGGAGATGGAAAGGGAGAGAGATAGGTGGAATGGGAATGTGTGTAAGAGAGACAATGAAGGGGATGGGAGAGGAGAGAGAGAGTAGGCAGTAGGAGAGGGAGAGGGAGAGAGATAGGGGGGATAAGAGTGTGTGTGAGAGATCTAAAGATTCAGGGATGGGAGAGGAGAGAGGGTGAGAGAGTAGGTGGTGGGGGAGGGAGAGTGAGAGAGAGTAAAGGATGGGAGAGGGGAGAGAGATTAGGGAGGATGGGGAGTGTTGTGATTTCACATAGTGCGTACACGCTATAGTGGTAAAAAACCAACCTTGGGGCCCATTTCATCCATTTCTTGCTTTTGGTCTGTTATGCACTCTATTATTCCGATAGAAATCATGGGTTTCAACATAGCAAACACCATTTCAACAATTTTGGAAGTTAGCAAACACCAAATTCAATCATTGGATACGTGATTTGAAGACTTTTTGAATATTCCTTGTATAGAAAAGGTTAGTGCAATCCATTTTAAATATTGTTTGTCAATATATAGATAAAATTTTGATTATAATTTGACATGTTATTTAATATATAATGAATTCATTGAAAATTTTATGTTTGAATGAAATGTTATTTGAGAATGGTTAGAAATTTGACAAGTTGTTTGATATATATTGTGTATTCATTCAAATAATTATAATTTTTATATGTAATTGAATAATTTGTAATTTACACATTTTAAGTAATTTAGATGTTTGAATAATTTGACATGTAGAAATCATCATCATGCCAAGGAAGAAACCAAAGATTAAAACAAATGAAGATAGGGAGAGAGATTTGGCAATTAAAGGAGATAAAATGAAATTACTATGTGAACAAAGAAAATTATAAAGCAATAATGAAGAATTGACTTTCGAAGAGGATCAAGAACCACCAGTACAAAGAAACAAAGAGGAAGAATTAGAAAGACAAAGAGAACAAATGAGATTGTTACGCTCAAGAAGACAATTGAATTATGAAGCTACACCATCCTCCAATGTTGGAGTCATATCGTCTACTACACCATCTTCTAATGTTGAAGGCATATCATCCTCTCATGTAGAAGAGACACTGATTTGTAGATCTGACGATATACACACTCCATCATGTCATGTTGAAAGCACAACATCAACACATCAAGTAGGTGATATTCTATCTTTTACATCTTATTGCGAAGGCACATCATCTTCAGTTCAAAGTACACAATACACTCAACCTTGTATTGATGTTCAAAATGTTAAGAGAATTGAAGAGATTAGAACACCTTCTAGAATTTGTTTTAGAAGACCAAAATATTTGATTGATATTGATACTAGGGTGAACCCACAATAATGGGTTCCACTTTAGTGGGACGAAAAAAAATGAAAAAAATTGCAAAATGAGAAATTGAGTTCGTGTGAAAATGATTTGCATGTTCGCGCGAACATGCAAAATCACAAAAAATTCAACCTTTTTTTTTTTTTCCTCTTTTGACTACCATAATTGCAGGAGAATGATCTCCTACTGTAAAATAAAAAATGTCAGAATGTGTTGCTCGGAGCAAGCTTTCCAACGACTATAATTTTAATACATAATTTAATCATTAAGACTTTCAAATATGAGTTTAACTCATTATAGGTTCATTACCGATTGAATATCAACTGACTTTGACACCTTGGGAAAATTAGTAAATTAGGTCAAATTTTTTTTGAAAAATATGGAGGCACTAGCTTATTGAGATACCTTTCTATTCAAAAATAAATAAAATTGTTTATGATAAATTGACTTCAAATTATCTGTGTCAAACAGAACGTATGTCTAAATTACGGTTCATGTCACTTCAAAACTTCATAAACTATACAATATTCAACAAAATTAAATCAAACCAAATGCAGACACTGGATATTGATTTTACAAATCCAACGCCAAAAGAATTACTTCATTATCATTTCTAGAAAAAAAGTTATGTGTGTCAAACGGACTGTCACTCTTTAAAATATTGAATTTTATTGTGTACCACTTTTTAGAGGAGATAAAAAAATTGACATAAATAAATTTTTTTTTTTAGATTAAAAAATAGAGTTACAAAGTACGAACAAAGTATTCAAAATCACTAGTTTATGTCATCTTGAAATTATTTATAGTTTTGGAGATATAGTCACTTGAACGTGACGTTTGTTGCAAAAATATTGATTTTAGTGTCAAAATTGGTCAAAAAGTGGAACCCATTATTGTGGGATCACCCACTAACATTTTGAAATCAATACTTGACAAGATTAGCAAGCGTACTTGTCAAAGAAAAGTTAATAGTATGTGGAGATTATTTTTTGAAGAATTAAATATTACAGGTCAATGCCAATTATTTGTTGAAATGATGAGAAATTTGAAATTTAGGCCTATCATGAAGATTCTTGGGCTAAGAACGATGGACGATTCAGATGAAAGAAATATTGTAAAGAATCCAATGAGTGCTTAAGACAAAGTGGGTTCTAAGTCATGCACCAAAGATAGTAATATCACAAGACGAGTACTCACATCAACAATAGTAAGTAGCCAAATGAAGAAAGCTCAACTCATGAGAAAGACAAGAAAACAATTAAAAATTGGTAGAGGTACCCTAAGGAGAGTCATGCTAAGGCATGAGAGATTAGAAGATCCAACAAAAAATGAGTTATGGACATTTAGCGGTAGGCTACCGTGAAAGGATAAAGAAATTAGTGAAGCCTTGAAATCATTGATCGAAGATTTTTGAAAAAATAATACACGTGTTTCTCCTAATCAAAGAGATGTTGTAAGAAGGAGGATTGGTAGCCAAAATTGCATTCTCAATTTTTTTTGTAAGATTGTGACATAAAAGAGCCACCAAGATCTTCAAGAGAATTCATATCTAACATTTTATGTGAAATAGGGGACAACCAAAAATTTTACAAGACATCATGCTTGGATGGTACGTGCTTATTTTGTGGTTCTTTGCAACTTTTATCAACTTGTCGACATATGGATAGTACACATGCAATTGGAAATGAAATAGTAGATTACAGAAAATTCAAGACAGTGACATATGCTCTAAAAGATGGGAAACATGGTAAAAGATGTGATCTAGTCATTGAAAAGATTCCAGTGTATGAGTTCAAGAAGATTTTTTGTGAAAAGATTATTTACAAGTATGCAAGGCATACCCATAGAGCTTGATGGTTGGATTTGCAATTCAAGTTGTGCAAGGATATGTTTTCATTGGATACTATTTTTTCAATTGTAGATTTTGCAGAGAACTACACACTACAACCACAAAATGAGGTGCAAGAAAAGTATTATACATCTCAATAGGTTTCCATATTTGTTCACATAACATTCATGCATTCACCTACAAGTACAAAAGATGATAGGAAGATTTTGAGGGAGTACCATTTTTACATCAGTGATGATCGATCACATTCTACGAAGTTCGTACATGGCTATTTTCAACTATTTTATGGCAATTTGGCTAACAAGGGCATATCATATCGTCAACACATTATTTGGCAGACAATTGTGCATCTTAATTCAAGAATGCACGGATGTTCTATTGGTTGAGGAGGATGCATAGGTTGTGTAGAATTCAATATATGTGGAATTTCACAGAGGCTGGTCATGGTAAGGGAGAGCACGATGGTGCAGGTGCATGCATTAAAAGAGCCTTGGCTCGTAAAGAACTACAGTACAAAGATGGAGCAAAATTGATAGATGCAAGATCCATCGTTCAATGGTGTAACACTACAATGGGTCCAGGTAAGGAAGGTGAGTCTACAGTTCGTAGATTTTTTTGGTTGATAGATAATACTAACATTGCACTATATCAGGATTGTTGCACACTAACATGATCTAATGAGTTACACTCTTTTAGAAGCTCTGATGCAGGTTCATGGAGTATCCACACATGAAAAATAGCATGCTATTGTCCATCATGTGCAAAGGAAAATTGGGATGATTATGAGTCAACTGAATGGGTGGACAAATAGGATATACGAGTGTTGGATCCAATTGACACCTATCATCCCCCACAAACACTGGAAATGGTAGAGATGGATTCGTCTATTGACTTTGACCACTTGTCAGATCTAGTGCAACCTGGTAATATATATATATATATATATATATATATATATATATCTTTGTAATTTCAATATGTAACTTTATAACTTTTACCCAAGTATTTTCTAAATTAATGACTGCATTTTGTACATTTGTCACTGCAGGCCATGTTTTTGTTGTTGTTGCACCTGAAGACAATGAAGAAGGGACAGATTATTATTTGTGTCGTTGTGTTGAAGTCAAACAAAAATTGGATCACTCGGTTAGAGATGGTGAAGGTTAGAGTACCATTTTGGTGCGGTGGTTGTAACAAGCACATGGCTTAGACGATATCCTATGAAGAATCCTAACTTGTGGTTATTCGAGGATTGGCAAATAACGAGGAAGATTCTTCATTATTCAAACCTTGTTGTCACATCAAATGTCCACTTGATAAAATATGGTGGAAAACCACATAATAAGATTCTTTGAAAAGTTCATGATTCAGACCATGAGGCAATACTTGAGACATTAAAATGTCGAGCAGATCTAGTTGGCTCATTAGATTGAATAGGGAGAGAGGGACAAAGATAAAAAGTGATCAATTGGATCCAAATACAATGTTACAACCTCTTCCCTGAGACTATCACATGACTAAGGTGGACTGTATTGTTATGATGTGTAAGTGATGAGATTTAAGTTTTATTTATTTAGAATCTAGATATATTATTTGAATTTATATTAGATTCTTTAATAGGACCCTTTTTTTTAATCTTATCTTAGATTTTTTACTGTGCTAATTCTTCATTTGTAGGTCACCAAAGAAGAGGGCTAATAAATTTGACGCACAAGTGATAAAGGGTGAGATGCCAAAATCATCTGCAAAATGGTATTCTCAATTCACATCCTCAATATTTATTGGTGTTCTTTGTTCAAGTACCATTGTATGCTAATCATCTTATGCCTATAATTGCAGAGGATCACAATCATCAAAAAGTAAGAAGGAAAATAGGTCTCGATCTGATGATAATGGGGCAGTGACAGATATAGTTCTCTTTAAGGATTCCAATTTGTTGGACTTTGACTCATTATTATCATAAAGTTGGAATGTTGGAAAGGGTTAATAGTTGATTATGAATATTCATCCCATGTGTGTTAATCTTAGTGGATTAATCTTATCTTAGATTTTTTACTGTGCAAATTCTTCATTTGCAGGTCACCAAAGAAGAGGGCTACTAAAGTTGATGCACAAGTGATAAAGGGTGAGATGCAAAAATCATCTGCAAAATGGTATTATTAGTTCACATCCTCAATATTTATTAGTGTTCTTTGTTCAAGTACCATTGTATGCTAATCATCTTATGCCTGGAATTGCAGAGGATCACAATCATCAAAAAGTAAGAAGGAAAATAGGTTGTTCAAGTGACATTCAATGAGGTTGTTTGTACAACATAATGATTGAGTTGAAGTGATTTATGAAGTAATGATTGTTCGTACACTATAGTTTTTAGCATAGACTTCCTAGAACAAATTTTTTACTATGCTTTGAATGATAAATAGAAATTTCAATCTGCATATAATATCATCCTCTAGTTTTGTTATAGCATGTGCATACATTATCCCTCAATATCAAACATGGAAGGCTATTATCTACTATATTTTGAATTGCTTTGGCAGTTCATACACATGTTAATAATAACTTATTTCCAAACCCAATTGAATTCAACTTGCAATATGGTTAAATTATGTCAATACTAAGGTTTGTAGCATTAATTGGTCACATTCCTAATATTGACACACAATTGAATTGGGACCAAAAATTCCTCATAGGTTTACACTAGAAAACATATTTTAATGGAGATGTATATTAGAAGATTCAACACAATGGTGATGCATTTGGGTCATAGGTCTCATGAAGAGTTTTACATAGTTTTAAATAGTTATAAGTACATACTTCTGGGAAGTCACATTCTAATGACTTGAAATAGATTTACAATGCCCAGAACTTCCATTTGTTTAAAGTAGAGCACAATCATATAGAACTGGATTCCAATAAATTCCTACAAATTTCATTCAATTCAGGATAGTCACGTCATAGTCATCTATATTTTAAGAAAATCATCACCACTTACATGTGATGCTCTATACGGCCTATTGTGTGGTGACCATTCCAAATATAAATTGTTCACCATTTCATATGAAACTAAACTATCATTGGAACCTAGATGAATTCTTGTCATTCACAACTTATCTTGACTCTTATATTGTGCTCTAAAAATTAATAGCTTTGGTTTCACTTTTTTTGTTTTTCCCTTATAAAAATCAACATTTATCCTTTAGTCTCTAAAATTAGTTAAACATAAGGATCTGAACTGAGCTATGTGCTCTAACTTCTTGACCCTCTTCTTAATCTTCCTTTCACCTTGATCATTTAATTGATACTTAATTGATGTGTTCCCTACCCTTCCTATAAAAATCCATGTTCCTCTACCTGAACAAAATCTTCCTCCAACTCTATAGCCTCCTCTTTGATAAGAAAAAAGGGTTCATTACCCTTTTCATTTCTTCCTTGTCCTATTCCTATATTATTGGTTTTTCTTCCCCTTCCTCTGTTTCCATTTCCTCTACCACCTTCTTGTCTCTCTTTCTTCCTATTGACCATATCTTATGCACTTATAGCCAATTGGAAACTATCTCTAAGCATCTTAGGAAAAATCAAGGTAATCCCATTTTGCAAGTTTTATATGAGCCCATTAAGATACCTTGCAACATTTTCATCTTTATGCTCTAATCCACCTCTTATGCTCAACTTGTGAAATTCCTCTATATAGGTCATCAAACACATCTCCTTTTCTTTCAAGTTATTCCTTATCCTCTATTTTTGGATTGTATTATTTGATGGAAGATGCACATTCTACACCATTTAGTCATGTTTGTTCCACCCTTACAAAACCTCTTTTCCATTACACTACTCCACCAGGTCAATCTTGTCCCTCTTAGCTATGATTTTTATAGCTTTACCTTATTTTACTTCACTTATATCTCCATAATTATAATAGTTCTCTTGGGAATCTATCAACCCCAAAACCTCTTCACTATCTATCTTGTCATGATAGATATGGAAATCAATTATTGTCTTTCTTCTACCACATTTAAATATCTTCAACAACCTTATCATCCATCTTTCTTCAAGATCTAAGTCCCCTCCATCCTCTCCATGAGGATTCTCAAGTGCTTAAGCATCACTTTCTTGTTCTTCATGCACATTCCTCATAGGAATCCTTTCCAAAGCTTCCAAGCTTTCCAAGATGGTTGTGTTTTACTTGGTTACCTGTCTCAGTTCTCTTTACCTTATTGCATCTTAGTCTCTTTGTTTCCTCAACTCTCTATCCATTATTTTAGTAGCTTATATCAGCTCTTGTATCTCCTTCTATATTTTTTTTTGGAGGTATCTTCTCAATATAACAATGTACAACACAATTAACTAATTTTACACCCCTCAATAGATCTACTAGATTTGATACCAATGATTTGAGGAGTCAAACTAGATCCCCAAGAACTAATAAACATTTAGCAAATGACTTGTTTCAAGAATAGATTCAAACCGTTAAACTAAATACCTACCCTTCTCCACAAGGGTCCCTCCAAATGTTCAAATTGGGTTACCAAATTTATTGGCTTGTCCCAACTCTTTCTATGGTCTTCAAATATCTCAATTAGGTTGTTCCAATAGTCTAAATGCATATCTTTAATAGGTTTATTCAAAACCCCTTACTTGGACATTATCTAGGCTTGATCTTAGTATCGCTATGAACCAGGTAATTCCTTATTTTCACCAATTTCTCCCAAACCCCATACAAGTAAATTATAGTTACAAATACTACTATTTGAGTATGAAAACATATAGCAATCTCATTTTTAGTTCCTTTGGACCAACTATTTGATCCAACACTATGGATTCAACAAAATAGGCCTAATTACCCTTCACTTACAAAGAAACTCTCAATATTTCAACCCAAGGCCCTATACGGGCTATGGTAATATTCTATCATGATCTAAAACAACTTATTTTCACACCCATCTACCTAGCCATGGGCATTCGATAGGCTAACTACCAAACCCTCAGTCTTATGCCCTCAAAACTAGGGCTTTCTCAAAGTGCCTTCTCCAACCACTTCCAAACTCAAACAAAGGTTACTTCACCTTACATGACATATTATAAAGGAAAATATCACCTACAAACCAACAATTTCCATTTTGAAGAAAGAAAGCATTTCCCCTTTATCTCTAGTCATCTTAGTTTCTTGCACCAAAATCACATCCTATTTATGCTACCAAACCACATTCTGCAAAATATCCTTCTTATGAGGAGCATTCAATCCTCTAATATTCTATGATATGATATTCCTTTATAATTTTTGTTACAACTCTCCTAGATGGTGAATTGTCTCCCATTTACTATATCAACTTTACTTGCCAATTCTCTTATTTCTTTATTATTCTTCCTACCGAAACAATAATTCTTACCTTCCACACTAGGTTTTTACTTTCTCTTAGTAACCATGTTAAAAAGGGGCTAGTATTCGAGAAATTCTTCTTCCTACTATTGACTTCTACCCATTGGCTTTGAGCTTTGTTGGTGCAGGAGTAGCTAGGAAATATGCCAAGTTTCATAAATCATTTTTGGTTTGTAGTGGTCTTGGTTAGACCACATGAATAAGGTCTATTTGATAAAGCCCCAAGTGTGTGAGTTGTGTTGGTAAATAAGTTTTTATTGTGTTTGAGTTCCCAAGTTGCTTCTATCTTGGCAAAATTGCTTAAATTGCTTGTTAGAGCCTAGAATGGTCAAACATTGACCAAGACCCTAGTAGGATGGGAAAGATGGAAAAAATGTTAAAATTTTTAATTACATGGAAATAGGTTCATTTAACCATGTTTGAGGTCATGGAGCCATTAAATGCACAATAGTGCAAAAGTTGCACTTGGCAACTTTGCAAGTTTGCAAAGCTGCTTGACAACATTAACAAAAAGTGCTAAATCTTTATAAGGGCTTCAAGAATCAGTTGGAAATCTTACTTTGCAACGTCTCTAGAATCCCAAAATGGTTCAAAAACCTTCACTTTGGTTATATTAGACGACTTCCAATGTAAAATGAAACTCTTGTTTAGAGAAAACACTGAATCCACCTTTGGAGCAATCAATTTTGACTACCCAAACTTATCTCCCACATGTGGGAATGAGGTTTTAAACACATTTAGACTCTCAAAACCAAATGAAACCTCCCTTTGGACCCTTTACATGACTCGATTAAGCCCATTTTGGCTTATATTTCCAATGTTGGCAATTTTACAAAATATTGCACTTTTAGTGCCTTTTACATCTTTTAGAGGCTTTGATAGCCTTATTAAATTATTTAATACCTTTATAGGTCTTTTTTATCCACCCCTAACCTAGGATCGATCCTGATGCAGAGGATAGGGTGACAGACCCAAGTAACAACCCAAAATGAGCAAATTTGTAACAATGTGCCAAGTGACCCTCTAGGTCTTGATGGGAAAATCCTACAAGCAGTCAACTCTAAGATGTTTTTAGACTTTAATAGGTTTGTTCTACCCTATCTATCATGTTCCCATCAACACCTTTCAGTTTCCATACCCTCCAAGCCAAAATGCATAATTCACCCAAATGTTGTCAATGCAAAAATTGCAAAGTTGCATTAGCAACTTTTGCAACAATTTAGCAACTTTTAGGAAATAACCATAAAACTATCTATATTGATATATTACTTTGAGTTTTTACTATTTATGAACCTTTTCTAAGTCATAGAATTGGAATCAAGTGAAAAATGTAAAAATTGCACGTTTTGTGCAAAGTTGCATTGTTGAAAGTTGTAAAAGTTGCTCAAATTTGCAACTTAGCGGAAAAAAGGTTGTGGAATTGAACTTTCTACTCCATTAGCTCTGGGTGGTTAGGTAAACCCTATCCTCAACCTCATCATGTCCCCTTTAGCACTCGAATATTCTCGGGCATGTCGAACCGGAATGTCCCCAAGGGTCACTAAATCCCACAGGGTTGTGATCTTTGACAAGGCATATCTTGGAGCTCGTGTGAGGTATGGATGTGATTCTAGTTCCTACACAACTCTGTTGCAGAGACCTACAATAAACTCTCTCTCTTTTTGGAGATCACATTCTATTTTCATTTTACAATGCCATTTCACGTGATGCTGAAACTTGCAGTGTTGGCTAGTACAAAGTTTCCAACTGCCAAATCTCTCTCACCTTTGGTCGTGGGATCAAACTATTTTCTCCATTAGCTCCGGGTGGCCAGTTAAACCCTATCCTCAACCTTGTCATGTCCCCTTCAATGCTCAAACATTCTCAGGCACGCTGAACCAGAATGTCCCTAAGGGTCACTAAATCCCACAAGGCTACGATCTTTGATGGGGCATATCTCGGAGCTCGTGTGAGTTATGGATGCAATTCTAGTTCCTACAAGACTGTGTTACAGAGACCTACAATAAACTCTCTCACTTTTTGGAGATCACATTTTGTTTTCATTTTACAATGCCATCTCGGGTGATGTTGAAACTTGCAGTGTTGGCTAGTACAAAGTTGCCAACTACCAAATCTCTCTCACCATTTTTCGTGGGATCAAACTATCTGCTCCGTTAGCTCTGGGTGGCTGGGTAAACCCTATCCTCAACCTTGTCATGTCCCCTTCAATGCTCAAAAATTCTCGAGCACGCTGAACTGGAATGTCCCCAAGGGTCACTAAATCCCACAGGGCTGCAATCTTTGATGGGGCATATCTCAGAGCTCGTGTGAGGTATGGATGCAATTCTAGTTCCTATAGGATCATTTTTTAGAGACCTACAATCAAATCTCTCTCTTTTTGGAGATCACATCCTATTTTCATTTTACAATGCCATCTCGAGTGATGCTGAAACTTGCAGTGTTGGCTAGTACAAAGTTGCCAACTGCCAAATCTCTCTCACCTTTCGTCGTGGGATCGAACTATGTGCTCTGTTAGCTTTGGTTGGCTAGGTAAACCCTATCCTCAACCTCATCATGTACCTCTCAGCTCTCAAACATTCTCGGGCACGCTGAACTAGAATGTCCCCAAGGGTCACTAAATCCCACAAGGTTGCGATCTTTGATGGGGCATATCTCGGAGCTCATGTGAGGTATAGATGTGATTCTAGTTCCTATAGGATTTTTTTTTAGAGACCTACAATAATATCTCTCTCTTCTTGGAGATCACATTTTGTTTTCATTTTATAATTCCATCTCGGGTGATGTTGAAACTTGCAGTGTTGGCTAGTACAAAGTTGCCAACTGCCAAATCTCTCACCTTTCATCCTGGGATCAAACTGTCTACTCTATTAGCTCTGGGTGGTTGGGTAAACCCTATCCTCAACCTTTCATGTCTCCTTTAGCACTTGAACATTCTTGGGCACGCTGAATTGGAATGTCCCCAAGGGTAACTAAATCCCACAGGGTTGCAATCTCTGACGGGGCATATCTCGAAGGTCATGTGAGGTATGGATGTGATTCTAGTTCCTACAAGACCGTGTTGTAGAGACCTACACAAACCTCTATCACTTTTTGGAGATCACATTTTATTTTCATTTTACAACGCCATCTTGGGTGATGTTGAAACTTGCAGTGGTGGCTAGTACAAAGTTGCCAACTGCCAAATCTCTCTCACCTTTCATCATGGGATTGAACTGTCTACTCTATTAGCTCTGGATGCCCAAGTAAACCCTATCCTCAACCTCATCATGTCCCCTTCAGTGCTCAAAAATTCTTGGACACGCCGAACCGAAATGTCCCCAAGGGTCACTAAATCCCACAGGGCTGCAATCTTTGACGGGGCATATCTCGGAGGTCGTGTGAGGTATGGATGTGATTCTTGTTCCTACAAGACCATGTTGTAGAGACCTAAAATAAATTCTCTCTCTTTTTGGAGATTCCATTCTATTTTCATTTTACAATGCCATCTCGGGTGATGCTGAAACTTGCAGTGTTGGCTAGTACAAAGTTTCCAACTACCAAATCTCTCTCACCTTTCATTGTGGGATCAAACTGTTTGCTCCGTTAGCTCTAGGTGGCCGGGTAAACAATATCCTCAACCTCTTCATGTCCCCTTCAATGCTCGAACATTCTTGGGCAAGCTAAACCAAAATTTCCCCAAGGGTCACTAAATCCCATAGGGCTACGATCTTTGACGGGGCATATCTCGGAGCTCGTGTGAGGTATGGATGCGATTCTAGTTCCTAGAGGACCATGTTGCAAAGACCTACAATAATGTCTCTCTCTTTTTGGAGATCACATTCCATTTTTATTTTACAATGTCATCTTGGGTGATGGTGAAACTTGCAGTGTTGGCTAGTACAAAGTTGCCAACTGCCAAATCTCTCTCACCTTTCGTCATGGGATTGAACTATCTACTTTGTTAGCTCCAGTTGGCCAAGTAAACCCTATCCTCAACCTATTAAACAAATATTTGTAGACCACTATTAAGTCTATCTCTCTAATGACTTGTCGAATGTCTTTTGTTGCATGAAAATGATCACCAATTGAACCATTGATAATTACTAAAAATATTGCACCCTCTAAAAAATACATATTCCATTTACATCATTTCTTAAGGAAACCAAATTTTATCATAACTTTGTGGAAGAAATCCCTTTGAAGCCTATCATAAGCTTTCATCATAGTCAGGTTAATGACACATGAGGGAAGGGAGTTTTTTTTAATGGAACACAATACTTCATGAAAAACTAATGCACCATCCATAGCTTCTCTTCCAAAAATAAACCCCCTTCTATTTAGAAACAATCAAAGGGGGAATATACCTTCAATTTTCTCATCCCGAGATAGAATGCCATTGAAATTCCCAAGAACAATAAATTTATCATCTTCAATGCTGGAAATAGCCTAAGAATAGGAATCCAAAAGTTCTATCTTATCATCACATGTAGAAGTAGGGCCATATATATTTTAGTAACAACTACTTGCCACTAGTTAGGAAAAAACTGAATATATAGCAGTGCAAGATTTATGGTTCCAAAGAATACATGAACCACCTGAAGCATGTGCAACATGAACATGAAATGAGTTCCACTTAGTCAACTTTGCAATAATAGAAGAATATAATTATTGAGACAATTTTTTCTTTTGAAGCAAAATTACATCAGCACCACCTGCATCAAGTTAGATTAGAGAGCAGATCTTTTGTCTGACATTTCATGAAAGGTCCCTCATTCTTCTAAGGAGTTCCTTTTGCACTCCTTTTCCTTTTTCTATATATCAATTGTTTATCTAGAGTAGCTTGAATACCAATGTTAATTTTCTCCTTAATCTTTTAAGCATTAGGTTTTCTTTTTTGTCTCTTATAAGTAGACACTTGAATTGAATCAGGCATGGGAGTTTGATGTGGAGAATAGCTTTGCAAAGGATCAAAATTCTTCTTAGAGTCCTTATTCGCAAAATATGACTTACTAATAGGCACCTTATGCACAACCAAGTCAGAATTAGTTAAATCCTTATAGAAATTATCAACTATTATAGGACTGTAATGAATAAAAGGAAACATTATTGGGGTTACATGGATTAGTAACTATCACTATTCCCTTAAATAATAATGAACTCTGTTGTATACAAATAGCCAAAACTAAACAAAATTGTTGTTTCAAATGTTGTTATAGGGACACTAGCTAAATAGCCTAATATTTGCACAACAAAAAGTGGGTAAAGTAAGACAAACCTTTAATTGATGAGAAAAATAAGAAATCTAAGGAGGAGATGGCTTTAGTGCAACAAAATTATATCACCAAGTACAAGATCAATCACATTACAAGACAAGAAAGAGATGAAAAAGAGTAGAGGAGAATAGGTAATATTAGATGAATCTATCATACTTTCAATCTATGATCATACAAAATTGGATTCTGATGCTATGATAAATTATGGAGAATTGTGAAGGAGAAAGATGCAAAAGATAAAGATAGGAAGTGAAGTACAAACAAGTATTATAAGATGTAAAGGACATCTTATTAAAAATTGTTCTAGATGCACTAGCCAATGACAAACCTCCAATGATTGATCAATTAAGTTTACTTGTAAAATAGGTAAATGCACCTGATGTTGATGTTAATGAAAATTTGAAACAATTAGAAGAGAAAAGAATAGAGAGAAAGATTATGGAGAAACTAAATGAGTCCATTACTGCTCAGCAAGTTGAACTTGGTGGTATTACAACCGAGCTAGAAAATATTCTTAAGGAGATAATCCACCTACTCCAATAGTTATGTGATGTACTACATTTGACACAATATATTTTAAATAAATTTGAAAAATATTGATGAGGATTTAAAGAATAGTTTTTCTAAGTTAATTGAGGTACCTTAGTTAGTCTAGCTTGATTTAAGTAAATACATGGACAAGATGAAAAGACAAAGTCTTGATTTTCAAGCACTCTTGATACCTTACTTGGAACTCATACAAAAGAATGTTAATAAGGTTAGATAACTTATTCTTACTCCTAAAATGTCTATTATTTAACATGTGATTAAAATTTGAATGGAGATACATCCACAACACTTGGCATTGGATGGCCACTTGGTAAATATTAAGTCTATCTCTCTAATATTTGTAGACCACTATTTTGTTTGATAGAGTAATTTCAAACTGTTGATTTCTTTAATGGAGTTCCTAATAAATATCAAGGTTCTCATTTAGGTGACCAATTGCTAGGAGGTACACGAAAATTGCTTGATAAAGTCTATTGCCAATCAATATTGTATCAAAAATTCAAACTAATTAGGTATTGAATTAAACTTGATAAACACATGATAGAGAAGAAAAACTTTAAACATGAATAAGATCATAAATCATATGACGATGACATATTGCAAATGATTAACTTACGCTTAAACAATGATAAAGTTTATTGTTAATCAATATTCTATCAAATTTTTTAATAGATTAGGTATTGAATTTAATTTCATACATGCACATATCTAATTTAATGTCATACAAGAACATATCTAATTTAATGTCATACATGAACAAACATGAATAAACATATCATATCATATGTCGTATATGAACAAACATATCATATATTAACCAATAATGTCATAAGTCGAATAATGTCATGCATCAAATATAGAATGTCATATACATCAAATGTGTATCGAATATGTCTACTGATGCCTATATATATACATGTCTAGATCAACTACATCATTTCCTTCCCACGAGGGGAAGGAAACAAGTCTCTCAACGTCCTTTGCCGTCGTGTGGAGGGAGACGGTGGAGATGATGGGGCCCTCATGACATGCTCACTCGACCTCTTGTTGAGGCTCTTCTCCAGCTCCAACCGATACAAAGAAAGTAGATATGAATCAATATTTATTATACGTTGAAATCAAATATATGTACACATGAAATCAATTATTTTCCTACCACCAACAAATAGTCACTCTGTAAGTTAACCTCAAATGCTCATAGATGATTAGGCGTGATGAGACCCTACAACAATTCAATAAATATAATCACTTATAAATACACATATCACCAACAAAAATATTGTACCCAAGTAAATATCACCAAAGTCATCTTATACCCACCAATTCCAACCCAAGTTTTGATTGTGGGTCCAAGATATTTAGAGCGTGTGAAATTTGATCTAACAACTTATTTTTGGGTTTAGAGAGAAAATACATGTCATAAATGGTAAGATAAGGTCCAATAAATGAAAGGAATTATTTGACTGAAGTTGAAATAGAGAAGCACTCTTATAGATAAGGGTAACCTTGAGTTTTTAAAGAAAATGAATCAATATAGGACTTAAATAATAATTTGAAGGTCCAATGAGTGTTAGGAGGGTGTGAAATCAATGTAGGAACCCATAATGTATATTAAAATGGGGCTAAAATTAATACCAAATAAGTGTTCTTACTTTTTCAAATGATACATGTAGTCCCCACTTTATTGGAAGCATGTGTCCACCTCGTGCAGACAATAAAGTAGAAGAAAAAAAGAGAAAGAGGTAAAGATTTTGGGAAAACTACAAGGAGATTAAATATCAGCAAGCTGAAGGACAAAAGCTCCCAAACTAAGAATATTAACTATTACATTCATTTGCAAGGATACATAAAAGAACAACAAAATCCTAAAGCTTACTAAGATTCCAAGTCAACTATTTGAAGAGACCTCACTCAAGAAAATGTTTCAATCTCAAGCATCATGTTGAAAAAGCTATAGAAAAAGCTCAAGTGGTCACTTGAGAAAAGAAAGAGCAAAAATAAAAGATAAGAAAATACTCAATGATTTATCCCACTAGCATAGCTATAAGAGTATGAAAAGAAGAGAGAAGGGCCATGAATCCAAAAGTCTAGTAAGTTATCTTATCCAAGTTTATTTTGTATGAGAGGAGGAGAAGGACTAGAATGAAAGAATGTAGAATTTTGTTATGCTAGTTCCATTCATCCCAAAGGAATAGTGAAGGAGAGTTGATGGTGTTGATTCCAAAAACTATAGTTTCTTTGAATCCTAAGGATATGCCTAGTTATATTATCAAGTTCAACATTTGACTTTGGCCTATGAATAATATTAGTTTAAAACACAAATTCTCCTACACTTATGACTCTACTAGACTAAGGTGAGTATATCTAATCACCAATTATATCTTTAAACTTGACTATTATTTATAGAAAACATATAACTTCCATCTTGTAGGTCCTACTCCTAGTTGCTATCAACTTGGAATACAACTAATCTTCTATTCCTATCTTTACTTTTAATTTCATTATCTCCTACTCTTAGTCCTCATACCTTTATTTGATTTCCTACTTCTTCTCTACTTCTAACTTCAATATGTGCTCCTAGTTCTTCTTTATCTAATTCTTTCACTGCCACTTCTACCTTCACTCCTAGTTTTTGAATTAAAAGTAGCCAAAACTAGGGGGCTGACCCTTTAACAACCAACTGACATACTATTAGTAGATAACCATTAAACAAAACTACCCCTTACCACTTAGTAAAACAAACACAAGGTTTCTGTTGGTCTGATTTTTCAAACCTAAAGTTTTTTAAAATCATGGTGAGAAATCATTTGAATTCTTAGGTTTCCCTAAGTCTTTCTCTGTCTCATATGTTATCAGAGTCCGTTGTTTTTTCTAGGTTGATCTCCTAAAAACACCCATGATTTTGTCCTAGGTTTGAAAGTGATGGCATCCCTTTTGAATTTCTCAGAAGGAGTTGTAAAGTGTTTTAAGTTCATCCTTTACATTCTTATGGTGTGAGGATTTCATGTAACAACGAAATGCCTTTTGTTTTTTTTTTCCGTGGCTAAGCCTTTTGATACAGTGAAGAGGCCTAAAGGATTATCGTACCTGGAAAAGCTCTCGTTACGAGCTTACGAGTAAATACCCTAAGCAAAAGAGTGGGGAAGCCTACAATGTGACCTATCCGTATGAGCCTCAAGGGGTAGCGTAAAGGCGTAAAGCATGATCTGAAGGGCATGCGAGGGTATCACGGTGTTACGAATAAAGGTTTTTCGTAAGCACGGAAGTAAGGTTTCATGATGTTTATGTGTTTATGATTCTTAGGCTTGCAGACAACCGTAAAGCTTTGTTCTTAGCGGTGAAAGAATCATGTGGGACCTGTTGAAGTGTCAGAAGGGCCCAGTTGCAGCAAATCAGATGGAGACATGACATTTGTGTCAGATGGGCCCATCCCTCATGGCATATGACTTAAGCCTTTGATATTATTCCTTTACGCTTGTAGGTTAAGCGTATGAACAAAGAGCTATTTTTTCTCTCCTCCATGGTTACGGATCCAGTCTCAGCGTGTAAGCGTAAAGAGGCGAGAAGGAAAATCAGTAAAAAGGGGTTTACGTTCATACGACAAAAGGAAGACGTAAGACCGCAATAGCAGTTGAGAAGGCTCTCCGGTGATATGAATAAAGTTGAGTCGTAAGAGCGGGAGATAAATTTTGAAGCCTTACGTTGCTCTGGGAAATGAAGTAAGCGGAACAATGTAGAAGGAATTTCCAAGGTCTCCGCAGAAACGTGCATGTAGAAGCGTAAAGGCAACAAGAATGGCTTGAATGAGGGTTTTACGCTCGCATGAGGAATATTAAATCGTAGAGGCAGAGATACATAGTAACAGGGCTTGAGACCCTACGGGGTAAAAGGTTTCGTAGGAACGTAAGAAGGATTTGTAAAACATTGTAAGAGCATCATTATATTCCTATGACTAGGGCATTTTGAAGCTTTCTCCGAGTGAGCGTAGAGATCCATCAAGAGCTTTTCCGGCCTCACGAAGATTGAAGCTTTGACTCAGTGTATGAACAAAAGGTAGTCATATAAGAAATAACTTTTGATGTATCACGACAGATAAGCAAAAAGGACAAAACTACTGCGACCAAGCAAAGTAAGGTTTTGAAAAGTACAATCATAATCAAATTTTGCAGCTGATATACCTTGATGACAACCTTGCGATCATAAGTTTTAAAGCTCATGCATGCTAAATTTATTAAAAAAGGTTGGTAGATATATAATTAAAACATCAAGGATCTATCTGAATTATCAGTCTCAAGAAGCTTGTTCCTGTGTTGTTCTAAAGTTTTAAAAGCTACAGAGCTCTGTGTATCCTGTGAACTTGCAGGAGAATTCAAAGTAAAAAATGGCCGACCAAGAAGTTGAAGAAATTCACGTAGAAGAATTCGAAGTCAAAGATGAGGGTGATGATGTGGTAGAAGTCACACCAGAAGGAAAAAGCAAGAAAACTGCTGTCAAAACGGAAAAGAAGACAAGGGTCAGAAAATTGAACAAGCATGCAGAAGACTGGTTAAAATTTCTTCTAGGATCGTCAAATGCAATTTCTACAAACGATCATATATTCAGAGACCCTTATGCTTTTGTTCGAGATGCTGAATGCCCTAGAATTACCGGCTATGATCTTTTCATGTACTTTTATCAGAACAGAACAGAGAATGTGCCAGTATGTAACCCTTGGAATAGAAATATGGCAAAACTAATTTTTCCAGAAGTGTTTGTTGATGTTGACCTATTGAAGGCCCTAATAAAATCATACAATCCAGTAACCAGGACTTTTCATAGGCATAATGGGAGTGTGTTATGTACATTGGATAGAACTTCTTTTATTGAAGCTTTTGGATTGATGGGACAAATGGATGTACCTATTGACATAGCAGACTTACAAGGAAAGTTCGCTAGGAATAAAACCTATTTTGTAAACAATGTCATGTTGCCGCACATTCCTTACAGAGTTAAGAAGGCAGGGTTAATTGCAAGAAAGGTGGGAGATTTTTTACCTCTGAGTAGATTCAAAAATTATTTCAAAAACACAGTTTATGGGTTGCACAAAGTATTGGGAAGTGATGGCGCAGAGGATTGTGTATATGGTTCTCTTTTTCTAATGGCATGCGACATACAGGATCCTTTTCATCATAAGGAGTATGATTATGTGGCCTTTATCATTGAAAATATGCACATGCAGATCTGTGACGCTAAGAGAGGAGAACTGAAAGACTTCAAGTTCCACCATTACTCATTATTGATGCACCTTATCCTGTATAGCAACATTGGGTACATCAGTGGAGATTTCATTGATCAAACTTCTGATGAATTTGGTGAGTTACCTGTGCAACTCTGAACTCGTATATGGCACAAAGATTTTTTCTATTCAAATGCTCTAGTTTTTTTCAATTTGTTCAGTTCAGTTATTATGAGGCAGCTAGATCATACTTTCTTTAGGGCACCCAATGTTTTGAAGACTCTGCTTAGGCCCCTTTTCTTAGATGAAAAAAAAAAATTAGATCATAACTAGGGAAGCATATTTTTGTTTAAATAATGTACTTTAATCAGAGTTTTTGCATGCCCACAGCCTCCTCATCTATTGCCTAAATATCTACCCCCTAGATTGGCCATTATTGAATTCTTTTGGCAATTCTTGTTGATGAATACATAAATGATCCCTCCCTCACTGCATAAGCCTACTTTTTTGTGTAGAAATTTTAAGGTAGGAGATTTTGACATAGGAAAGAATGCTTTTAAAGAATTGAGTGAATTTTTAGGTCAGTATAAATTTGCTATTAGGCCCTATAGGGTATATGATCCTGACAGTTACATTGCAAATGAGGTTAAGACCATTAGGGGTTTTGTTCTACCTCCAAGTAAACCTATCCTTGTAGAGGATCTAATTGGCAACATAGTAGCAACAGGGGAGGCAGATGAGTTATTGAGGAAGTATGAAGAAATAAGGAAAGTAGAGAATGCTCTGAAGAGGACCAACCCTGATTTTAAGGGTTTTTATACAGAAATCCCATATCCTAATAATTTGAGGAAAATGATTGAAGATTTTGATCATATTATGTTACAAATGCCTCATGAGCTAGAGGGAGAAGAAGCTATTGTAAATAGAGAATCCCCTGAACCAGATACACAATTGGAAATTGATTTGGAAGAAGAGTAGCCATCAACTTCAGCCTGGATACCACAAGGAAATAAAAGATAAAAGACAATGCACATCCCTGAAAAGGTGGTAAGCAGAGCTATACAGGTCATGTCTGGAAGTAGTGAGTATTTTGTTGATATTAGGCAAAATTATTTTCATCGAAGGGCCACTGAAGCAGGAAAAGGTTCTACTGACATGCAAATTGCAGCGTCAAGATTGGATGACAGGCTCATTCAATCTGAGAAATTCATGGAAGATGATGATTTTATTAAATCATCATAATTTAAAAATTTTCTCTATAAAATCAAACAAAATGAACTCACATTGAGTCTCATGCCAGGAGAAGATCCAGAAAAAAATAAAGAGTTAGTTGAAAAACTATTGTCTTGTGACCCTGAAAGTGAAACAATGACTGCCGCATAAGCTAGGGAATTAGTACATAGGAGTGGTATGATTCTAATACCACATTGGGATATTGAGAAAGATTTTGTGTTGGACCAAATGAGAAGACAAGATAAGGCCATCAGTTATGAAGCCACTAGCAGTGAAGGTTTTAAAAGAGGGTCAGGTTTTAATGTGGACACTAAAACCCTAGCAGTATGGAGTGTGGCCCCTGACACCAAGAAGCCTAAGATGATGGATATAGAAGAAACTGCTCAGGGCAATATGATTGTGTGGACATTGGAGAGCACTACTGGGAAGGAAATCTCCAGTTTGGTAAAACATTTTGCTCTAATGAATGAGGAAAAAGTTGATGAAATTGAGGATAAGTTAGCTGCAATGTTTAATGAATGCCTTGATATCAGGAGAACATACGAAGAAGAGATCAAAATGAGCCATATATAGAAACAAAGAATAGAGGAGTTGGAGAAGAAAATTAAAATTCTGGAAATAGAAATAAAATCCCTCAAAGAATAGCTCAAAATAGCAGCAAAGGCAGAGCATGTACCGAGACAAGAGGAAGAAAGAAGGCACAAAGTAGAAGCAGAGGCCCAAATAGAAGAACTGCTCATGGAAACAACAGTGTCAATGCCTATTATTAGTGTGGAAACAGAAGTTTCCCAAGTTGACAATAATACCAAGAAAACTGTTTTGATGAATGTATTAAATCATAGAATCAGCATTCTGAAAAGAATATCTCAGGATACTTATAATACATTCATCAGTCTACAATCTGTGAAACAGCTATGCATGGATGCAGTTAGGTGGCTTGAGCCTATTTTTCAACAGTGGGGACCCTATATGCAATTTTTTGACAGGTTGATACCCTTGTTAGCCAAGAAGCCAGACCTCCGAGATAAAGTTATTACTGTAAAGCAAGGTATGGACAAAGTGAAAGAATTATTGCAAATCTTCACAGGGAAGTTGGCAATAATCCAAAGTAAATTAAAAATGCTAACAAATGGTTTCTATTCTTTGGTTCCTTCTATTATCGATTCTAATGATAAGTTAAAAGATTTTGATGAGTGGTCTAATTCTTTTGATCACATTATAGACTTTCCACGAGTGGTGTCCATCCTCCAAGATGGTATTGATGGATGTCTTTTCAATGAACTAATTGATACCTTTTTCAAAATTGAAACTAAAGGGAATAGGTTTATCATAGAAGGAAGGGTGATTACTGATGCCAGGTGGTAGAAAATAGTGGATGAATTAACAACAGTTAAAGAATGTGATTGGCCCACTAAAAGAGAAATATTTGTCTGGGAAGCAATTGCAGAAATCAAAGCACTACCAACTGGAAGCAGTTAGAGAAAAGGACAAAATTGAAGATTTTATGCTCCAACTGTCATTTGCCTTCCATTTTATTTGTTTTGGTTTTGTTTGTTCGGCTCTCTTTTGAAAAGGGGTAATTTACCAAATTTTTGTAAAAGGACACATGTCACTCTCTTTAGCCCTAAGCTTGTTGCATCTCACACTATTTAAGTGAGATCTCAAGGCTAAAGAAGGGTCCGAATTCTTTTCTTCTAAGTATTGTGCTTAGTCTAGTTTTTGGTCCAAATTTTGAAGGCAAGTTTGTAATATGTTTCTCTGTAAAATTTTCTGAAAGTACATGAAGATAGAATGAACTGTGTTTATTTCTGAAGGCTTTTCTGAGTTTATTGAAAAAGATGTATCATTTTCAAAGGAAATGAATACAAATTATGAACTGTCCCCATATCAGTTCTTTCTAAATTTTGTCTCCTACTCAATACTTGGATACCTTGATGTTGTATGAGTAAAAGCCTGTGCAATTGAATGCAATCTAGTTAGGTTGTATATCCATCTATCATTGCTATTAATTCAATGGATTAAGTAAAAGCTTTGATGAATGTGATAAGTTTCCTTAAGTATTGAAAAGGATTTTGAATGATAAATTCTGATAAGAATTGCTGATACAATTTGTTGTAAGACAACAGATTAGATCTTATATTTTGCTATAGACTTTGAAACCCCAATGGATTAGGCACTGATCAAGTTATTTCAGCTGAAAGAGAAGTATCTTACAAATTGTTGTTCAAATACATCATCAACTCAAATTTTACTTTTATTTCCTATAGATCTTCAAAGTTGGCCAGCACTTGTCTGCATGAAATCTTTTTAGCTTCAATTAGCCATTGTTGTTGAAACGTCTGCAGATCTATAGAAGACTTCTTGGCCATATCTTTTTATGGGATGTGTTTGGCAAGATTAGTAAGAATTATATATATATGAGGATTTTAAAATGAGAATCAGAATGAAACTAAGAATAATCCTCATATAGTCGTTTCATATTTGAACCATCCCTGGGTATACCCACCCTGGTTTTGCAGAGCCAAAAGAGTAGAAAACCATTTGTGGTTTTTTTGAAGTTGGATCCAAATACCTTACATATGCAATTGTTGATAAGAATAGGCTAGTTTTTAGATTGTGTATGTACTGTAATTCTGGTATTAATCTTTTTTTTGCTTAGTAGTTTTAGTACCATTTAAAACACCAACAAAATGGTGACTCTGCTGGGGACTTGTCCAACACCTCTGTGAAAAGTACTGCAGTTTCTTTGGTCCTGTTGTGTACATGTGTGTCATGTGATCTATGTATTGCCTGTGGTTATAAGGGAATCTTTTAGTATCAAACTTTGAGAATTTAAAGAAGATTGAGCCCAAGTACCATTGCTACACACTGACTTATCCAGCCTATCCAAGTGTCTTATCTAAACAAGCAAGAGTTGCAGTCTTACGACATCAGTGATTGGTCTGTCTGTGCCGTATATTTTTGTTCCTACTTGTGTGTCAGTTTCTTTTGATTAGCTAAAAGTCTTATTATATATTTTCCCGAAATAGGGTGGCGACTCAGTCAAGGTTTTGAAGCTAGTGCTTATTGTAAGAAAAGGTAAATATGGCTAACAAGAGGAAAAATATAAGAGCTTACATGAGAGCCAATCCCGATGTATCAATGTATACTGATTTACCCCAAGGTGGTAGGAAGAACCAAAATAAGAAAAAGATAGATCGAAATCCTACTTGGAAACCCAGAGGTAATGCATCTGTAAATTCTCGTTATCAACTAGTAATAGGAAGAGAATCTTGTTCACTTAGCTCTGAATCCAAAACTACAAGACTATTAGGAGGCATCTTTAGTACCCCATTACCAAATGAGAGAGTTTTTCAAGACAAGGATGTATCTACTATGGAAATTGCTTCATTAAGACCAGATCCTGTAGCTAATGTAAATTATAGGCTAGGATTTAGGAGTTCATCTGATAATCCTTTTAATCCCAGGGCAGTCCCATATGTAGAACCAAACCTAATAGATCTGGATGACCCTGCTGATTCTGAGGCAGCTTTTGCAGATCCTAAAGAAGTGCACTCTGAGATAGAATTTTTGAAAAAATGGATTGTTGAGGAAGTAGCTAAACGCTTTCATCTTGAAAAGGAGAAGGAGTAGGCCACCTTAGATGCCCTAATAGAAAGAGATACTCTATTAAGAAGGATGGTTGCTTTGAAAGAGCAAAATAAAAAATTAGAAGAGAATACCACGGCTCTCCATAAGGATGTTTTTGGAGATATTGACAATCTGAGAACTAAAGTGCAAGAATAGGAGAAACACCTAAATCAAAGGCAAGAACCAGTTATTGCTCAAGTTCAAGCCTATAAACCTGTTCAAGTTGAACCTGTAGATCCCACTGCAAAAGCTCCAGAAAAAGGGAAAGGCAAGGCTATAGGAATCCAAATAAATGAGCCTCAAGCTATACCAAGAAAACCTATACAACCCTCCATGACGAAGTTAGATCTAGATCTTGAGAAGGCTCAAAAAGAGAGGGAAGATCTTGCAAAAGAGCTTGAGAAGGTCAAGAATGAAGCTCAAGCTGCAGAAACTAGAAGGAAAATCCAATTCATAAAGTCTAATTCTACATTAGCTTCATGGCCCAATCTGTCTATCCCACCTATAAATACTGTACCAGTTAGTGCTCCCACAATTTCAACTCATGGAATGCCCCAATTTGCCCCTACCCCATCCTCAAATGTTGGCACCCAAGTCCCATTTGTCCCACCACAATAGTCCCAAGCTGCTCCCCTGAGTCAAGCTAATATAGCTAGCACCTCAAATGTTCCTAGTTTCCAGAAGAAACCCATATACTTGGAAAAGTACAGACAGATATCATTTGCTAGTATTCCTGGTGCCCCCCATCCCATATCTTTTGATTTAAGGGATAAATTGGTTAAGTTTTCTGGAAATAATGCTATTACTAGTGAAGAGCATTTGAGGATTTTCATTGACATGTTGAATGATTATGAAGTTGAACATGAAGACATGGTACTGAAATTGTTTGTGCATTCATTAACAGAGGATGCAAGGGATTGGTTCAGGAGGTTGCTTGATGACAGTATTACCTCATGGAGTGATATGGAAAAGTTTTTTAAAGAGCAGTATGGAGACAATACCAATGTAGGACTCATGTTGAACGAGTTCAAAAATATCAAGAAGAATCCAAATGAATCCACATTTGATTTCAATGTGAGATTCCAAAAGGGTATGTAAAAACTTTTTCAATTCATGAGGTTAAATGAAGATGTCTGTCTTACAACTTATTTCAATGCTTTTGATAGCAAAATGGCTTATCAATTGAGGGATAAAGATCCTAAGACTTTGAGAGATGCCTATCGAGTTGCTGTAAATATAGAGAATAATAGAAAGGCATCTAGAAAACTAGGTAGAAGGGATGATCCTAAACTTTTTAATGCTAGAAACAATAATAAAAAGGAGGGTGACAAAACTCCTATAGGAAAAAAGCCCGAAGAACCTACTATAGGTCAGGTCTTAGAAATGCTTAAGAAGATGAATCCCACTAGTTTCAATAAGCCAAATATTGCTGAAAGACCCCTTGTAAATAACAACAATTTCAATAGACAGCCTAGGATGTAGAATTACCCCTATACCACTCAGTGGAGAGATGGTAAACCAATTCCTAACTAGACCCAAAATGTGAAGGACAAGGGTACTCTAGACCCTCTGCAAAGGAACATTGTAAATATGAATGATGATGTACCATGGTGCATTATATGCCAATCACCTCATTCTGCTAATTATTGTGTTGTTGCTTAGTCATTTGCCCAAGCCCAAGAAGTGCAAGCTAAAGAGATGATATAAGCTACAATATGGTGAGCACGTATGATGATTTGATAGACTCTGATTTAGAAGAGCCTAAAAATGATGTCACTAGCCAAAGAATTGCTTACCAGCTACATCATTAGCAAGTACTCTCAGATGATGAAGGGTATGATGCAGATAAGGTATGCAATACATTTTCTAATGTGGGTCTCACAAGTCTAAGAATGCCCTCCAAGGAGGAAATTGACAGAATTACAGGCGAAATGATTTCACAAGTTCATAGCAATTATAATTTGAGAAATAGAGCAATAAGAAATGATGCAGGAAAGCCATCTAGTGTCTTCATCAAAAACATCACTCATAAGATAAATGATGAAGACAAAAAGGTCCATGAAGATGTACCTAAAATTAAGGAGAACGAGGGTTAGAAATGGGAACCAAAGAAGAAGGTTCAATTTCAGGTAAACGAAGCAACAAAACTAGTTGTACAACCGAAGAAATTAGAACTGAATGTTGTAAAGCAAAATGTGGTGCCTACTGCCCAAAAAACTCTGACTCCAGGTACTATTATAAAACCTACTGTGGTTGAACCTGTTGATATGATACCCATGTTATCTCAAATTACTGTAAGAGTGCCCCTATCTGAACTTTTTAGAATTGAAGAACATAAGAATAAGGCTTTGTCATGGTTGGGTGGAATAACAAACAATAATATTATTTTTGACCAAACTATGCCCCAACAGACCCCATTAGTAATAGAGGATAGTGGTATCATATCCTAGATCCCTCAAATGTTCCTAGATGATTCCTTAGTGGCATTCATAGAAGAAATTGATCCTTTTTTCCTTAGTCTAATCATAAAAGGGAAGACCCTAAAAAATTGCATGATAGACTCAGGAGCTTCCAACACTATTATGCCTTTCAAGGTAATGGAAGCCTTATGATTGAAGGTAGATACCAAGCAAGGTAGATGCAGAGGGATGGATGCTAGAGAAGTCCCAGTCATAGGTACTATAAATGCTCTTCCATTAAGATTGGTTGCGTATCGTAAAGTAGAATTAACCATGTCTCTCCTTGTGGTAGATATACCTCCACATTACGAAATGTTACTCTCTAGAAAATGGAGTGCTGCCATGGGAGGAAGCCTACAATGTGATCTAACTTATGCCACTTTTCATATAGGGGATAAAGCTATCAGGGTAAATAGGGAACCAAGGGTTAACCACATCTTAGGTGAAGAAATTGATAAAGATACTACTTGTTTCCTAGATACTGGGATTAATGCTTTCAGGGCTAAATTAATTATTCAGGAAATTGAAAATTTACCTGCTATCATCAAAAATGAGGTTGAATGTTGCATGAATTCACCAAAATTATGGACAATGTTCTTTGATGGGGCTAGTTCTAAAGAGGGTGTAGGGGCAGGTGTAGTCTTTGTGTCACCTGAAAATAATACTTTTAGGTATTCATTCACCTTGAAATTTTCCTGCGCTAATAATATTATAGAGTATGAAGCATTGATGCTAGGGCTCAAAGTTGCTATACATCATAAGATTAAGAAATTATATGTCATAGGGGATTCTGAACTAATTATTTCTCAGATCAAAGGAACCTATTCATCAAAAAATAAGAGACTGAAACAATATAGAAATGCAGTCTGGGATCAGATAGAATTCTTTGATGCATTTGGGATCACATGGAGAGATAGAACACAAAATAAGATGGCTGATCTATTCGCAAATGTAGCCATCAAGCCAAAAGAAATATCCTTTGCAGGAATCTCCCAAATTGAGGTGCAAAACAGGCCTTCCATACCTGACAACATTGAAAATTGGCAAGTTTTTGAAGATGATAAAGATATTACAAATTTTTTGATAAATGAAAACAAGTATCACGGTCAAGAGATGGATTGTAGTGGACTGATTGAAACCATAAATGGGAAGGAAACCATTTTTGGTCAAGAAATAATGCAATTAAAAACAAACAAGATGCCAAAGGGGTTAGTAGTCTTGGAAAATATTTTTGATAATCAAGACAGAGTAAAATCCAGAGTAAATGACCCCAAACCCCAGGAGTTAGAAGAAATAAACTTGGGTACTGATGAAGTTCCTAAAAAGGTTTATATTGGTCAACATTTGCCTGTTGAAATTAGGAAAACATTGATTGACCTACTTAGAAAAAATAGACATATTTTTGCTTGGTTATATGATGACCTTAAGGCTTACAGGGAGGATCTTTTCCAGCATGTCATACCATTAAAGGAAAATGTAAGACCGTTTAGGCAAAAACAGAGACCAATCAATCCTACCCTTGCCCCAAAAATGCAAGAAGAACTAACAAAACTGAGAGATGGTGGAATAATCAAACCAATCAAGCATTCCACCTGGGTTTCAAACCTGGTTCCTGTTAGGAAGAAGAATGGAGATATTAGGCTTTGTGTTGATTTTAGAAATTTAAACATTGCATCTCTGAAAGACAATTATGGATTACCCAATATGGAAGCCATGTTACAACAAGTGACTGGCTCTGAATTGATGTCAATGATGGATGGCTTTTCTGGATATAATCAAGTTCTAATAAAAGAGAGTGAATAGTTCAAGACAGCCTTCACAACCCCTTGGGGAACATATGTGTATGTGAGGATGCCTTTTGGCTTGATTAATGCAGGAGCTACTTTCCAAAGAGCCATGGATGTAGCATTTCATGAGTATATTGACAAATTTATGGTTGTGTACCAGGATGATCTTACAACATATTCTAACAAGGCTAAAGATCACTTCAAACACTTGGAAAAAATATTTATAAAAGCCCTGGAATATGGGGTATCTTTAAACCCAAAGAAATGCACATTCGGAGTCACAGAAGGAAAATTATTAGGACACATAGTGTCTAAGGATGGGGTAAAAATAGATCCTGAGAGGGTAGTAGCTATTAACAGAGTGCCAAAACCAAAAAATGTGAAAGGAATTCAGTCATTTTCTAGCCAGGTCAATTTTCTGAGGAGATTTGTTACAAATTTTGCTGAAATCAGTAGACCCATCTCAAAGATGCTCAAAAAAGGAGCTGTTATAGATTGGAATGGTGTACCCTCACAAGAATTCCAAGATATAAAAACTAAAATAAAGAATGCTCCAATATTGAGGACCCCAGATTATGCAAAGCCCATGCATATTTTCTCTTTTGCATCATTCCATACTGTAGCTGCAGTCTTATTACAAAAAAATCAAGAAGGATATGAGCAACCTATTGCCTTTTTCAGCAAGTCCCTGCAGCCTGCTGAACTGAAGTATGAAATAAATGAAAAGCAAGCATATGCTTTGGTAAAGGCTATAAAAGCTTTCAAAATTTATTTAGTAGGTGCTATTGTTGTCACTTTTGTACCCAGTGTTGCAGTCAAGGATATATTCTCTCAGCAGGAAGTGTCAGGCAGGAGGTGTAGATGGATTAATAGAATCCAAGAATTTAACATTGATATACAAATAACAAAGTTAGTAAGAGGTCAAGGTTTGGCCAAACTCATGGCTCAAACTAATCTAGAGGCAAATCAGATAAATCTGGTAAATGTTGATCTCAGAACTGACTTATGTGACATGGACCAATGTGATTGGTACACCAATGTCATATATTATTTGCAACATATGGAAGCTCCTCCCCATCTTCCTGACAATGAAAAAAGGAATGCTAAATTACAAGCCATTAGGTACACAATTATCCAAAATAACTTATGGTGGAGAAATTTTGAGGGAATCCTGTTGAAATGTGTGGATAGAGAAAAGGCAAAAGAAGTTTTGAAAGAAATGCATGCTAGAGTGTGTGGAGGACACTACATGCCCAAAACTACTGCGCATAAGATAATGAGGGCTGGATTCTGGTGGCCTTCTCTGTTTAAGGATGCTCAAGTTATGGTTAGAAAATGTGATCCTTGTCAGAGGTTTGCTGGAAAGCTTAAATTCTCAAGAAATACTCCATTGAGACCAGTTGAGACTCAAGAACCTTTTCAACAATGGGGTCTAGACTTCATAGGAGAGATTTTCCCCAAGTTTAGCACTGGCTATTCTTGGATTCTGGTTGCTACTGACTACTTTATAAAGTGGGTGGAGGCTATCCCCACAAGAAATGCGACAACTAAAGTGGTAAATAATTTCCTGTTGAATAATATTATTTCTAGGTTTTGATGTCCATAGAGAATTGTCACGGATAATGCTATGTGTTTCAGATCTGAGGAGTTCATCAAATTTTGTGATAAATATGGAATGACAAGATCATCATCTGCTCCATATCATCCACAAGGGAATGGAAAAACTGAGTCCACAAATAAGAGCTTGTTGAAGGTCATTAAGAGAACCTTGGATGATAATAAAAAGGCATGGGATTCCAAGTTACAGTTGGCAATATGGGCTGACAGAGTAACTATAAAGAAAGCAATTGGTGTAGCTCCATTTGATCTAGTGTATGGAATTCAAACCAGAATGCCTCAGAACAACTTGATGGGACTATACAATTACATCCAGTTATATGATGAAGATACTACCGATGAAATGCAAGAAAGAATGGATGAATTGGTAGGATTGACCGAAACCAGAAGAGAAGCATCTTTGAGGAACCAAAAGCTTCAATTGCAGGTCAAGACACTCTATGATAAAAGAACTGTAAGCAGAAAATTTCAAAATGCAGACCTAGTCTTGATGTGGAATGCCAGAATTGAAGATAAAGGAAAACATGGCAAATTTGATCCTATTTGGTTAGGCCCATAGCTCATTGAGAATACTTGGGGTGAAGATTCTTATATAATCAAAGATATATTTGACAATATTCTTGAATTGCCAGTTCATGGACAGTTCTTGAAGAGGTATTTTTCTTAAAAAATACTTATTTTCTTCCATGAATAGTTTTTTAGGGTTTCTTGTAGTTTTGTTTTCTGTAAATCCTTTTAAATATCCTTGTGCTATCTAGTTCCTTGTTTTTTGTGTGTTGTTTTGTGCTCTCTGAAGAAGTTGTCATCTTGCCAAGTGTGTGTGGTCTGCTCTCCCATAGATTCTGGTTTTCTTGCATAGACAGGTGTAGTCTATCATCCCCAGACAGAGCCACTATTGGTCTCATTTTTCAAACCTAAAGTTTTTTAAAATCATGGTGAGAAATCATTTGAATTCTTAGGTTGCCCTAAGTCTTGCTCTATCTCATATGTTATCAGAGTCTGTTGTTTTTTCTAGGTTGATCTCCTAAAAACACCCATGATTTTGTCCTAGGTCCGAAAGTGATGGCATCCCTTTTGAATTTCTCAGAAGGAGTTGTAAAGTGTTTTAAGTTCATCCTTTATGTTCTTACGGTGTGAGGATTTCATGTAACAATGGAATGCCTTTTGTTTTTGTTTTTCGTGGCTACGCTTTTTGATACAGCGAAGAGCCGTAAAGGATTATCGCACCTAGAAAAGATCTCGTTATGGGCTTACGAGTAAATACCCTGAGCGAAGGAGTAGGGAAGCCTACAATGTGACCTACGCATATGCGCCTCAAGGGGTAGCATAAAGGTGTAAAGCATGATCTAAAGGGCACGTGAGGGTATCACGGTGTTCCGAATAAAGGTTTTTCATAAGCACAGAAGCAAGGTTTCATGATGTTTACGTGTTTACAATTCTTAGGTTTGCAGACAACCATAAAGCTTTGTTCTTAGCGGTGAAAGAATCATGTGGGACCTATTGAAGTGTCAGAAGGGCCCAGTTACAGCAAATCAGATGGAGACACGACATTTGTGTCAGATGGGCCCATCCCTCATGGCATATGACTTAAGCCTTTGATATTGCGCCTTTACACTTGTAGGTTAAGCAAATGAACGAAGAGCTATTTTTCATCTCCTCCGTGGTTATGGATCCAGTCTCAGCATGTAAGCATAAAGAGGCGAGAAGGAAAATCAATAAAAATGGGTTTACGCTCATACGACAAAAGGAAGACGTAAGACCGCAATAGCAGTTGAGAACGCTCTCCGGTGATACGAATAAAGCTGAGTCGTAAGAGCGGGAGATAAATTTTGAAGCCTTACGCTGCTCTGAGAAATGAAGTAAGTGGAACAATGTAGAAGGAATTTCCAAGGTCTCCGCAGATACGTGCACGTAGAAGCATAAAGGCAACCAGAACGGCTTGAATGAGGGTTTTACGCTTGCACGAGGAATATTAAATCGTAGAGGCAAAGATACATAGTAACAAGGCTTGAGATTCTACAGGGTAAAAGGTTTCGTAGGAACGTAAGAGGGATTTGTAAAACATTGTAAGAGCATCATTACGTTCCTACGACTAGGGCATTTTGAAGCTTTCTCTGAGTGAGCGTAGAGATCCATCAAGAGCTTTTTCGGCTTCACAAAGATTGAAGCTTTGACTAAGCATATGAACGAAAGGTAGTCATATAAGAAAGAACTTTTGATGTATCATGATAGATAAGAAAAAAGGACAAAACTACTGTGACCAAGCAAAGTAAGGTTTTGAAAAGTACAATCAGAATCAAATTTTGCGGCTGATATACCTTGATGACGACCTTGCGATCATAAGTTTTAAAGCTCATGCATGCTAAATTTATTAAAAAAGGTTGACAGATATATAATTAAAACATCAAGGATCTATCTGAATTACCAGTCTCAAGAAGCTTGTTCCTGTGCTATTCTGAAGTTTTAAAAGCTACAGAGCTCTGTGTATCCTATGAACTTGTAGGAGAATTCAAAGTAAAAAATGGCCGACCAAGAAGTTGAAGAAGTTCACGCAGAAGAATTCAAAGTCAAAGATGAGGGTGATGATGTGGTAGAAGTCACACCAGAAGGAAAAAGGAAGAAAAATGCTATCAAAATGGAAAACAAGACAAGGGTCAGAAAACCGAACAAGCATGCAGAAGACTTGTTAAAACTTCTTCCAAGATTATCAAATGCAATTTCTGCAAATGATCATATATTCAGAGACCCTTATGCTTTTGTTCGAGATATTGAATGCCCTAGAATTATTAGCTATGATCTTTTCATGTACTTTGATCAGAACAGAATAGAGAATGTGCTAGTATGTAACCCTTGGAATAGAAATATGGCAAAACTATTTTTTCCAAAAGTGTTTGTTGATGTTGACCTATTGAAGGCCCTAATAAAATCATACAATCCAGTAACCAGGACTTTTCACAGGCATAATGGGAGTGTGTTATGTACATTGGACAGAACTTCTTTTATTGAAGCTTTTGGATTGATGGGACAAATGGATGTACCTATTGACATAGCAGACTTACAAGGAAAGTTCGCTAGGAATAAAACCTATTTTGTAAACAATGTCATGCTGCTGCACATTCCCTACAGAGTTAAGAAGGCAGGGTTAATTCCAAGAAAGGTGGGAGATTTTTTACCTCTGAGTAGATTCAAAAATTATTTCAAAAACACAGTTTATGGGTTGCACAAAGTATTGGGAAGTGATGGCACAGAGGATTGTGTATATGGTTCTCTTTTTCAAAATTGAAACTGAAGTGAATAGGTTTATCATAGAAGGAAGGGTGATTATTGATGCCAGATGGCAGAAAATAGTGGATGAATTAACAACAGTTAAAGAATGTGATTGGCCCACTAAAAGATAAATATTTGTCTGGGAAGCAATTGTAGAAATCAAAGTGCTACCAACTAGGAGCAGTTAGAGAAAAGGACAAAATTGAAGATTTTATGCTCCAGCTATCATTTGCCTTACGTTTTATTTGTTTTGCTTTTGTTTGTTCGACTCTCTTTTGAAAAGGGTTAATTTACCAAATTTTTGTAAAAGGACACATGTCACTCTCTTTAGCCCTAAGCCTTTTGCATCTCACACTTTTTAAGTGAGATCCCAAGGCTAAAGAAGGGTCCAAATTCTTTTCTTCTAAGTATTGTTCTTAGTCTAGTTTTTGGTCCAAATTTTGAAGGCAAGTATGTAATGTGTTTCTCTGTAAAATTTTTTGAAAGTACATGAAGATAGAATGAACTGTGTTTTTTTCTGAAGGCTTTTCTGAGTTTATTGAAAAAGATGTATCATTTTCAAAGGAAATGAATACAAATTATGAACTGTTCCCATATCAGTTCTTTCTAAATTTTGTCTCCTAATCAATACTTGGATACCTTGATGTTGTATGAGTAAAAGCCTGTGCAATTGAATGCAATCTAGTTAGGTTGTATATCCATCTATCATTGCTGTTAATTCAATGGATAAAGTAAAAGCTTTGATGAATGTGATAAGTTTCCTTAAGTATTGAAAAGGATTTTGAATGATAAATTTTGATAAGAATTGCTGATACAATTTGTTGTAAGACAACAGATTAGATCTTATATTTTTATATAGACTCTGAAACCACAATGGATTAGGCACTGATCAAGTTATTTCAGCTGAAAGATAAGTATCTTACAAATTGTTGTTCAAATACATCATCAACTCAAATTTTACTTTCATTTCCTGTAGATCTTCAAAGTTGGCCAGCACTTGTCTGCATGAAATCTTTTTAGCTTCAATTAGCCATTGTTGTTGAAAACGTCTACAGATCTATAGAAGACTTCTTGGCCATATCTGTTTATGGGATGTGTTTGGCAAGATTAGTAAGAATTATATATATATTTGAGGATTTTAAAATGAGAATCAGAATGAAACTAAGAATAATCCTCATATAGTCGTTTCATATATTGAACCATCCCTGGGTATACCCACCCTGGTTTTGCAGAGCCAAAAGAGTAGAAAACCATTTGTGGTTTTGTTGAAGTTGGGTCCAAATACCTTACATATGCAATTGTTGATAAGAATAGTCTAGTTTTTAGATTGTGTATGTACTGTCATTCTGGTATTAAGCTTTTTGTCGCTTAGTAGTGTTAGTACCATTTAAAACACCAACAGTTTTGATCCATAATTAAAAGAGTATTAGTAGGCCTAACATACATATTGCTTGTGTAAAAACCATAAAAGCTATAGTAATATATAAACAAAGGTTAACATTAGAAATGTTGAGATTAACTATTATAAACAACAACTAAAATGAAGAAAATTCTTTCATACCTCTGTTAATGGCTGTGAGCTAGCCACAGTTGCGGCCACTCTACTATCAAAAGACTGTCGCAGATGAGGAGGTGTGTTCGACATCATGAGCTGCATGTCATACAATACACGTTACATCTAACATGAAACATAAAATAAATATAATCAAATGAATTAAATTAACATGAAACAACTATACCTGTGTGAAGCTCGTATGATGTGTATGCTCCGAGTCTGTGGTAAAGGTTGAGGGTCCTATGGAGAGTTGATGTACATACATAATTTTTTTTGTCAATCCTTAATATGATTACGTAATAAATATATGTATTAATTAAAATGATTAAATTGATACATACCTTAGGACTCGTGGAAGGGACAAAAAATGGGCCTGGAGGATCACTGCTAGGCCTAGCAACACTCTGACCCTAAATTTTGAACAATGTCAATAGATGCTAATTAATTAATCATTCACTATACATATGAAATGTGATCAAATTAGAAAATTATAATTATAATTTACTTGTGTGTCAATTCCAAATGTGTCATTCAGGAACTGATCGATGACAAGCCCATCATCTGCACCATCTCTAGCATGAGTGCCAAATGTGCATAGGGATCCGCATGAAGTGCACATGTGACCACTATGCACAGAAAGCTCCCCCTCAACTAATGGGCTCATGGAATGGATGGGGGTCTGCATCAAAGCATTAATGGTCCCTAGAGTGTTGGCCTCTACATTTTCCTTCACAACTGAAAGAATAGTCACATGCTCACATTGTGGCTTGACCACAAGTGCCCTAACTACATTAGGGTTACGACGTGCTTCTAGCCTCTCAAATGATGACCCCCCACCTCTACCCTGGGAGTCTAATATATCAAAATAATTGGGGATCTCCCCAAGGACAAACTCACAATATAATTTCTTCAAAAAATACATGGGGACCTCGTGATTGTTGCAAGGAGGGCAATCAAAAACCATCCACCATCTATCCCAAAAATCATTTCTAATAGCATCATGTATGCACCAATGGATGGGGAATCATTTAGTACCCTCTCTAATAGTATTTTGCTCACCGGGTTTTCTAAATAATGCTCATATACTACCTTTTGGTAGTTCTTTTTTTTTAACATCTTCATATGACAATTTATTTGCATAAAATATTTTTTGTTCATCCCTCTTAACCTGCCAAATATCTAACTGACCACTAACTGTGGTTATCTGGGTGTTAATGGATTCGAGGGATGATGCCAATTGAGCCCTTATTGGATTGGTTTGTCCAGATTCTTTCAATTGAGCAATGAGTCTTTCTAATTCAATTTTGCCTCTCACTATTTCATTTATTATATTTTATTGTGTGCCTAGTGGAGGTCTTGCAATTGGTTCGAGTTGAGGAATTTTTTGTTCTTGTTGAGGAGGGTTTTGGTTTTGAGGTTCTTGAGGGTTTTGACATTCTTGTGGATTTTTCAGTTGATTATGGACATTTCCTAATAAAAAATCAATTGAAATCCAAATAAATAAATAAATCTAAATGAAATTTGTAAAAACCCTACAAAACAATATAACAAACCTACAAAACAATATAAAAAACCTACAAAACAATATGAAAAACATATCAAACAATGCAAAGTTAGGTTTCTATCACTTACGGCATCGTCGTGGGTGTGCTTGTGGTCTTGGATTTCGATGACAAGGAGGCATTTTGGCAAATGGTGGTGAAAATTCTATGTTTCCAACTCGCGTACGCACTGGTCGCTGTAGGAGTAGAAGAAAATACTGATGAAAATGATGGGCTGCGGGTTTGCAGCCCATCATATACACTTTTTTTGTTTTAAATAGCATGTACGTGCTATAGAACATGTGTGCTATAGTGCGTGTGCATTATAGTGTGCACGCACTATTTAAAATAGGGAAAAAAAAACTACTTGTCACCTTTTTGGCACCACAAGTCGGTGCATATGCCCCTAGATTTAAACTTAAATACCCAAAATATAATGATTGATATTAAGAAACTAGAGAGAAAAAAATCCCTAAATCAAATGTTACACTCCATCATTCTACTACCTTTCAAGGTGTATGCCTATGTTGATCTTGCCCACTTTCTCACCGACACTTAACTACTATCCATAATCCTAGCCTTCCATGGTATAAGGTCTTATCCTCCATTAATCTTTTCTACCATATCCGCTCGACCACCCTATAAACATCTTTGAGCATACCTTTCTATGTTCTTGGCTTCTCATGACCCATCCTTCTAATAGGAGCACAATCCAAATTGAAAAAGATTGAATTCTTTTCAATTTTTTTATAAAAAATGAAGTCAAAAGAAAAAGAAAAAATGTGCCTTGGTGAAAAAATTACAAACATGCACTTTGGTAGAAAAGGTAAAGATAAATAAATTGATCCTATGGTGAAAACAACTTCTAGTGGCACCTTAGATATATACCATGATGAAAACTTGGCAAACATGCATCTTGCATAGTTATTTCATCCATCCATTATTTCCATCTTTACCCTATGATCTTGAAAAAGTTGAGCTATCATTTCTTATATCCTATATTATCAATTAGCTTCTCTATTGTGCTTTCTCATTCACTCAAAGTCTTTGTATCTAGCATTTTTATTATTATTCTATCCCATTTCTATCCTATCCCATTTATCCCTTGGTATTGATCACAATAAATATTAAAATATGGCTCTTAGAGGCTTCTTGACATATTCACTCTTTTAGAATGCACATGCTCTCATGCCAACTCACTTATTGGCTTCCACTTTTTATCCCATATGTTATCTTTCTTCTTGTCTTGCTTTGCTTATCCTACATGCCATCTCCTTTCTTTCATTCCATTGAATATCCAAACAATGCTTTATATGGCTATTTCACCCTTTTCCCTAGTTTGGGTACTCTTGAGGAGATAGTCCTTGAGGATCACATCATTGCCTATTCATATTACCCATCAAATTTTTAATTCATCATACCCTACATCATGGTTGATATTTAGACAAATTTTTTTGATATTCCCTAAGATCTAAAAATAATTCCTCCAAGTGGTGAAACCCTAGAAACACATGCAACTTGAGACCCCTTGCATCTATGTGTATCAGTCTTGCTTTGCACTCATTCACTTCATTTTCAATTTTCCTTTCCTAGCATTGAACATATTATTGTCTAGGTCTAGGGAACACACACTTATTACTTTATTTAATTCTCCTTGTGATGCATCAACTTCTGAGAGTCATAAATTTTGACTCAAATATGGGTTTTCGCTGAAATTTTATAGGAAGTTGTATGAGGAGTTATTTGGATTGCTGTTTTAGCTTAGCTCAATAGGTGATCATTTTAAAAAAAATTGGGGAGCCTGAAATTTCATCTTGACCTTTGAATTTGGATTTTTGTGATTTTTTTTCTAGTTTTTAGAAAGTTGTTTTCTTTAATAAATCTGAAATCGTATTCTTGATTTCATAAATTAGTTGGCAATTCATCTTGCCTTAGTAGGGGGCTTTTCTTGGGAAAAATTAAAATTTATAAGATGAGGTTTAAAAATTACCAAAAATGGAAAAATCTATTTTTCTTGAAAATCTACCAAATATGGTAATTTTTGAAATTGTAATAATTTGTTATTTTCTTTCATTGTAGAGGCATAGAAGAGTTGTGAAATTTTAATGAAGAATCTAGTATTATAAAATTGCTTTGTTGTTTAATTTTCTAAGTTATCATTGTGAGGGGTTTGGGCTACATCATTTGGTATCAGAGTAGGAAGATGGCTAGGAGAAGAAGATGAAGAGGAAGAGGAAGAGGAGGTTTCAGTCCAATCCAAAAATTTATGTTGGATATGTAGAGGCAAATTGAATGACTGAATGAGAAAATGGATATTCAAGGAATACTAGTAGTACAAGGAGAGGACGGATTAGATGAATAGGGAAATCAAAGAGTTGTTAATCAAAATGCAAAAAATGAAGAAGAGCACTTGGAAGAGTTAAGCTATGAAGATAGAGTGCTTCAGGCTTTAGAAGGTAAAATGAATGGATCAAGATTGAAGTTTCAAACTATGTTGGTAGTCTTAAGCCATAAGAGTTGATAGATTGGCTAAATGAGATTGGTAAATTTTTTGAATGAAAGCCTATGGTGGAGGAAAAGAAGATGAAGTTTGCATGCAAAAAACTAAAAGGACATGTAATGATGTGGTGGGATCACCTCTAGAAGGAATGAACTAGAAAACAAAAGGAAGAGATCAAAACGTGGAGCAAAATGGAGAAAAAGTTTCGAGAAAATTTCTTACCCTTGAATTACTCACAAAACTTGTTTCATAAGTTCTAGAATTTGAAGAAAAACTTTTCTTTTGTACAAGAGTACACAAATGATTTCTATAAGTTATCCATGAGAATAGAGCATCAAAAAGATGATGAGCAGGTGGCTACTAGATACATGAATGGCCTTAAATTCTCTATCCAAGTTGAACTAAGCATGCATTGACTTAATAGTATGGAGGAAGCCTACCAATTAGCTCTAAAGGCTAAAGAAAAGTAGAATTGATAGTACAATTAGAAGAATAGGGGAGGAAGAAGGGTTCCCTCAAGACCGTTCTGAGGAGGTTCTAATTATGACCGAGAATAATCCTCCCAAGGATTCGAAAGAAATACTAATTTCAAAAAAGATCTTGCAAAATAGGAAAGTGGAAGGGGACTTCAGCAAGGACAAGGTTATGGTAGTGGAAGAGGATGGGAAAACTAGTGGAAGCCCTTTACCTATTTTAGATGTGGAGAAGAAGGGCATAGAGCCTTTGAATGCTCAAACTATAAAGTGCTAGAAATAAATCAAGCACGACAACCTAGAGTGAAGCTAGTTTAGCCAGAAGAGGAGGAGCAAGAAGTTTTACCAAATACAAGAGAAACCCTCATGATGAGGAGATCAATGATCATTCTAGAAAAAGATGAAGTTCCTACAAATCACTTTGATGACTTGTGGCTCTGACATAACATTTTTAGAACTAGATGCTCTTTTGGTGAATATGTATGTCAAGTTACTATTAATGGGGGTAGTTGTTAGAATATGGTATCTATAGAAATAATAGAGAAACTAAATTTACAATGTGAAAAACTTCCCCACCCTTATCATATTGCATGGTTTAAGAAAGGAAATGAAGTAATGGTTGATAAAATATGTTTAGTCAAATTTACCATAGGGAAATTTTATAAGGATTAGATAGGGTGTGATGTTATCCCTATGGATGCTTGCCATATGTTATTGGGAAGATCATGGGAGTATGATATGAAGGTCATGCATGACGGTGAGAAAAATACTTACACGGTTTAAAGGGATGGCTCTAAAGTGGTTCTATTGTCGCTTAAGGATGAAAAGAAGAATGAAGCGATGTTGTGTGCAAAAGAAGTCATCAAAGAAATGAAAGTAATAGGTTGTTGTTATGCACTAGTACTAAAAAGAGGAGAACAACAAAAAAACTTGGTACCATCTGAGCCAATGAAGATGCTGGAGGAGTTTTTGATGTTGCTCCTAATGAGCTACCTAATGGTCTCCCACCCAAAAGGGATATTAAACATCATGTTGATCTTATTCCTAGAGAAACTCTACCTAATCAAGAAGCCTATCAGTTGAATCCAACACAACATGCAGAGTTGAATAAACAAGTGACAGAGCTAATGCAATAGGGTTTAGTCGGGGAAAGCATGAGTCTATGTATACTACCTACATTATTGACTCCAAAGAAGGATGTCACATGGAGGATGTGCATTGATAGAAAATAAATTAATAAGATTACCATTAAGTACCAGTTTCCTATTCCTCGGATAGAGGAAATGATGGATTAATTAGTGAGAGCTAAGTACTTCGGCATGATTGATCTCTGAAGTGGCTACCACTAGATCTGCATTCATGAGGGAGATGAACGGAAGACATAATTTAAGACAAGAGATGGTTTGTATGAATTGATGGTTATGCCTTTTGGGCTTTTGAACACAGCTAGCACATTTATGTAGTTGATGAATACAGTGCTATGACCTTACATTGGTAAGTTTGTTGTAGTTTACTTTGATGATATTCTAATATGTAGTAGAAGAAAGGAAGAAATCTTCCAACACCTAAGGATCATCTTAAGTGTCTTAAGGAAGTAGAAGCTCTTTGAAAACTTGAAGAAGTGCAGGTTCATGCAAACTAGTTTGACCTTTCTAGGCTTTGTCATTATTCAAGCTAGTGTCCAAATGGATCTAGAAAAGGTAAGAGCAATCCTAAAATGGTCAAGTCCTTCTAGTATAATAGAAGTATGAAGTTTTCATCGGTTGGCAAATTTCTATTAAAAGTTTATCCAAAATTTTAGTAATATTGTAGCACCCATAACAAACTGTACTAGAGGAAGGGAGTTGACATGGACAATGGATGCTAAAGAGAGTTTTAAATTCTTCAAGAAAACGGTAACTAAAGCTCCTATATTGACACTTCAAAATGTTAACAAAGTTTTTGAAGTAGAGTGTGCTCCTTCACATGTTGGGATAGACATTGTTCTTAGCCAAGTAGGTAAGCCTATGGCCTTCTTTAGCAAGAAATTGAATGAAGTAAGAAAGAATTATTCTACCTATGATCTAGATTTTTATGCAATTGTTCAAGCATTAAGACATTGGAGGTACTCTCTGGTCGCACATGAGTTTGTGCTTTTTATTGATTATATTGCTCTTAAATATCTCAACACACAAAAGAAGCTAAATAATTGACATACCAAGTGGGTATCTTTCTTACAATGATATACCTTTGTTCTAAAACATAAGTTTGGAAAACAAAATCAGGTTATCGATGCCTTAAGAAGGTGTAGTACACTATTAATCACAATGGGAATTGAGGTCATTAGTTTTGACACTATTAAGGCCTTGTATGAAATTGATGATGATTTTTGGGAAATTCTAGAATAGTTGAAGGCTTCATCTTTTGGTATGTTGGATCATATGAAAGGTGACTATTTTATGTAGGACGGTTACCTCTTTAAAGGTTAATAACTATGTATACTAGGTGGATCCATGCAAGAAAACATTATCAAGGAATTTCATAGTGGTGGACTAGCTAGAAACTTTGGAAAGGACAAAACAATAGACTTGGTTAAAGATAAGTATTATTGGCCCAAGATAAAGAGGGACATCACTAAATATGTGGAAAGGTGTAGAATCTATCAAGTGGCTAAAGGACATTCACAAAATATAGGATTATACATGCCAAACCATGGACTGAATTGAGTATGTATTTTGTATTGGGTCTCCCACACACTCAGTGAGGTAATGATTCTATTTTTGTGGTAGTTGATCAATTTTTTAAAATGGTCCACTTTATTGCTTGTAAAAAGACCAATGATGCAACTAGAGTAGCAAAATTATTATTCTCAAAAGTTGTTCATTTACATGGCCTTGTGAAGACCATTACCTCTAATAGAGACACTAAGTTCTTAAGCTATTTTTGGAGGACTCCTTTGAGGAAATTAGGAACAAAGTTACAGTTTAGTACTGCCTATCATTCTCAATTTGATGGAAAAACATAGGTAGTCAATTAGAGTTTGGGAAATCTATTATGCTATATTGTGGGGGAGAATCCTAAATAGTAGGACTTGGCATTGCACTAGGTAGAATTTTCCCATAATACTTTTGTGAACAGATCTACTAGAAAATCTATATTTCAAATTGTCTATGATTGAAACCCTCAAGGTGTTCTAGATCTCGGGTCACTACCCTTGGGAGATGTTGAGTTGTCACTTTGCACAATGCTTAATGGAAGGAATCCTTTCAAACTCCTCACTTGAAAAGTTAATCTAGGATCAACTTTAAGGTTTTGGGAAATCTTGCAACCTACTAAAATCTGCTCAGTAGAAGATAAACGTATTTGTTCATTGGGAGGCCTTTGCTAGTTCTAATTGATTTTAGATAAGATGTTGAATCTACTTGCTATCTCAAAAGGTAACCACACACAAAAATAAATAATTTTTTTTGCTTTATAATGAATGCAGTTTTAATTATGCAACTATATGAATTCCTAATTTAACCAAGTGTTTGTGAAAGAAAATAACAAAGATAGCGTAATAAGAATTTTAAGAAAATGACTTGAAAAAATAAATTCCTAATGGACATAAGCCATGGAAACAACATGTTTGCAAGTTAAGCCTTTGAAAAGATCAGTAGGTAACTGATGAAAATAGGAGTAGTGCTTCCCCTATTCCATTGATGTAATCGTCGATGGGAATTTAGTAAACCATCAGATGTTTTAGTTTTCATTAGATTGCAAGGCAACAAAAAGTGTTCTCATGTGAGACGAAAAGCTATTAAGGAACAAAATAGTGATCTCTTCTCCAACTAAGTATGTCAATGGAATTCATAAACATGTGGAAAATACCAAAACTAAAAAATTGGTCAATGAAAATAACACAATAAAACTATTGGCTCAATTACACAACATGAACATACATGCAAAAAATATAACACACTCATGCAAGAATAACTACACTCTAAATACAAGAACCAATAGCATATATTATTGCATCAAAATAATGATGGCCTAGAATACATATTACATTCCTAAATTTATAAGAAATTTTTTCCTCAATTTGTGTTGAGAGTGAGAGATCTCTCTATGCAAACATATGCTTCTAAAATAATAAAACAAATCTATTCATGTACAAATTGACTCTCTAACTAGTGCTAAGTAGGACTCCTCCCTTGTTTATATCATTTAATTTGTGCATGAGCCTTTACATGTCTTAAAACAAATAAAGTATGAGAAAATAAGAAGAAGAAAGGTCCTTGTGGTTGGGGCAAAAATTAAGTCCAATCATGTTGTGGAGGTTAATTAATCAAGGTATCCCTTATCTTATCACCTACTAGCTTAGTGCCAACCAACATGAAATAAAAATTTGACATCTTAAAGACATCAATCCCTTGGTTTTCTTGCTCATCAATCCATTTTTGTAACTCATCCTCTGAAGTTGTAGCCTAAATAGGCTGTGTAGGAATGGATGGTCATGTTATAGTGGAGCTTCTTCTCTATTCTACCTCTGTAGCCCTAGCAAGATGAGCCCTTTGACTCAGGGAAAGGTTACCCTCCTCATCTTCATCATCCTCTTCTTCCTCTTCTGGAATAACTTTCGGGACTAATGGAAAATGAATAACCTTTCTTATCACTTTTTTTCTCCTTGTACTTCTAATCAAAGTTTTCATATTTCTTTTCTTGGGAGCTAATGGGGAGGCTTCTTTCTCTTGCCTAGGCAAAGACACTTCCTCTGCTTCTTGTTTAGCTTCTTTCCCTTGTTTTGATGGTGGCACTAGTAGGTTATCCTAAGATTGTGTGACTTCCACATTCTCTACCCCTTGTACATTTTCCACCCCTTGGTGCTCTGATGCTTGAGTTGCCTCTTCTTCGGGCTTGACTTGTTGAGGAGAAGTTCTTTTCCTTTTACCTTTACTTTCTATGCACTAGAGTATCCAACTTGTCTATCAAGTTGATGCACTATATCCAGCCTTACTGGAAACTGAGCTATTAATGATTGCATCATCACCTTTGGTCCTCTACCTTTCACTGGGTAGGCTATAGCCTGGAGAACTATAGTTCATAGAATCAGATCCAACTTGAATGATCTCTTGATCCAATCCTTAGTTAACTGGATAATGTGCCATGCCCTATGATTGATGTTTGAGTTTTCTTCTCTATTAATCTCTACATTAATAATAGGCTAATCATTTATCTTATCTCTATTATATAAGGGATCTAAGAAATCTTTAGTATCCTGTTGCACTATCTTTAATGGGATCTTCATTTTCAAGTTGCTACTTGCCAAATAGAGAGTCATCCTACAATAATCCCTTATTCAGATTTCATAGTCATCCACTACATTCTTCCAATGTCATGTTGGAACTATTTTCCTACCAAGTACTAGACTCTGCCAATGTTATCAAAATAGGGACAAGGAGAGTTATATTCCTCCAAGGGATATTGATCCCACTCAAATTTAGAAGTCACAATATCCTACATCTAGCTAACACTAAATAGCGCTATAGTGATGATCCATACCTAGGTCTTCTCACGTTGCTTCCTTACTCTCTCATATGCAAATACGAGTTGTCATGCAATCTATAATTAATGCCCTACCAAGGGATCCAAAAGAACTAACCTAAAGTTTCACTAAGTTTGCTAAACATTTTTATTTTATTTTAAAGAATAACATATACAACAATCATAAAGTAGTGGAAGCAATAACATGCAATCATACATAAGCAAACATAATGGATTACATTCCTTAAGGATTCCAAGATGTTGAGTCACATTTAAATTTAAATAATGCTAAGTAAAATAAATAACACATCCACATGAAAGAATAACTACAAGTCTAGTCGTTTCAAATAATATACATTTGTTCTGAATGTCACTTGGGAAAATTTGGAATGTACAATCATCCACTATACATGTCACAGGGTATGAAAGGTTGAAAGAATACACATTTATAAAATAGATTAGATCATCCCTTTTAGATCCATGAAACAAGATACAATACAATAAGTAAAATCATCCATCAAATTGATATAACCATTCATAATAATACACAAAGATAGAATGAAAGGAAATGCAGAACAAGTAACTCCAGCCATGGCATTTATGAAAAAATCTCAATGGTAAAAGTGAAAAGCACTACCACCCGACCTCATGGTAACCCAAAAAGGTCCACTCCCATCGTGTTGAGGAGATAGTCTCAAGTCCCACACAAGATATCAATCCCAAAAATCAAAAGTAATATCTTGGTTAAGGAAATTCCTAAAAGTAATCTAACTCAAAGGTTCCAAGACAAATTGACATCTAAAACCATAGGAAAACAAAGACACGTAGGAAATTTATACTGCTAGTGGGCAAGTGTCATTGCATGAACCAACTCTAGGGTTACCCAACTATTCTTTTAATACTATGATCCCTTAGTTACTCTATGTGGCACTAGTATCCTTTCGTACTGACAAGGCATAATAACAATGCATGGTTGCAACCAAGTGTCCTCTTTCCTCCCATCCTAGTTATTACTAGCACTCAAGGAATGGGCAAGGAAATACAAAGACTTTTATTAGGTTCATTTTACTCTCATTTAGTGTAGTGTTATCACTTAATAACTACTTACAATGGGTTACCCTGGCAGCCACTTTGGGCCCTAGCCTACATTGCAAGCCACTTCCCAACTTAACATACAAATTACCTACCCTAGGCTCATAAAATTACAAATCAAAGAATCACAATTATCACCTCAGTCTTATACAAGTGACTAGAAAGCATCAAAAGATAATCCACAATAACACCTCAGTTCTTTACAATCAACTAGAAAGCATCCAAAAAATAACCGATTGAAGACTTAAAAGTTAAGTCAAATATGACATACCATTCATCTCAATTTCACATAAGAACATTGAAAGCAATAACAAATAATAGATCTAAACCCATCATAGAGCATACTAGACACATTACCATGGTTAAGTTTAAAAAGATCAAGATCAAATCATCATCAAAACATCACAAACATAGAACTATAGAGCCTCTGGTAAGCATCCTAAGACTGGTCAACACTCTAGTCAACCCAAACCCAAAACATATGATGACATACAATTAACAATGCAGTTTCATAGTTTGGTTTGATTTTGAAAACACATAGTTGAGTTAACAATAAAGTTTTAAGTTTCCATTTCAATGTAAGTTTTTGAATACATAAGAATTACATTTTAACCCTTACTATTTAACCCATTTCTTGTATTTGATCAAATTGCACAATTGACCTTATCTTATAAGATAATCAATAACTCATTATTTTAATAATTAAGTAAATAAATTATTTTAAATTATTATTTTAATAATTAATGATTATTTTAATAATCAAAATCATTAAATAATAACATAATGAATATATTTAAACTTTTTCCAATAGTATTTATCATTAATTTAATTACACTTCATTTTATTAAATTCAACTAATAATTGTAAAAGAAATTATAATAATACATTAGCAATTATGAATTAATTAATAATTAATAATAAAATTATTAATAACTAATTAAAATAACTATATTAAAAATTCATTAATTAATTAAATTAATAATATTAAAAATCTTATTATTAAAATTATTAATAAAATTATAATTAAATTTTAATAAAAACTATAAAAATTTTTTTTAAAATCAATAGAAATAAAAGTGTGTTTTAGGCCTACATGGCCGATGTTTAATGGCTACGACCACAATGGCTTGCAGCTACAATAGCAATACAAGGTACTGTTGTTGTTGTTGCAATACCTACTACAAGTAGCGATGACCATTAATGCCATCAGGTGGGAAGGTGCGGTGTGGAACCAACCTCCCACCCAATTTAAATTATATTATTATTATTTTTAATAATGATTTTATTTATTTTATTTTAATAAGATTTGTTTTTAAAACAATTCCCTTCTCCCATATATATAAAATCAATATTGTGAATTGAGTCTAATAGGAAAATTGAGATCAACTGGTCAAATTTTAAATTTTAAATTTATTTTTACTTTTCAAAACTAACTCTGATCAATTAACAACTATTCAATTCATGGAACGAAGTTTTCCTAGTTTTTTAATCTTCATGTATAGAAGGATTCACATGAGTAACAATAATTCATAATGAGAGATTGAAAAATTTATCACTGACGAAATTTGAAACAAACGATTGAACAAGCACAATGAAGATAGGAAATTCAAAGAACATAAATCATTGGGTGAATAAAACACGAGGCTCTACCTAGTTCTGATGCTAATTCTCAATCTTCCAAAGATTGTGAGAGAATTATCTTCTCTCAAAACTTTCTCTCTAAAAAATCTCTTCTCCAAAATTCCTAGTCCCTGTGAAAAGAACTATCAATCACTGATATGGAGTTCTTCCCTAAAATTGGGGTATTGATTGTGCGATCACATGAGGGAACTCATTGATCACAATCTTTTAACTCTTTATTAACTTTTTTGAATATTCATGCATACTTTATGAAATTTGAAATGTCTTTAATAAATTAACTCATCGTTCACTTTTTATTTAATTTTTGACGCATTTTTAGAGCATAATAATATTTATTTAATTTAATAATAATATATTTAGGAGATCGTTTTTAATGAGAGCAATGTTTCTAGATTAGATTGTGTGAGTTTTTTTAGCATCAACATTTCGGATCATACTACATGATCCATCATCAGGATGAGAGAACATCAGAATATGAAATGTTCTGGGAACATTTCATATTCTGATGTTCTCTCATCCTGATGATGGATCATGTAGTATGATCCGAAATGTTGATGCTAAAACAACTCACACAATCTAATCCAGAAACATTGCTCTCATTATTAATGGATTGTGGAAATCTAATAATGTTAATAAGATCATTTTTAAATAAATGCTAAATATAATTTATTGATTGAGAATTAACATCAAAACTAGGTGGAGCCTTGTGTTTTGTTCACCTAGTTAATTATGTAATTTAATATTCTTGTCGTCATCGTGATTGTGAATTATTTTTCTTTTCCAAATTACATTGCAATGAACTTTTCAATCTTCCATTGAAATTATTGGTATTCATATAAATTGTTTTTGTATATGAGAGGATTGATTATTTATAAAGCCCCTCATTCTATAGATTCAAAGTTGTAAATTAAATTGGGAAGGGTTTTGAAAGAAACGAAAAATTTAGAATATAAAATCTGGCTGGTTGGTCATATTTTCTCTATCAAAGTGTTGATAGAAATTTTGTAAACATATATATGAATATATTTTTAAAAAATTAGGTGGGATTTTTTTTAGAAATAAAAAATTATATAAAAAATTCTTAAATAAATAAATGATTGGAGAGGACATGGGGCCAGCAAACCACCACCTCCCATTTTCCCCTTTTTAGCCCCCTACGACTTATTCCTTTCTGCATACATAGACTAGCTATTGGCCATGACAACAATATTTAAAACGGTTGTGTGTGGCAATAGATAGTCTATGGCCACACAATAGTTGCCTACAAAGGCCAGCCATGTAGGCCTTAAATGTATTCACTATTGCATTTTTTAATTTTTAAAACAATTTGTTAATAAATTTGTATTTAATTTTTAATTATTATTTATTAATGATTTTACTAATAGTTTTATTTTATTATTAATTATTAATTTAATGAATTATTAATTAATATTAATATAGCTATTTTAATAATTATTATTTAATTAAATTAAATTTAGTTTAATTAAGTTTAATTAATAATGAATATTATCTAATAAAGTTGTAAATTTATTTTACTATCATTATTAATCATTTTGATTTTTAATTAAATTGTAATTATTTTATTTGAAAATCAATAATTATTATTTTAATAATTTAATAAATAAGTATCTTTAAATTATTTTAGGATATTGAACTTGTAATCAGATAAGGGTAATTGTGCAATATGTTCAAATAAAAGAAATGAGTTAAATAGTAATGGTTAAAATTACAAATCTTATGTACTTGACAACTTACTTTAAAAATGAAAACTTGACCTTACTATTAACTCAAACTATGTTTTTTCAAAATCAAACCAAACTAGGAAACTACATTTTATCTGTATATTGTCTTATTTTTTGGGTTTGGGTTGACTAGAGTGTTGACTAGACTTAGGATGTCTAGTAGAGGCTTGGGAGTTCTCTGTTTGTGATATTATGATGATTTGATCTTGATCTGTTAAACTTAATCATGGTAATGTGTTTGGTATGCTCTATGATGAGTTTGGTTGTATTATTTGTTATTGCTTTCAGTGTCCTTGTGTGATTACGAGATGAATGTTATGACATAATTGTCTTGACCTTTGAGTCTTCGATGAGTTATTTTGGGATACATTCTAGTTTCTTGTAAAGAACTGAGGTATTATTGTTGGGTATGTTTAGGATCATGGTCAACCAAACTATGCTCTTAATTGGCAATACAAATTCAGAAAATCAGGGTTATGTCAACTTGACATGCAATTTTCTACTTGTTATTAACTTTATATCAAAAAGCAGAGAGAAAAAAATCTCTAGAAAATTGAATCTAGTTTATAAACTAGTAGGACTTATCTCAAAAAAATAAAATTTGATTGGTCAAAAATTTGAATTTTAATGCAATATTACAAAAAAATTAGAACAAAAATAAGTAGTAGACGTATGTCTAACCACCTTAATCAAAATCAAATGATAATACTTTTTAATAATATTCTAGATATAAGTAGTAGACTCATGCCTAGATGTGACACATATTTTTGGGTATTTTTATTCTAAGTAAATAATAATTAATTAATTTTTCACTTTAGTATTTTTGGAATAAAAAAACTCTCTTGTATGACCACCTTTACTAATTCAAAACTCTGCAAAATTCAATTTTTCATTTTTTCCCCTTATAGTAGAAGAAACATAGAATGTGATGCATCTTTTGGATTTAAAAAATGTCGTACCATTTTAAAGTTATAGTTGTTTTTCAACTAGTGTGTCAGTCAACACTCTATGCACTCTATACTTAACTCCATAGAAAATAAGTAATAATTACTTACTAAACTCATAATTTGACAAACCTTAAATTTATGGAAAGATAAGAACATTCTTAAGAAACCCTTTTCATTTCATCAAATTTTGGTCAAAAAAAAGTTGTCAGCTACTTGTTTGAAGTAAAAATCACATAAAAATAGGCCAAAATAGGATGTTTTAAAATTTGACCATATAGGTTTGGTATCAAAAGATATGGTGGACCTTGTAAAGATATTAATTGTTTTCATTTATTATTAGGGTGGGTTGGAAAATAGTTGGAATATATTTTGAAATGGTTTGAGATATTTTAGAACTATAGACTTTTCAGATTGCCACTTTTTGCAACACCATGATCCTGCACATACCCTATGATTTATCTTTTTATGTTTTCTAGTCACTTGTATAGGACTGAGGGAAATACTATGATTCTTTAATTTTTTCTTTTATAAGCTTAGGGTAGGTTATATATATGTAATATTAGGAAGTGTCTTACAATGGAGGCTAGGGCCCAAAGTGGCTACCAGGGTAGCCCATTGTAGGTTTGTTAATAAATGAAAACACTACACTAAATGGGAATAAAATAAACCTAATAAGAGTCTTTTTATTTCCTCACCCATGCCTCAAGTGCTACTATAGACTAGGATGAGAGTAGAGAGGACAGTTGGTTGCAACCACGCATCGTTAGTATGCCTTGTCAGTACGATAGGATACTAGTGCCGCATAGAGTCACTAGGGGACTAGGGGGTTGGGGTTAAGTTAGACTACCAAGTTAACTCTAGAGTTGGTTTGTGTGATGAAAATTTCCCACTTACATAGTAGATTTCCTACATGTCTTTGTTTTCCTCTGGGTGTAGCTATCAATCTATCTTGGAACCTTTGAGTTAGATTACTTTTAGGGATTACCTTGACATAGATATTACTTTTGATTTTTTGGATTGATATCCTATTTTGGACTTGAGACTATCTCCTCAGCACAGTGGGAGTGGGCCTTTTTGGGTTACCATGAGGTCAGGTGGTAGTTCTTTTTACTATTACCATTGAGATCCATCTACAGATGTCGTGGCTGGAGTTTCTTGTCTGCATTTCCTTTCAATCTATCTTTGTGTATTATGATGGATGGTTGTATCTATATGATGGATGGTTGTATTTATATATGGATGATTTTACTTATTGCATTTTACTTTTTTTCATGGATACAAAAGGGATGATGTAATCTATTTTTATAAATGTACATATTCTTTCAACCTTTCATACCCTATGACATTTACAGTGGATGATTGTGCATTTAGAATTTTATTGCCGAGTGGCATCCGAAACAAAAGTATATTATTTAAATGGACTTGGACTGGTAATTATTCTTTTATGTGGATGTGTTATTTATTAGACTTCGTATTATTTAAATTTAAATGTGACTTAATGTCTTGGGATCCTTAAGGAATCTAATTTTTTATGTTTGCTTATGTATGATTGTATGTTATTGCTTTTGCTACTTTATGATTGTTGTTATATATTATCTTTAAAAAAAAAAAGTTTGGAAAACTTAGTTAAACTTTAGGTTAGTTCTTTTTGATCCCTTGGTGGGGTGTTTCACAATCTCTAGCAATATAAGTCTATCAAACAGATACGTAGGGAGCTTCTTTGGATTAACAATCATACTTGCTACTGTCAAATAGGTGAATGTCTTAAATTGGACGTAATAGATGCTAACTTCTATAATATTTGCCACTCCCTCATTTGACATCCTCTTCTCATAATCTCCCTTAATAAACTGGATGATTGCAAAAATGAAGGCATCATTCACTATTCTATACTCCTTATTGTGTTCTAAAAGCTTTTTCCTTACCAATTGGAGGTATACCACGTAAGGCCATGTGTTCACATCTTACAAGTTACCCCTTTTGAATAATCATGGATAATCGGTTGCTTTTATAGCTAATAGGTACACCAAATAAGATGTCATATAGAACCTTTGGTTATTCTTGACCACCACCAGTTTCTCATCTAAATTGTGACTAAGAATTGAATCCCAATCAATAGGCATCTTCATTGTTTTGATGGTATCAATGAAGTGTACCATCCATATATTTAGATGTCTTGTTGTTGGTAATCCCATAACTCTAGTCAAGGGAACTATAGAATGTTTGACATCATCTTTCATATAGCCCCTTGTCATGTCCACTTTGCCTGCCTTTTTCCCAAGAGGAGTCTTCTCGATGAGATACAAAGATTGGATAATTTTTTATGCTTCCTCACCATGCTCTCTATACCACCTTTTTGCTTGATGATATGTTAAATTTATGTACTAATCAGCTCTCAAAAGATGGAATACCTTCTCTATATTCTTAGGTCTTAGATCTAGGATGATCTCTCCAGTTACACTTTTCACAACCCTTTCCTCAAAAGCATAGATTCTACTAATGCCATGATCAACTCAAAAGATTGTATTGATACTGGGTGTGACATTGTGTTAACTAGCCCTGATCGTATAAGTGAAGATACCATAGGATACCTTTTGGTTGGTTTTTTGCATAAAAATAGGAACATGTTCTAGTCGATATGGCCAAGCTCAGTATCACGGATCTCTAAATATTCATCCCAAAAGTGTGACTTTGCTGGAACACCTTGGAATTTGAAGACCACTAGTTTTAGAGCCATCTTTGTAGCGAGGGAGGATGAGAAGGAAGCCATTTAATCTACCAAAAATAAGCATCCATTAGTTTGGAAGATTAAAAAACTTAATTAAAAAAACCCTAATTACAACAAAAACACAACCCAGAAAACCTAAAACCTAAAGCCTTGCTAAAAACACCTAAAAATACCTAAAACACCCCTAGAAGAGAAAAAAAGTGGCACACCTTCTGCACCTTAGAGGTGCACTAGGTGCACCTTTCGTAAAAAAAATTATCCATACTAAGGGTTCTAAGGAAAGGGGGAGTATTGAAAGGGGAGTGCACTTAGCACGCCTTGTGGGGTGCGCTATGTGCGCACCCTTATCTACACTTGGGGAATGTTTTAGCTATTAAAGGGGTACATGTGCACACCTTGGATAGGTTCACACATGAAAACCTTTCACTAAGGTGGTTGTGTTTGTTAGTTTTATTAAGTGTGTGCATGGTGGACACCTTTTCCTTTATTTTTAAAAATGTTTGTGTATTTTGTGTCCAGGATATGAAGTGGAGTGGTACACCTCATGAGGTGCAGAGATGTTCTAATCTCTTGGACTTGGAGGAGAAATGAAGTAAGAGGGATGGGCCTTGAGCTTTTATAGGCCTGAGGTAGAGTGTACCTTTGGAGGTGCACACCTGTGCATGTGCCTAGTTGCATACTTCCAAAGGGAAGTTCTCCCACTAGTGTATTTGGCACACTAGCGCTCCTTTTGGGGTATGCTAGGTGCGCCAAGTGTGCTAGTGTGTCAAGTGTGCTAGTGTGCCCCTTTATAAAAAAATTAAATTTTCCTCCTCTGAAGCTCTAGTTTCTAGAAAAATGGGTTCTCAAGAAGAGACCCATACTAGGTAAAAACACCTTTAAAACAATTAGACCATAGACTAGGGATCTAAAAAGATAAAAAAATAAATTAGGGGGTCCCAATTTCTAAGAGAAATGAGGCATGCATTGTGAAACCACAACATGAGACAAAATTAGGGATGATGGAGTTGCCTTTGTTGAATACCTTCACCAGCTCCAGCAAGATGTTAAACAAAAGTTATAGGATAGTAATGTGAGTTACAAGATTTATGCAGATGTTAGTTGGAGATATTTGTTGTTGATGACTTGGTGATGGTTTACTTGAGGCATGAATGGTTTCCTACAAGCACATATCATAAATTGAAATATAAAAATATTTATATTTATACATCTTCTATGGAGATGTTCCAAGTGTAGATGATGTTGAGGCAATGGATTGGCAGCATCACCTTCCCAAAAAGAAGAATGAAAAGATTGCTAAAATTCTTGACAAGAAAACTACCTCTAGAAAGCATGGATAACATCATAGATACCTGATATAGTGGGATGGTTTATCTGAAATAGAGAGTATATGGTTATTTGAGTGTGCAATAATGCAATTAGATCCATTAAAATTGTAGCAGTTCAGAGACAACCACTTGCAGGAGCTATGTTTTTTTCAAGAAGGGGAGAATGATGCATCAATTTTTGAGAGTCATAACTTTTGACTCGGATATGGGTTTTGGCTTGAATTTCACAGGTAGTTACGTGAGGAGTTATTTGGATTGCCAATTTAGCTCAACTCAATAGGTGGCCTTTTTGACATTTTTTCGGGACCCTAAAATTTCATCTTGACCTCTGAATTTGAATTTTTGTGGTTTTTTCCAGTTTTAAGAAAATTATTTTGTTTAATAAATCCAAAATCGTATTCTTAATTTTGTAGATTAGTTGGAATTCATCTTTCCTTATTTATGGGCTTTTCTTTGGAAAATTTGGCATTTGTAAGATGAGTTTTACAATTTACCAAAAATGGAAAAAATTGTTTTTCTTGAAAAATCTACCAAATATGGTAATTTTCAAATTTGTAATAAGTAGTCATTTTCTTTCATTATAGAGGCAAAGAAGAGTTGTCAAATTTTAATGGAGAATCTAGTATTCTGAAATTGCTCTGTTGTGTAATTTTCTATGTTATCATTGTGGGGGATCTAGGCTACATCACCTTGTGTGTAGGAATTTCTTTGGTAGCTCTCGAACAATTTTTTTCAACACTTCCCCCTTGACATCAATTTTTTTTCAACACTTATTGGATACTTAGTTATATAGCCTAGGATGTTGCAATATATCTTCCATACAAATTTGAGTCCTAAAGAGATGATCATGTGACTTACACACACACACACACACACACTTGAACATTAACATTGCTAAGAATAGTTGTCTTTATTTTCTTTGTTTGCAATCTATGATTGGGAGCATGGGGCATATTTTCTCTTATTTTCTACTTATGGGTATACCTTGTTGATCTTACATGTCATGAGAATTCATCCTTTTCTTACTCAACACTTGGGATATAGGTGTAATCCTAACATGTATGCCTTGACATAGATGTAATATTGCTACACTCAACTTAGGGAACCTAATTATGCTAGTCATCTTGACCTATATGCCTTTGATGAATAGGTTGGGTTCCCACAAACAAATTTGATATAGATCATATTCATATCCTTAGAGTTATGGTAGTGATGATTGTACCACTAGTAAATTTTGGCAAATATGTGACTATGCCACTAAAACTTTTAGTCACACCATTAAAGAATTTAGTTATATGAGTAAAACTAGTCACATTCCACTATTTGTTAATAATTTATAACTATAGGTGATTAATAAGTGATCAATTTGGTCACTCAGTAAAATAACAATATCAACCAAATATAAGTAACTAAGTATACTACTAAATAAGTGACTAGATAATTGGACACTTTAACACAAATAACTAAATAAACTATCAAATAAATGACTAAAAAAGTGACTGATAATTAGTCATTTGTGCTTCCTCTCTTCACTTTCGCCAAGGTTTATTTATTAATAGATTAGGTTGATTATATTCTCCATAACTCATTCATGAAACTCGAGACTTCTTTTTCTTGTACTAATTATGGTTTCACTTTCTATCTTCTTGGATATAGGCACCTTGTTAAATAGTTTGGAAGATTTTACTCACTATTTTGGCCCAATCTTTGATCAATATAACAAATTGATTTAGTTTTCCTCTAAGAGGTATATCAATAAATGGATGGATTAATAATTTTTTGCTTACTTTAGTTCTCTTCTATTTTTATTACTGATTTGAATTCTAAATTGATTATTCCAATAATCATAATTAAAAGAATTAATAATTCATAATAGGTAGTTAAGATCAATATAGTAAAATATATTGATAATTTATTACTTATTAAAAATATATTTAACTAGTAGAGACTCAAAGAGATAAAGGGATAATTGAAAAGAGTAAAATAGAAAGAGATGGCTAGAGAAACATATCGTTTGTTGTCTTTTCCTACTTTGTCATGGGTAACCTCATGGTTGTTCTTTTTGGAGGTTTGTCCCATGTTGTCCTATGTTGCTTTTCTATGTTGTTTACTTCTCTTGGTTATCTCTAGACTTCTGGTTTTATGTAAAAGGCTTTGGGTCCTTTAAAGCCTATTTTTACTTAATCAAAATATGTCATTATGAATATGTATTATATCCACATCTCTCTCTCTCTCTCTCTCTCTCTCTCTCTCTCTCTCTCTCTCTCTCTCTCTCTCTCTCTCTCTCTCCAAATTTGGGAACACTATAATTAGTTTTTTAATTATATTTGTTACAACCTTATTTGGATCTTATATTTCAAATCCTACATTTTTTTTGGGTTTCCTTTTGAAATACTTGGGAATAACTTTGGCCACATTAGGTAGATCCGCTTACACAATGTACCCTATGGGTGTGGTGCCTATCTAATTCTCAACAATCCAAACTATTGAGCCCATTTTTCTTCTATAGATTTCTAGGTGGGCTTTTAGTTCTCACATTTATTTTATTCCACTACTACATAAGAACAAAAATTCAAATAGTTTTCAAAGACAACTTTAATATTTCATCTTAAACTATTAGTTATTATAAATTAAAATTCTATTACTTGTAGGCAAGAGCCTATATACAACACTATGGTAATTTTTATCTTTTCATGTGGGAGGTCTTGAGTTTGAGTCTACTTGAACCTAACATATAATAATAATTAATTTAGGCTTGAACCAAATACTTATAAAAAAAATAAAGATTTGATCAAATTAATATCATTCATTATTCATTTTACGAAAAATATTGATTGTCATTTTTATTGTATTTTATATACAATCAATTTTAAGAAAATTAAAATAATTTAAACATAATGTTGTAAATAATATAAATTTAAAAATATATATTAAAAAATAATATATATACACATATATCTATATATAAATATAAATATATGCATATACATAGATACATATATATGTATGTATATACACATATACATATATGTATATGTGTGTGTGTGTGTGTGTGTGTGTGTGTGTGTGTGTGTGTGTGTGTGTGTGTATGTATATATATTATTATACATATACATATATATGTCTATATCTGTATATATACATATACATATACATATGTATATGTATATGTACATGGTATATGTATATATACATATATGCATATATATATGTAGATACACATACATATACACACACACCTTCTCCCATCCCCTACTCTCCCTCTCTCTCACTCTCTGCCTCTCCCATCCCATACTCTCTCTCTCTCTCTCTCTCTCTCTCTCTCTCTCTCTCTCTCTCTCTCTTCCACCTCCTACTTTATCCCCATCCTCCACTCTCTTTAATTCTCTACCCTCTCTCATTCCGTCTCTATTGAAATTCAAGCTTAAAGAGTGTGTGTGCACTAAAGCGTGTATGCACTATGTAAGTATGAATTTAAAAAATGTTTTAAGTAGCATGCACATGCTATTTAAAGCTTTGGATTCTACCAAGCCTAAGGCTTGGTTTTGCCTTGGGGATCCAACCCGAAGGTTTGGAGTCTCTAAACTAGTCTGAGACATGTTCTACAGAAAATGTACAAAATTGATTGATTTTTCTTGTGTGCTCTCCTTCAAGTTTCCCCATGGTTGAGCATCGATAAAATTAGGTTACATGACATTGTAGATCTCGATGTTAGCTATATAACCATATGATTTATTTTGAATTTGAACTATTTCAAGCCTTTCAACTATAATTTCTTTTGAATGTATGTCCATTTTCTATCAAAAACTAACGTGTACTAATTGGGCTATAGATTTTAGCTCATTCATTGAATTTCACAACTTAGTTTTTAAGAAACTAGACTCCATTCTACACACTTTGAAAAAATGAAGTTTTGATTTTAGATTAGTTTTCAATCATTTCTAGGGGAAGCACATAGATATTTCAAATTTTTGCACTGTGTCCAATTAAAAAATTCATTAAAAAAATATAAATTATAAAATTATCCTAAAAATCTGGGATAAACTACATATTGTTAGGTAACTTTTGACTAGAGCAATTAAATAATTTCAAAAAAAAATTAAAAGTTTAGGGAAGCCACACTTTGCATTGTGTTATGTTTTTTCTATAAAAATAGTACCACTTCCTGTGGCCCTTTTTTTGACATATAAAAAACCATGACATCACCTAAAAGTAATAACTCATAATCACCCATGTCCTATACAAGTAATTGGGAAGCAATTCAAAGATAACTGATCAAAGACCCGAAGGTTATATCAGAAAATTCACACCATTTACCTTACTTCCTCACAAGAACACTAGAAAGAAATGACAATCAATAGATCAAAATCATCATAGAAATGTTAGAAACAAGGAGTCTCAACCTTGGATAATTCCTATTCTTTTTTTTTTTGTAAATGTATTTTTTGCAAATAATGTAATTAAGTGTGAGTGTACATGTCTAGTTGGCATGTTGATGTGTCACTCCATTTTTATGTGTTCACATCTTGAATTGTGTGTAAGGAGATCATGACTAAAATGGTTATGATGGATTCCTATGATGTGTAAGAGCTATCTTTGGAAGATTTGATGATGGGTGAAGACATGAAGATATATGGCAATTGATCATTGAGTACTGTACACTCGAGTCTCCATCTAGCACAATTTTTTGGAGAATGGTAAAAACCTAATATGGTTCTTCTTTGGAAGTTGCTCTAAAATGGAAAATGCATGATATAAGAAACTTTAGGGTTGCAGATAGGTGAGAGAGAAAGTTTATTGTTGCTAGTGTTTTGTTGTGACTAGATTTGTCTTTCATGTCCTAAAAGAACTTCATTGCAAGTGTGTTGTAACCTTTGTGTTGAAGATAATACATTGTGTAGGTTTTGGAGGGGTGGGGTTGTTTTATCGAAAGTTTTTTCCCCATCAATATATCTTTGTATTTATGTTTTCTTTCTCTATCTATTTTTTGTATTCATGGTTGACCAGAATATTGTTATTTACATAATATTGAATTTGATATTGTAAGGATTTAAATAGAATTTGTACAATAATTTCCTTAAGGGATTAGTATAGAAAGCTATTTTTGGAGAATGGTAAAACCCTAATATGGTTCTTCTTTGGAAGTTACCCTAAAATGGAAAGCGCATTGTATAAGCGACTTTAGGGTTGTAGATAGGTGAGAGAGAAAGTGTATCATTGGTAGTGTTTTGTTGTGACTAGATTTGTCTTTTGTGTCCTAAAAAACTTGCATTGCAAGTGTGTTGTAACCTGGGTTGAAGATAATACATTGTGCAGGTTTTGGAGGGGTGGGGTTGTTCTATCGAAAGGTTTTTCACCACCAGCATATCTTTGTATTTGTGTTTTCTTTCTCTATCTATTTTTTGTGTTCATGGCTAACTACAATACTATTGTTTATATAATAGTGAATCTGAAATTGTAAGGATTTACATAAAATTTGCACAATACTTTCCTTAAGGGATTAGTGTAGGAAGTTGTTTCCGCATCTGAGTTTCCTTACAAGAAACACATGACACATTACTATGGTTGGGTGTAGAAAATCGTGATCAAAACTAACCATAACATCTTCACATAATAAAACTCCTAAGCCTCTAGTACACATCCTGATTTGGTCAAAGCTAAGTCAACCCTAAAAACCCAACACCAATAAACCACACACTACATACAATGCATACAAAAGTAACTTTTATAATTCAATAAGTTTTATGAACACAAAAGTTCAATTTTTACTATAGGTTTCAAGTTCCATTTTCATTTATGGGTATTACAGTTGATAGGGTTTTTCGTTTACAATCCAAGGTTCACGTTTTTTTTTTGTTTTTTTTGTTTTTTTTCCCATTTCCAAAGTTTCAAGGCTACTAAGGTTCTCAAATAATCAAAAGATGACTAATCAATTTCCAAAATAATCGAAACTATTTTTTGTTTAAAATAAGATCCATCAAGTAACAACCCAAGTTTACTAAATAATCATTTCACCAATTACCATTTCAAAAATTATTCTCCAAAAATATTTATAACAACTTCGTAATTACCTTTTATTATTATTATATTAACTATTATTAAATTAGTAATACTATTAACTATTTAATCAATAACAAAATTATATATATACTATATTATTTATTAATAATAATAATTATTGAATTGAAAATTATAATAACATTAATATAATTATAATTATAATAACAAAAAATCTTTTTAATAATATTAATATATTTAAATAACATAAATGAAAATTTATTAATAAATTTTAATAACATAACTTAAAATTATTAAAATAAAATTATAAATAAAAAACTAACTTACAGACTACAATTGTATATAGCCCACTGACTGGGAAGTGTTGCCATGACACACCACTACTACAACATCAACATTGTACTGTCATAAGGCAATACCTACTGTTACGTTAGCAATAGGAAATTGTGCAACCGATCCTTGCAGCCATAGGGGTGGGTGGGGGATTGGTGGCCTAATTTAGAAAACTAGATCAAACTCAAGGGTTATAATCATGAATTTACGTCACTTGATGAATTTAGAAGGGTAGACAACCCAGGTACTTGCCCTAATTTTTAGGACAAATGGTTTAAGGTTAGGATTTGGACTCAAGAATTTATCTCCCCTCTTTTACCATTGAGATATTGTGATAGGGTATGCTCATCCTGATAATTCAAGTAAGTTTATACTCGGTACCTACAATCTACATAAAATCCATGCATGCACATGCACATATATTCTAAACTAAGCAAGCAATGGTGGAAAGTGGTGCATCGTGTAGATCCTAACTAGCAGATGACGACAACTCCCTCCCTCAACCATATCAAAAATGTCATACATAAAGTAAAACATACAGGATCACAATACACATGCAAGTATGGGGTAAGTATCCGTAGAAAACCATATAAATAATCCATATAATTAATATCATGAAATAATTGCAATCATTGTATACTATCATCATCATCGAATAAAAATGATACATACATGAAATAATAGTACCAAAGTAACTCATTATATAATCAAATGAGTTTGAAATAATATCCAACAATCTGAAAAATAAATGTTGATGATCATCAAACATAAACATAAACTTGGCCTGAAAGGGTTTGACAATAAAAGCTAAAAAAAAACTAGGGGTAGGCATTATGCACACTATATTGTCTCACTCACTATCAACATGCTCGTTTGGTCATTACTATGATCATTTGCTACTACACTTCTCATACATTTTCTCGGTAATATCTAAAATTGGCCTAAGGGTAAGTACACCAAGATGGTGTGCAAAAAGAGGGTAATTTTTTTTCTAAAATTAGGCAAACTTGATCTTGCATGAGCCATTTGAGATTCATGCACTCAAAATGAGAAAATATGTAAAACACAAAACTTGTAGTACTATTAATTTAGTTTCTAAACTACTAAGCTTTTTATAAAAGAGGATAAGATCAGGAGGGTGAAACCCTACATGCAAAGAAAATTGTTCCTATTTTTTACTTAAAAACATAACATAGTTATTTATATGCATTCCACAAAACATATAGTTATATTTAGCATTTTGAAAAATATTTTAGCAAGATGATAGATAATGTTAGAGTAATAAGAAATTGGTTTATTAATTAAATCATTTTGATTTGGTTATCAAGTCACTTATTATCTTTAGTTTACTTAAGCTAAATTTTAGGCATGTAATAATTAATTCTTTTATTAATTATTATCAAGCAACCTAAGTTTTACCCTATTAGGGTTTTGTGCTCCTTTTAAAAGGAATGATCTCTTTGTACATTCACTTTTGATAATAACAATCTCTCTTGTTGCTCATCAAGAATGTCTCATATGCAGATCTAAGAATTCTAGCCTCCGTAGTTTTTTCTTCTCTCTTTCTATGATAGGTGTTTTCATGTAGGTGATTCTTGGGAGCTATGGGGTCGATCTTTCATCAACTTCAACATGGTATTAGAGCTCTAGATCTTCATGCCACTAATCTGTTCATGAGAAGTTTGGCTTGGCTTTCAGATCTATGCTTTTTCTTTTAGAGGGTTTTAGATTTTCAAAGTTATTTTGTATTGAATCTAGGGGGTCACTAATTTTGAAGTAACTTTGAGCCCATATGGACATCATTGCTGAGCTCACAACACCCAAAACCCCCTATTTTTATATAAATTTTGTCCAATTTGGACACACTCGAAATTTGAGGCTAAAAAAATGTTGCTCCCAAATTTGATACATTTGTTGAGGTGGCAATTTTTCAATTTTTTGGCACATTTCTTGAGGGGACAATTTTTTGAATTCGTACGCAAATGAACATTTTTTGGAAATCATGATTTTTCATAATTCCTAAGGTGGTGATTTTGTGATTTTTGACATAAAAATGAAAGATTTTTGGCACACAAATGAAGATTTTTGGGCACACAAATTGAGATTTTTTGGCGCGCAACTCAAGATTGTTTTCATACAAAATTGATATGCATCCCGAGGTAATTTATGGTTCTGGTGGGCATTCTTTTCATGACAATTTGGCACAGATCCTGAAGCGGTAATTGTTTTTTTCCTTTCCAACTTTTTTTGACCTACATGTGATTTTTTGACCATAACTTGCTCATCCAGATTTTGTTTTTCAATCTAAAAGAAGTGCTAGAAAGATGATTATGAGCTTGTCATGATGTTGTAGTTAATTTGGATTTTTGATGTTATTTTGCTTCTTATTTTGGTTGTCAAAGTCTAGGGATTGATTTTATTGCGTCAGCTAATTTTTCATGGGTTATACTATCTATTGTATTAGCCTTATGCCTCTTTTGATCTTTGTTGACATCCATTTGTAGTATTTTTGCAAATGCACTAAGATAAAGTGCCACTATATTGCATTTTGGGATTTTGCACATCTTTGTATTTTGTTGTACTTGCACTACATTATAAAGTGCCTTGAGGGGTTTCATGTTGGCCATATTTGCTATATTCCTTCATCAAGTGTGTTCCTTCCACGATATTAGCCTCATGATGTATTGAGGACATGTGACATTATAGGTGTTTGTATTTCTTTTCTACTCTCAATGTTCCTGGTTCTTCTCTCTGCAGGAGATATTGCATTTAGTTTCAGTGTTCATGTCTTACCTCTCAAAATTATAGGGGGGTTATGTTGGTTCTATTTCTTTCTTTGTTTGATGGAGTGAGCTATGTATTCAATATTTGATCATATGTACTAGGCAATTGCAGTGGCTGGATAACGATGCATTTCAATGAGATGGATCATCTACCATACAAACATACTTTCATTCCTATTTTTTGATGCCATGAAGATACCTTTCATCTTCAATTGATCAGCTCTTCAGACTTAGTCTTCTCTACCTAGTCATATTTTATATAGTGGAGGGTCTTCAGATTAGTAGTTTGACAATGTTTGTAGCTTCATGCTTTAGTGGTGTTCTTCATCATCATCTTTTGTTCCTATCTTCTAGAACATTATTTCCATCTCCCTTTGGAGTAGGGTTTTTCTCATGTGGTTTTCTCTATTTCTCCTTGTTACATAGATCTGGTTGTGCTTGGGTACCTCATCAAGCCTTGTTGTCGGGATCCAATTTATTTTTAACAATAGTTTCTAGGTTTTTAGCTACTCCCTAAGTTTATCTAAAGCGGGGGTGTTAAAGTAATAAGATATTGCCTTATTAATTAAATCATTTTGATTTAATTATTAGGTCACCTATTATCTCTAGTTTACTTAAGCTAAACTTTAGGCATATAATAATTAATTCTTTTATTAATTATTATCATGCAACCTAGATTCTACCCTATTAGGGTTTTGATCTCCTTTTATAATAATTAATCTCTTTATAATTTAATTATTCAATTTTGATAATAGAAATATCTCTTTTTTCTCATCAAGAATATCTCATTTGTGGATCTAGGAATTCCAACCTCCATAGTTCTCTCTCTCTCTCTCTCTCTCTCTCTCTCTCTCTCTCTCTCTCTCTCTCTATTTTTGTGACAGGTGTTTGAATGCAGGAGATTCTTGGGAGCCATGGGGTTGATCTTTCATCAACTTCAATAGATAAGACTAACATCTAGAAGTTGTGTATTTTTTCATAATTTTTTGATGAGTAGTTTTTTTCTATGATTTTTGAAGTGACACCATCCTGAGATTCTAGTACCTCTTCATGCATTGGGCATAACTTGCATCAAAATAATCTAAGGTCAACTCTTTATTTTAAAAGTGTATAGAATCAAGTGTAGAACTATAATATGTAAATTATTTTATGTTTGGTTAAATATATCAAAATTTATTTTTAAAATGGTAGATGTATGTCTGAGAGGACTATCAAGACACTTGTATAGAAAAATTAACTTCACAATGTTGATCTTGTCCAATTTTTTTTTTAAAAATTATGGTTAGAAGGGTACAAAAATGTGTGAGTTTGGGTGATAATTTTAGAGATACCCACTTCACCATTTGCAAACTTGATGAAGTCAAAGACAATGATTGATCTTAGAAAATGGAAAAATGTTTAAACCATCAAAAATGGAGGGAAAACATTAGACCAAGCCTTTGGGTAGTTTGAAAGGCCTATTACCAAGCCTAAATGTGATCATTTATTTTTATTGACAAAATGCGACTACATTATGCTTAGTAAAACTATACTAGACATAACGTGATCATGTTATGGTTAGTAAAACTATACTAGCAATAATGTGATCATGTTATCTGTGTGTGTGTGTGTGTGTGTGTGTGTGTGTGTGTGTGTGTGTGTGTGTGTGTGTGTGTGTGTGTGTGTTTAAGTAAAGTCAATTGGAACTTTCCATTAATATTATATATATACACTAACATATATATATATATATAAACACACACACACACACACACACACACACACACACACACACACATACACACACATGTAATATGTCTCTAGATATATACAAATAAAAATATGATTATATCATGTATCTATATCCTCACTATTGCCTTCCTTACCCCTATCATTCATCTCTCTCTTGCTCTACCCTTATCCCCACCTATTATCTCCTTACCCCATCCCCATGCTCTCTCTCTCCCCTTACCCCAACCCCATCACCTCTCTCTCTCTCTCATGGGATTGGGGTAGGGGAGGGGGGAGGGGGCAAAGAGAGAGAGAGGGGGAGAGAGAATGAAATATGAAGAGAGATATAATAGAGACATCTCTCTAGAAAAAAATGGGGAAATTTAGCTATGCATATTATAACCTAGGGTATGTGCAAGATCGTGGTCAACCAAACTATGTAGCCTTAAGTGGTAGTGAAAAATCAGCAAATTAGGGTTATGTAAACTTGACACATAATTTTAAAGTAGTTATGGATTTTACGTCAAAAAGTTGTAAGAAAAGAATATGCATGAAATTGAATGTAATTTCTAAACTACTAGGCTTTATTTGGAGAAAAAATTATTTGATTTGTCAAAATTTTGGATTTAATGTAGTACTACAAAAATTTTAGGGCAAAAATAAAAAGTATGTGTATGTCTGACCACCTTAATCAAAATCAAATGATAACATTTTTTAATATAAATATAGATAGAAAAATTAGACTCATGCCCAAATGTGACACATATTTTTTGGTATTTTTATTCCAAATAAATAATTAAATATGAATTTTCTACTATAACTTTTCCAAAACAAAAAAAACTCTTGTGTTTGACCACATTAACTAATTGAAAACTTTTCAAATTTGTTTCCCTTATACTAGGAAAAACATAGAATGTGACATAACTTTTGTATTTAATAAATGTTATAACATTTGAAAGTTATAGCTATTTTTCAATCAATATGTTAATCAAAAATTTATAGACATCTTCATTAAAAAATAAATAATAAATACTTATTGAACTCAAAATTTGACAACAATTATATCGATGGAATCTTGAGAGTGTTATAAAAAAACCCTTTTCATTTCAATGAATTTTGATGAAAAAAATATTGTTAGATGGTTACTCAAAGTCTGAATGTTAGTGAAACCTATCTCAAACACATATTTTGAGTTGATCAAATAGGTTTGGTAAATACCAAGCCTAATCAAGTACTCGAAAAGTGGTAGCCAATTCTTTTTTTGAAAAATTTATAGTCCAAATTTTTGAGGGAAACCAAAATTTGGGAAGTGTGGGAAATCAATAACCATTATTATTATTGAATTTATTTATTTTTTGATTGGTAAATGGCCAAGGCCTTGATTATATTTATTAATTCAAATTAATAATTTTCAACAATGTTTCTCCATTCAAATGGGTATTGGTAGGAAAGAATGGAGAAGAAAACCTCCAGTCTAGCCCAAGATAAACATCCTTTATTATTACATCATGAAAGGGGCATACCCTAGTTAAATTACATCATATTTTATTATTAAAAAAAATAATATTATAGAGTCAATCAATACACTCGTCAGGAGAATTTGAAGACATTTGTGCCCAAATTAAGTAGAGCTAGTCTTGCCATTGCGCTTTTACACTCCTCCCAAACTAAGCAAAGCACTCCTCCCTCCTTCTTGACTTAGAAATCAACATGGTTTACGAAAATACTACAAACATCTTTATTAGTTAATGAAAACCTTAGAAAGATAACCAAAAGATTTTGATAGTTCCTATATTATTTAAAATAATTCCTCCATCATGATGAATATCATCATACCTTTACTAACTATTTAAAAATTTGATATTGTTAATGGATATTTTTGTAGCAATGCCTAAAACCTAGAATTTTGAAGATGATTCTAAAGATTAGTATATTAGTTCAAAAACCTCATTCCAATACCTACAATATATACAAATAGAAACCCAATAGTCTATCTTGCTAATCAAAATTAATATGGTAAGTCACAATCTGCTAGAAAATAGACAACACCATCACATAATCTCAAAAAAAATCAACATAACTAAATTAACATAAACTGAAAATTATTTCTTTGCATCAGTCATCTCCTCTAGACTCAGCACCACAAGCCAAGATTCTTAAACATCTATCATTGGACTGGCAAAGTGTCTAAGTCTTAACCCATTATACCCTATTGGAAAGGCTTGAAACCAGAGAGCATTCTCTAATGCGAATGATGATGAACCTTAGAGATATTAAGATCAAAGGAGAAATTTAGAAAAACCTCAGAGATCAAGTTTTCCAATCTATATTTTTAGAATTATACTCCATATCTATATTAGGATGCCACTTCCATGTAAAGAAATGGTAGAAGTTCATATCAAATGAGTTGATTAAACTTTTGTTGTAAAAACATCATTAATTAAATTTGATCAGAATGATTAGAAATGAAGTCATAAACTGAGTAAATTATTACTAATTACTAATCATCCCCTCTAAACTTTGGGATTGGACTAATGATGAATCTAAGCTATAACCCATCATGCCTTGCCCAAATAGATTTTGAAAGAAAACCCTACTTGATATGAATGGAGATAAACCTTAAAGATACTAAATTAAGAATTGGAATCAAAGATGCTAAACAATGGAAATTAGGCCATTCATTCTATACTTTCAAACATTACTATATTAAGAGATATGTCTCATAAATTGATATGCAGAATGTACTCGAAAATATCCTTTCCAAAATGTAGAATAAAGCCTAATTTATCTTATCTAATCTTAGACCAAGTATATAGACATCTCTATATATATCTCCATAATTACAAATGAGATAATCAAAACTACTTGTTACTCATTCCATACCAATGTCAACTTTCTGTAATTATTTAAAATCCAAACTATAACACCTTGCTAAGGGATCCAAAAGAATTAACCTAAAGTTTTACTAAGTTTACCAAAAAAAAAAATTTAAATGGACGAATCTCAATGGTAAGAGTAAAAAGCACTACCACCCAACTATGTGGAACCTGAATGGCCCACTCCCACCACGCTGAGGAGATAGTCTCAAGTCCCAAAATAGGATATCAAGCCACATATCAAAAATACTCTTCAAGTCTAGGAAATCCTAAAAGTATACTAACTCAAAGGTTCCAACATAGATCGACATCTAGACCCAAATGCACACAAGACACATAGGAAACCTACTATGTAAGTTGGCAAGTATTATCACATGAATCATGCTCAGAGTTACTCAAGCAGTCCCTTAGGTCTCTTGGGTCCCCCAGTGATCCCACTGTAGCCACTAGTATCCTCTCGTACTGATAAGGCATACTATGGAATGCAAGGTCATCACCAAGTGTTCTCTCTACTCCCATCCTAGCCTATACTAGCACTCGAGGCATGGACACAAACATACAATTAGCTCTTATTAGGTTCATTTAAGTTAGTATTTAGTGTAATGTTATCACTTATTAAAAAACTTACAATGGGTTATCCCCAAAGCCACTTAGGGCGCCCGTCCCCCATTGCAAGCCACTTCCTGACACTACATATAGATAACATACCCTAGGCTCAATAAAAGTACAAATCAATAATCATATAAAAATCACCTCAGCCCTATACAAGCAATTGAAAAGCATCAAAAGATAATCCACAATATTCACATTAGTTCTCCATGAGCAACTAGAAAGCACCAAAAGATAATCATAATAATCAGAACAATTCTCAATGAGCGACTAAAAAGCATCAAAGATAAATCACAAGATCCATTAGTTCTCAATGAACAACCAAAAAAGTATCCCAATAATAATATTGATCAAAGACTCCAAAATGGTCAAGCCAAACATGTCACAACATGACATCATCAAGATTAAATCATTCAAAACATCTTAGTCCTCTCAAAGTGACTAGAAAGCAAATCAAATATAACTGATCAATGTCTCAAAAATGGTTAAGTCAAGTATCTCATAAACATACACCTCAGCTTCACACAAGGAAACTGGAAAACAATAATAATCAATAATCTACACACACCATAGAGCATGCCATCACATTACCATTATTGGGTTTAAAAGATCGAGATCAAAACATCAACATGACATCACAAACTCATAACTCCCAAGCCTTTGGTAACAACCTAAATAGGTCAACATCTAATCAACCCCAAAACCCCAAACATAAACATCACATAGAAGACAAAGTGTAAGTTCATATCTTGGCTTGTTTCAACTCACATTGTTGGGTTAAAGATAAAGGTTTCAGTTTTCTTGTTTCATTACATATTTCAAGTGTATAAGATTCTCAGTTTAATCCACCCAATAACCCATTCATTTATTTGACTTGATTATATAAAGTTACCCTCATTATTAAATTCAACCTCCTAAAAGAATAATCTGAGAGTAGTCATTTATTTAAGTTATAAAAATAACCATTAATGATTTTAACTAAAATAATTACAATTTTATTAAAATCAATATTATTAATTGTTAACAACAATGATTAAATTTATAACCTCATTTATAACTTTCATTGTTAATAAATCTTAATTAAATCATATTCAATTAATTAGAAATAAACTATATTTAGATGCATTACAACAATAAAACTTTATTAAAAAATATTATTTAAATAATAATAAATAATTATTCAAATCATATTAATAATAATATTCTTAATAACTATAAATAATATTAAACTTTTTAATAAATATATTTTAATCAATTATTAAAATATTTAATAAAATTCAATTCAATAAATAATATTAAAAATTAACTTGCATTACACATATATCTTTTAAAATAAAAATCAAATTCATTGTACGAATCATGCAAGTTTTATATTAATTAAAAAGAAGGGGGCACTTTTTAAAAAGCTGCCGACCCTTTTGTTAGTCGTGTGGCCCCCTGACAAGGTATTGCAGGCTTTATAATAAAGGTTGTGCAACCCACTACACCAACAGGTCTGCCGATAATAAAGGTAGGTTTGGGAGGGTGGGTAAAACGCCCTCCCTACAATTTATAATTTTAATTAAATTAAATTCATTAACATTTTATATAATTAATTTTTAAAATATATTTTATTTATATTTTAATAATTCATTAAAATATATTTATTAAAAAATTTAATATTATTGTTAGTTATTAATAATAATATTATTAATATGATTTGAATAATTCTTTATTATTATTTAAATAATATTTATTAATAATTTTTTATTTTTGTAATGCATTTAAATATAGTTTATTTCTAATTAATTATGTAATGCTCCACCAAGGGATCCAAAGAATTATCCTAAAGTTTTACTAAGTTTGCCAAACATTTTTTTTTAAAAACAAGAAAGAGTAACATAAACATCAAACACATAGTAGTGGAAGTAATAACATACAATAAACTAAAACATACATAATAGGTTACATTCTTTAAGGATTCCAAGATGTTGAGTCACATTTAAATTTAATAAATACTACGTGTAACAACTACCACATTCACATG